>CM055127.1:162047865-162487865 GCA_029206835.1 Rana muscosa
TTTGCTACAAAGTCGAGTTTTTCAGATTTTAAAGAATTGTTTTGAAAGTTGAGACTTTCTGATTTCTGGAGCTCATGGACTAGCTTTGTGAGTTAGGTGCAGCGTGGTGTGGTGGACAGTGAACACAAAGGGTCCAAGTTAGGCAATAGCGATATATTGTAGAAAGGTTCAACACAACCCAGGTAGGCATATTATCCGGAGCCACTTACATAACAGTGGTCTGTTAAACTGAAGATGCCGACAGCATCTGCAACAAGGAGCAGAATGCGGCCTGGCCAGTCCATGCCTAAAAAAGGCAGGCTTCCTGAAGCAAGGTAGACATAGCCCCTGCACCGTCCCTACTCCTCTGGAGTATTTCCCTATCTCTATGCACTGTCCATGCCAGGCGGGGAATCTGTCCCTACACTAACCACTCGCAAAAAGCATGCTGGAGACCTAAATAGACTCTGTCTGACCCAAAATGGCCGCTGAGGCCACGTGTGGTGCCAGCGTTGAGTGAGACAGCTGTGTCCTTGTGACAACAGGACATCAGAGAGGAACCAAGTTCCTCACAGCTTCTTTCCCCTCTTTCATTGCTGCTTCGGTCAAGTGCCACCTGCAGTGGGGAGTATAGATTACAAATTTCTACACCTTAAAGTGGAAGAAAGCCTAACTATATCTATTCCTAAAAATGTTCTCTACCTCTCCTTCTACTTTTCCTGCCTGTCCTGTATAAAAAAGATAATTCCTTTTAACCTGCTCCGGTCATGAGGATTGGATGCCACCCTTTCCTGCCAAGGAATATTCTACTAGATCTGTGAGTGCCTCTTGTGGTTTTTTGGCATCAGGCAGAATTTCCAGGGCTGCCAACTAGTCTTCTGTTCTGTCATTCTCTAAGCACTTTGTTTGATGTGCTGTCAGACCCTCAATTAGAGTGCTTTTAGATGTCCCAATTGTCTCTGAATCTTGTGTCCCCCAACGTTTGAGAAAGAAAATTGGATTTTAGTATTCACTGTAAAATCATTTTCTTGGAGTTTATTGAAGAACATAGATCCCACCCCCCTGTGTTTATAGTCTTGCTTTCAAAACGGAGGAATGCTGGGAGTTGGTGGGTTATATCTGGCTGGTTACTATTTTTTTGTTTGCCAGTGTCCAGATCCTCCTGTAGGCGCCCACATAACCCAATTGTCTCAGAATCCTGTGTCTTTAAATGTACTGCAAGAAAAGGATTTTGTGGCGAGTAAAAAATCTAATTTATGAATGTAAAGTCAATTACCATCTGGAATTTTTTTGTTAGTGGTTATTGCCAACAATGACAACATAGTTACATAGTTAGTCAGGTTGAAAAAAGACACAAGTCCATCCAGTTCAATCATAAAAAAAAAAATATATATATATCTTACAATCCCATATACCCAATTCCCCCCTTAATCTCCTCTTTTCAAGAGAGAATAAATTCAGTTCCTCTAATCTCTCCTCATAGCTGAACTCCTCCATGCCTCTTATCAGTTTGGTTGCCCTTCTCTGCACTTTCTCCAGTTCCCCGATATCCTTTTTAGAACTGGGGCCCAAAACTGAACTGCATATTCCAGATGAGGTCTTACTAATGATTTGTACAGGGGGGGCAAAATGATATCTCTCTCTCTGGAGTCCATACCTCTCCTGATACAAGAAAGGACTTTGCTCGCTTTGGAAACTGCAGCTTGGCATTGCATGCCATTATTGAGCTTATTATCTACAAATACCCCAGATCCTTCTCCAATATGGATTCCCCGATTAGTACTCCCACTAGTATGTATGATGCATGCATATTCTAAGCCCCCAAGTGCATAATTTTACATTTATTAACATTAAACCTCATCTGCCACATAGTCGCCCAATTAGAAAGAGCATAACATATCCTGCAGAAAGATGGCTAGGGTCATCTAGATTATACCCATGGGCCAGACTGGTTGAGAAATCCTAACTTAAAGCAATGCCCTTGAAACACACAAGGAATAACCTTCATAGTTTTCTGCTGCTCCTTAATTGTTCAGTTAGCAGGCTGGCAGTGTGTTCTTGATCAAGCTAGGTTAATGCTTTACAATGCACTTTATTTGGAATGTAATCCAACAATTCAGAAATTCATAACTCTGCAAACAAAGCTGTAGACCGAGGTCTCCAAACTTTTCAAGCAAAGGGCCAGTTTATTGTCCTACAGACTTGGAGGGCCAGATTGTGGCTAGCAAGTGCAGAAAATGTCACAGGCCAGGCATGAGTGAGAATATGGCCTTATGCCGCGTACACACGATTGTTTTTCATGACGTTAAAAATGCCATTTTTAAAAATGGGCATTAAAAACGATCGTGTGTAGGCTCCAGAGCATTTTTAACGACGTGAAAAATGGCCTAAAAAAATTAAAACCTGCTCTATTTTTTCACGTCGTTTTTCACGTCGTTTTTTTTAATGTCGTGAAAAACGGTAGTATGTATTCTTTTACGAGGGGGAAAAAAATGCGCATGCAAAATGCGTACGCTCAGAATCAAGTATGAGACGGGAGCGCTCGTTCTGGTAAAACTAGCGTTTGTAATGGAGATAGCACAATCGTCACGCTGTAACGGACTGAAAAGCACGAGGCTGAAAAGCGCGAATCGTCGCTCAACAAACTTTACTAACATGAAGGGTGGCGCCATCCGAACGGAACTTCCCCTTTATAGTGTTGTACGTCACTGCGCTTTGCTCGAGCGGTTTTTTAAATGAACGTGTGTATGCAAGGCAGGCTTGAGAGGAAACATGAAAAATCACGTCGAGAAAAACGACTCTGATAAAAGGGGGAGATTCTGATGTGAAAGATAAACTCTGATTTGATGGGGGGGGGGGGGGGACTTACCATAGACATCCAGTCTGATCTCTTTCTCCTTCTCGCCTGGGATTTGAGCCATAAAACACTTGTATAGTCCACCATCCGATATAGATACATCAGACATGTACAAATCAGCAATTCCGTCTTTTATTGTATCCTTATCTATCGATAGTCTGGAATTAAGGGCCCCTGGGTCATTTGGATACCTGAAGATTTCCTTTTCTTGAAAGTGCCATATTACTGAGAAAGTTCTTTGTGCTGGTGGGACAGCATTGACATCAAACTTGCAGGGAATAGTTGTATTTGATCCCATTCTAGCTGAATGAGTGAAAAGTACGTACCCCAGAGCAGCACCTGCAAATCATATATACAATAGATGTAATTAAAGCAAGGAATTTACTATCAATTATTTATGTTTACAGCAAAACTGTATAGTTGTGTACCCCTTAGGCTCGGTTCACACAGGGGCAACACGACTTCCAGCGCGACTTTGGGAGGCAACTCAGACACGACTTGAGAATGAATCACAGGGCGACCTCAGCGCGACTTGTGGTGATTTACAGCACGACTTAAAGTCGCTTCCAGGACAGGAGACAATCCAGTGGCCAATAAAACAAGAATCAGCTCTGTGGGAGGGAGGGGGGAGGGAGAGGTTTGCCTGAAAAATATGTGTTCTCTTCCTGGAAAGTTGCTTCTGTTAAGACAGGGAATAGGACTTCTGAGCGACTTCCATTGAAATCAATGGGTACAGGTCGCCTAGCAGTCGCCTAGAAGTCAGATTGAAGTAGTACAGGAACCTTTTTTGAAGTCGAAGCGACTGCAGTCGTGTGCATTAAGATGGCTCCATTCACTTCAATTATTTTTAAAAATAGCGCGACTTGGGGCAACTCGGGGCGACCAGAAGTCGCGTCCGGAGTCGCCCCTGTGTGAACCGAGCCTTACTCCTCACTTGTTTACTCTGTGATTTTGTCAGGTTTCACAAGGCTTACCAGTCCCAACTCTGGTGTGGGCACTTACAGCAGCGGGTCTCTCAACCCTGGTCCTCAGGCACAGCAACTGACCCCTCTGTGGCTCAGGCTCTATGGGGGCTCTCAAGGGCTCAGTCTTTCACAGGCTTTGACAGATGCCATAGCAGCTTCTTGTTAAAGGGGGCTTCCAGATTCTGATAAGCCCCCCACCCACAGACCCCGGAAACCACCGGCCAGGGTTGTCAGGAAGAGGTCCTTGTCCCTATCAACACGGGGGCAAGGTGCTCTGGTCTCTATAATTTCTACCATGGCATAGCATCACAGCCGTGGCATGTGCATACCCCTAAACACTGCCTCTGTTGCTCTGTGTTTGAGCTTTGGGATGCACACCCTAATGCAATAGGCTGGGCACACTTATAGTCATGATGGTGATGATGTGGGGCGGGTCAGGGAGGGATATCACTGACATCAATGAACTGCAAAGCACCCACCCCCCACGTTGAGGACATGCGGACTGGTACGGTTCATGAGTGGGAGCGCTCGCTCCTCCCCTCCCTTTACTGACCTGGAGGGCTGCATGCTCATATAGGATTTTGGGGGGGATCCCACGCCATTTTTTAGAAAAAATGTTGGCGGGGGAGTCTCCTCCGAAATCCATACTAGACACAAAGGGCCTGGTTTGGACCTAGGGGGGACCCCACGCCGTTGTTTTTGCGATTTTTTTTGCCCGCAATTTTTTTATTTTCACATTTAGCTGTCAGCGGGGAACAGTGGTGACAGCTGATGTCTCTTCGGTTGTTAATAACGAGGTGACCAGCTTCCCAGCCCCCTCCTTAGCAACCAGCTATATATAGTGTATACCCCAGAGCAGCACCTGCAAATCATATATACAATAGATGTAATTAAAGCAAGGAATTTACTATCAATTATTTATGTTTACAGCAAAACTGTATAGTTGTGTACCCCTTAGGCTCGGTTCACACAGGGGCAACACGACTTCCAGCGCGACTTTGGGAGGCAACTCAGACACGACTTGAGAATGAATCACAGGGCGACCTCAGCGCGACTTGTGGTGATTTACAGCACGACTTAAAGTCGCTTCCAGGACAGGAGACAATCCAGTGGCCAATAAAACAAGAATCAGCTCTGTGGGAGGGAGGGGGGAGGGAGAGGTTTGCCTGAAAAATATGTGTTCTCTTCCTGGAAAGTTGCTTCTGTTAAGACAGGGAATAGGACTTCTGAGCGACTTCCATTGAAATCAATGGGTACAGGTCGCCTAGCAGTCGCCTAGAAGTCAGATTGAAGTAGTACAGGAACCTTTTTTGAAGTCGAAGCGACTGCAGTCGTGTGCATTAAGATGGCTCCATTCACTTCAATTATTTTTAAAAATAGCGCGACTTGGGGCAACTCGGGGCGACCAGAAGTCGCGTCCGGAGTCGCCCCTGTGTGAACCGAGCCTTACTCCTCACTTGTTTACTCTGTGATTTTGTCAGGTTTCACAAGGCTTACCAGTCCCAACTCTGGTGTGGGCACTTACAGCAGCGGGTCTCTCAACCCTGGTCCTCAGGCACAGCAACTGACCCCTCTGTGGCTCAGGCTCTATGGGGGCTCTCAAGGGCTCAGTCTTTCACAGGCTTTGACAGATGCCATAGCAGCTTCTTGTTAAAGGGGGCTTCCAGATTCTGATAAGCCCCCCACCCACAGACCCCGGAAACCACCGGCCAGGGTTGTCAGGAAGAGGTCCTTGTCCCTATCAACACGGGGGCAAGGTGCTCTGGTCTCTATAATTTCTACCATGGCATAGCATCACAGCCGTGGCATGTGCATACCCCTAAACACTGCCTCTGTTGCTCTGTGTTTGAGCTTTGGGATGCACACCCTAATGCAATAGGCTGGGCACACTTATAGTCATGATGGTGATGATGTGGGGCGGGTCAGGGAGGGATATCACTGACATCAATGAACTGCAAAGCACCCACCCCCCACGTTGAGGACATGCGGACTGGTACGGTTCATGAGTGGGAGCGCTCGCTCCTCCCCTCCCTTTACTGACCTGGAGGGCTGCATGCTCATATAGGATTTTGGGGGGGATCCCACGCCATTTTTTAGAAAAAATGTTGGCGGGGGAGTCTCCTCCGAAATCCATACTAGACACAAAGGGCCTGGTTTGGACCTAGGGGGGACCCCACGCCGTTGTTTTTGCGATTTTTTTTGCCCGCAATTTTTTTATTTTCACATTTAGCTGTCAGCGGGGAACAGTGGTGACAGCTGATGTCTCTTCGGTTGTTAATAACGAGGTGACCAGCTTCCCAGCCCCCTCCTTAGCAACCAGCTATATATAGTGTATTTAATGAGGGGGGGGGGGAAAGGGTTTAAAAACGGATGTCAGCGGATCGGATGTAGGCGGATCGTCCGCTATCACCTGTTTTTTCGTTCATTCTGTATTTAATTTTTTTTTTTACAAGAAAACACTCTGTAAAAATAGGGTTTTCTTCCGTTTTAAAAAACGGAGCTTAGCAGAGACGGATGTCAGAGGTGATCAAACACCAACAAAAGAAAGCTCTATTTGTAGGGAAAAAAGGGCGTCAATTTAGTTTGGGAGCCACGTCGCACGACCGCGCAATTGACAGTTAAAGCGACGCAGTGCCGAATCGCAAAAAGTGCTCTGGTAAGGAAGGGGGTAAATTCTTCTGGGGCTGAAGTGGTTAAAGCGGTGTTCCAACCGAAGTTTTTTTTTTTAAGTCAGCAGCTACAAACACTGTAGCTGCTGACTTTTAATAAGGACACTTACCTGTCCAGGGAGCCCGTGATTTCGGCCCCCCCTGAGGCCGATCCGTTCATCGTATCGGGTGCCCGCGCCGCCATCCTTACTAAGGTAAACAGGCAGTGGAGCCTTGCGCATGTGCGAGTTGCGCCGCGCTTTGTGAATGGCCGGATGATGTCTTCTGGGACACACACAGCCCCATTTCCCAGGAGACAACGCGAGGGAGGAAGAAAACGAGGAGCTCGGCGGTATAGGAAGTGGCAGATTAGGAAGACTGCCTAGCAACAGGCGTTTCTGGTAAGTAACATTTTTTTTTTCCAAATGTTTTTTTACAGATTTTAAGGAGAATGTTAATGTAATTTTTATTTATTTTTTTAGGGTGGACCTCCGCTTTAAATAAAGTTATGTTTTAAGAATAATGCACTAGGCCGGTGCGCTCTCTGTTTTACTTTATGGTTCTTTGATGAATCAAACTCACCGAAGCTGCATTTTTTCAAACCAGTTTAGCAGAGTTTGGTGCCTGGGGGTTTGTTCATTTCATTGGCCAGAATTTTAATTTATTCTGGCTATGAAAATGAATAATCAAAGAACTAATTCCGCCCAGTGTTTTGGCAGGTTTAGAAGCAATTAGGTTTTGCTGCCAAAACTCGGCTGTTCCCGGATGTTTTTTTTTTCCTGCCTCTAAACTCTCCTGCCACAAAATGCTACATAAAAGCCCATGGACACATACCATAGAGCAGGGGTCTCCAAACTGTGACCCGAGGGACAGATGTGGCCCTTTGCTAGCCTTTACCTGGCCCTTTGGGCACTATTCCTCCCAATGACACCAGCAATGAGGCACTATTTCTTCCACCGATGCCAATGATGGGGCACTACTCCTCTCACTAATACCAATAATGGGGCACTCCTCCTCCTTCTAATACCAATAATGGGGCACTACTCCACCTTCTAATACCAATAATGGGGCACTACCCCTCCTACTGACCACCAAACCTGAGGCCATATTTATTCTCAGGCCGGGTTCACACCTATACGAATTGGTTGCGGCTTACACCGCATCCAATTTGCATAATATTATAAAATACATTTCAATGAGGCTGGTTCACATATGTGCGAGGAATTCGCACTGCGCATTGCCCAAAAAACGTGTGCGTTTTTTAGGCATTGCGGTGCGGCTCTGGTGTGAATTCAGGCCCATTATCTTCTATGGGCACGCATCTAATTCGCACATGTGTTCCGTTTCGAACAGGGATCATGGGGGGAACTCCACTCTATGAGCACACCAGGCCCTTAGGTCTGGTATGGATTTTAACGGGAACCCCTATGACGAAAAAAACGCCCCCCCCCCCCAAAATCCATACCAGACCCTTATCTGAGCACGCAGCCCGGCCGGTCAGGAAAAGAGGTGGGGACTACCGAGCGCCCCCCCCCCACTCCTGAACCATACCAGGCCGCATGCCCTCAACCCCAAAGCACCCTGTCCCCATGTTGATGAGGACAGGGCCTCTTCACGACAACCCTGCCCGTTGGTAGTCGGGGTCTGCGGGCAGGGGGCTTATGGGAATCCGGGAGCCCCCTTTAATAAGGGGGCCCCCAGATCCCGGCCCCCCACCCTATGTGAATGAGTATGGGGTACATCGTACCCCTACCCATTAACCTGGTGGAAAAAAAGTCAATAAAAAAACACACTACAAAGGTTTTTAAAGTAATTTATTAGGCAGCTCGGATAAGGGTCTGGTATGAATTTTGGGGGAACCTCCACACCGTTTTTTTCGGCGTAGGGGTTCCCGTTAAAATCCATACCAGACCTAAGGGCCTGGTATGCTCATAGAGGGGAACCCATGCCGGTTTTTTATTTAAAATTCGGCGTGGAGTTCCCCCTCATGATAACAGTGGCGAGACGTCCCTCTCCTCTCCCAGGTCAGCAAATCCGCAGCTAAAACGCAAAGGAACCGCTGAACAACTGTTTGAGAACTTGGCAAAGAAACCGGAGCTCAAAAACGCAACGCACAAGTGTGAATCCAGCCTCCTTGATGCTGGGCCCGGGACATTTACTCCGCCCAATTGGAACAATCCGGCCCTCCTAAAGTCTGAAGAACATTAGACTGGCCCTTTGTTTGAAAAGTTTGGAGACCCCTGCTGTTGTAGAATAACATGCAGGGGAGGTTAGTGTCAGAAAAACATAAAAAACGTCAGACGCCCCTGTAAAAGCAGCTGTAAAAACGTCCGGTGTTCATGAGGCCTGAGTCTGCAGTAAATACTAACCATAGGCGCGTTCACAGGGTGTGCCGGATGTGCCTAGGCACACTCCAATCACCACATGTGGTGCATATTTGCTCTGTTCGGGCCTCTGATAGTTCACCAAATGAAAAATAATAAAATAAATTAAATTGTAAAAAATACCCTACTGACACCAATCTCTGCCCTTATGACACCGTCAGTATATACACACACACACACATACAGTATGTGGTTGAGCTTTGGGTGCACAGCACACCTATGATACCAATCATGTGCAATATACTGGAGGATCAAAGTCCAACAATTTACAACATGTAATGGACTTTAGCCAAATAAATACGCAGTGCGCACATGCCAAAAAACATTTACTGCAGTGTATACTGATTAAAACTGTTAAATTTTCACCCTTGAAAATATGAATTGTGGGGGGGGGGGGGGGGGACGACACATAGTGAGTCCTGAGATCTGGGAAGAGTATAGGGGGGACTAAGGACCACTTATTAACTTATTTGTAAGTTACAGTAGTAATATTGAAAAATATGTTTGATCACAATTTATATAATACTAAACTATAATATGGCTCACAAATTTGCATGCAGTTCTGCTTTAACCCTGGTTCACACTGAATGCGACTTTGAAATCATTCACATGAAGTCGAACGATTTCAAAGCCGCAGGTCAGTGTGATTTCAGGTGCCACTTGCCTGACATCTGTGCGACTTCATGTACAGATGTCTATGCAAGTCACACCCGATATCGCAAAAAATAACGCAGGAACCTTTTTTCAAATCATTGCGGCACGCAAAGTCGGAGTCATTCAGATTTGAACAGTTCCATTGCTGACAATAGGGTGCGACTTGTCATGCGATTTGAAACTGTCAAATCGCATGACAAGTCGCACCGTTGTGAACGGGGAACTTAAAGTGATTGTAAAGCTTTGAATATTTTTTTTTTTTAACGGAACTCAAACACCTCTCCTAAACAAATATATCTCTGCTATTCTTCGTACACGTGTTTATATTTGTTTAGGAGATGTGTTTGAGTTTTGTGAAAAATTCTGCCCCCATCTTAGCAGCACTGCCCACCATTACAAAATACGCCCCCTTCTGTAGGCATCCGCCCCTCACACCTGCCCATTATAAAGAAATCCGCCCCTTGCAGACTTGCACGAGCATAGGGAGCGTGTGGCACAATGTTGGCTATTGTGCGCAGTCGCGGTCTACAGCTGATCGTAAATTCCGATGTTTGGCGGCTTTCGGCGGCTCCGTACTGTGCATGCGCAGTTCCGGGAGGGCGTTTCTCGACAGAGGGCATTTCTCGACAGGACACCGGCCCATTCACTAAGCACACCGCGATTTGCACATGTACAATATAATAACCGTCTGTGAAGCCACAAGGCTTCACCTCCTGGTTTCTCTTAGGCAAGATGGCGGCGCCAGCACCCGAGAGCCGATTCAAGAATCAGCTCGGGCGAGGACACCGCTGCATTGCTGGACAGGTAAGTGCCCTAATAGTAAAAGTCAGTAGCTGCCAGTTCAGTGGCGGCCACTCCTGCAGGGAGCACAGGCACCGCCCCCACTAATCCATGCACCCGGACCCCTAATCTACATGCAGGGCACCGGACTTGGAATTGAACAGGGTTTTTTTTTTTTTTTTGAGGCTATAATTGGTTTAAAAAAAAAGGGTGGGCTCTGCGCCCCTGAGCCCACCCAGTTCTGTGACAATAGCAAATTAATATTCACTATTGTCTTCCTGCTTCTCCTCCCGGCCAATCAGGAATTGGGTCATGACTCCTGAGACCCGATTGGCCCAGAGGAGAATCTACCAGATTGGCCGGAGCAGAAGCAGGGAGGAAGAGGAGGAGACGCAGGGAGAAGCCACCGAAGCTGCCCAGGACCTGGATGGGGTAATTGCTGGGCTGGCGGATGGACGGACAGATGGGCGAGTGGGGAGATTGACTGAGGCGACACAGCGACGGGTTGGGGGGGATTGAGGGTTATTGACTGACTGACCAACCAACCAGGGGGATGGTTTGTTTACGCCCCCCCCCCATCCAAAATATGAAGCACCAGCCGCCACTGTGCCAGCTACCGTCTTTTAATTTTTGTAGGGGGGGGGACTCCTCTTTAACCACTTCAGCCCTGAAAGGATTTACCCCCTTCCTGACCAGAGCACTTTTTGCGATTCGGCACTGCGTCGCTTTAGCTGACAATTTTGCAGTCGTGCGACGCTGCACCCAAACAAAATTGACATCCTTTTTTCCCCGCAAATAGAGATTTATTTTGGTGGTATTTGATCACCACTGCGGTTTTTAGTTTTTGCGCTATAAACAAAAAAAAGAGCGACAATTTTGAAAAATAAAGCAATATTTTTTTTGTTTTTGCTATAATAAATATCCCCCAAAAATATAAAAAAACGAATTTCTTTCTCAGTTTAGGCCGATACATATTCTTCTACATATTTTTGGCAAAAAATCGCAATAAGGCGTATATTCATTGGTTTGCGCAAAAGTTATAGCTTCTACAAAATAGGGGATAGTTTTATGGCATTTTTATTAAAAAAAAAAATTTATTACGTGATTTTTATCGTGATTGCGACATTGCGACGGACACATCAGACACTATTTTGGGATCATTGGGATTTATACAGCGATCAGAGCTATAAAAATGCACTGATTACTGTGTAAATGACACTGGCAGGGAAGGAGTTAAACAATAGGGGGCGATCAAGGGGTTAACTGTGTTCCCTAGGGAGGTGTTCTAACTGTAGGGGGGGATGGGCTCACTAGAACATGACAGAGAGCAGTAGATCCCTGTCATGTTGCTAGGCAGAACAGGGAAAATGCCTTGTTTACATAGGCATCTCCCCGTTTTGCCTCTATGTGTCACGATTGCGGGTCACCGGCGGACATCGAGTCCGCGGGACCCGCGGGCACGCTCACGCGGTGGGCGCCCACTAGCCCCGCGATTTAAAGGGGACGTACAGGTACGCCCATTTGCGCAGCCGTGCCATTGTGCCAACATACATCATCATGCGCTGGTCTGCAAGCGGTTAAAGTGGTTGTACACCCACTTACACAACATGCACCTACAGGTAAGCCTAGATTAAGGCTTACCTGTAGGTGCATGAAATATCTCCTTACCTACACGGTTAAGGAGATATTTGCATTTAAAACCGGCGCCGCTGACGTCACGCGCATGCGCACTAATGGGCCGGCTTAGTAGCCGGATTTCTGAATGGAGTTAGCCGGCCCGAGCGCGCATGCGTGTGACGTCATCGCCGCTCCTGGGCCAATAACAGCGCCGGAGCCGCGATACATGGAAGGCAGAGGGGAGCAAGATGGCATCGGCGACGGAGGTGTCCGAGCACCGCTGCAGGGGCTTCGATCTCAGGTTAGTGATTCATAATGAGCTAGTATGCTATGCATACTAGCTCATTATGTCTTTGTTTTGCAGGTTGTTTAAAAAAAAAAAAAAAAAAAAAGCGGGGTTTACAACCACTAGGAAACACATCAGCCACACAATGAAGTCCTATAAACAAGGACTAATGCAGGGATTTTATGCATTTTTGCAGACTGTTTTTGGAACCTTCAGGTCACATAACGGCAGGACACTTCCCACAAATCTGCTAATAACTTCCCCGTCCCTTTGATTGAGGGTGGGGCACCTACCTCAGTCTGTCACTGCTGGGTTGTTTGATTGTCTTATATGTGTAGCGGGGTTCCTTTAAATGCTCTCGAACTACTGTTCCCAGAACCCCACTGGTTCCCAGGATGTTTTGCTTCTGCCCCAGAGACTCATGGGTGGGGATATATAAGGAAGGGGCGAGGCCTGGCTCGGCCTCTTTGAACACGGGACGGCAGAGACTGATACACCTGTGTGGACCTGTGCTGGGTAAGGCCTGAAGCCTGGGGCCTTCCGCAGCCGACCAAAGAGCCTTCCACCCCACTGCGAGCCTGGGTGGCATCCGACATCTCTACTTACAGCCTGGATGGGATCGGGGACCCGATCGCAGCAACCGCTGTGGGCGAGTGAAGTCACAGCCGGTGGAAGTTCCGGACGGAGATCGTGTCCGGCGGGTGAGCGAGCGTAAGCTCATTCCCTAACCTGTTTGCTAGTACTGTGCCTATAAACTGCCGAGGCCTACTACCTCATGTTAAAGACTCTCACTGGAGATTCACAGCAGGACTGATCCAGAGGATCTCCAGTGAAGTGTTGTCAGTTATCAACTTTCCTTTTCCTGGATTACAATTGTTGTTTATTCTTAAGTGCACCACCTCTACAGATGCCGGTGAAGAATCCATCATTCATACAGGACTGAGTTCTAGAGTTAGGAATTAGGCCTGATTCATTAGGGACCTAGTTTAGTTATTGCGCCACAGGGCGCCTAGTTAACAGTCGCCCCACGTGGTGTCTCCTTATCCACCCCCCCCCCTTTCTCCATGGTGTAGTGTGACTGATATTTTAATATTGCAGGGCTCTGTGAATATTCTAATGGTCAAGTTGTTATCACTGTTCATTCCCTTTGCATAGCTGAAAGTAAAAATCTGTTATTCCTTTATAACTACTCCGTGTCTGAGTCTCTCATAAAGTATAAGTATTAAATGTGTATACCCCTAAACTAACTGTGCCAGAAAGGGTCGAGTAGATTGCCGGGGGTTGGCGGAGCTGTACTCAGGGCCCAGACCAAATCTGCGGCCCTCTTAGTTGAGGGTAACGCTACACGTGGGGGTTCTCGTCCGGGATCCTGATAGAACAGAAATCCCGCCAAGAGGTACCGGCATGGACCCGAAAGACATCAGAACGTGGTGTGGAGTAGCTAAGACAGATCCAAGCCAGTCAGTGGTCATTAACATGCCCGGTCAGGAATGGTCGACCGAGACGGTGGAAGGATTAATGAAGTCAGTGACCCCAGATGGTACACCGTGGGTGATGGGAACAAAGTTAGACCCAGACACCTCACACCAGTATGCACTAGTGGAGTATTCAGATGGGAAGCCAGAAGTTTGCAAGCGCAAATATACGCAGACGTCGGATAACAGATCTTATAGTCTGGCGCATGCTATTAAGAAGGAGCCACCCCTAACGGGACCACCGCGGACTGCGGCCCGTACCTCACCAGAGAGGAGAGACGGAGCGACACCTCCGGTGACGCCTGCACCTGCCACGGCCATATCACCCGAACTGATAAAGGCGTTAGGGGACCTACTAACAAACTGTCAGAAGGCAAGCACGGTGCACGTAGAGACTAGCTACCGGAGACTAAAAGCATTCTCGGGGAAGCTCCCCGTCCCTGCGGGGGAGGAAGATTTTGACACTTGGGTGGAACAGGCATTGCAGGCAGTAGAGGCATGGGAGGTGCCTGAGGCACAGAAGAGACAGCGAGTCTTAGAAAGTCTGAAAGGTGCCGCGGCAGAAGCGGTGAAGAGCTTCCGGTTTGGAAATGAAAACTGTACAGCTCAAGATTGCCTGGCCATGCTGCAGGAAGAGTTTGGTCAACTGGAGAAGGTGTCAGAGATGATCTATCAATTTGAACACACTCTCCAGCAGCCGAATGAGAAACTGTAAGAATATGTTAGAAGGCTGAACAGGCAGTTATGCAAGATTGTACTGAAGAAGGGAATGCTGCCCAAAGATGCAGATGAAGCACGCATGAAACAGATCATGAGGGGAGCGCGGCGCTCAGACCCGGTCTGGCTGCACCTGAAAACCTCAGGAGGAGGAATGTCACTAACCTACTCTGATCTAATAAAAATTATTAGGGACGAAGAGGCGCTGCAGGAAGATCAGCAGGTGGCCAAGGCGAATGTCACACCTGTACCAGTGTTGGTCCATTCGGTCAAGAGCCCGGAAAGAGATGCGGAGGTTGACACTTTGAAATCGCAAATGGCCCAAGTGTTGGAGATGCTGACCTCTTTGATGGAGAAAGATCAGAGAAGACCAGAGAAACCAAGCCCAAGAAAGGAGTTGTTCCCGAACACCTCAGCACCGGCCTCCCTACAGGACCGAGAAGAGGTGATTTGCTATAACTGCGGAGGGAGTGGCCACTTTGCTAACGTATGCTCCAGCCCAAAGAAGAAGAGAACAGATAATTGCAAGCCGGCGGGAAACTCCAAAGGGCCCCGGTGAAGGAGTCAACCGGGTGCCCATCATCTTCAGTGCGCTCCAAACTAAAAAAAAAGGCCAAAATGGAGGAGACAAAACTCCTAGGAGGAGGTATAGTACCCCCCCACCAAGATGTACCCCAGAGGGAGGGGGCAAGACCCCTCAGTGGAAATACAGCACCTCAAAGAAGGAACATCCACCTAAGAGGAACAATAACATCCCTCAGCGGGTTTGTGCCCCCATTGAGAGGGAGAAAGTCAATGCATTCCAGGCTCAGGAAAAATTAAAGTCCAAAAGGAGCAGGGCAAGGAAAAGCCCAAAGAAGAAGGTGACCCCAGTCCGGCCATACCCAAAGGAACTGGTGGGCCCGTCTCCTACTGTGCCCATTCAAGTGGAAGGAGTCTATACTAAAGCTCTTCTGGACACCGGAGCACAGGTGACTTTACTATACCGGGACTTCTATGATAGGCACTTGAGTCATCTGCCTATCCAGAAGATAGAAGAGCTGGAGATATGGGGACTTGGAACCCAGAGTTTCCCTTACGATGGGTACCTGCCCATAAAGATGACTTTCGACCCATCCGTGGCTGGGAAGGCTGAAGTGTTTGACACCCTGGCAGTTGTGTGTCCTCGGCCGCCTGGAGCCAGCAAGATTTCCCTGATCATTGGGACAAACACGGATCTAGTTAGGAGACTCCTGACCCCTCTAGTGAAAGAGAGAAACCATTCAGCCACCAAAATCCATCCCATGCTAAAGACGGCCTACCAATGACTGGTCTTAGAGCAGAAGACCCCGGGAGAGGGGATAGGGAAGGTGTGGAGGCTTGGCAGAGAAGGAGTAGTGCTATAGCCCGGAGAAGTAACCTGTCTTAGGGCCACTGTGAAGCGTACGTGGGAACAACCTGGCCCCTTTGTCATGCTGGAATCCGACCCAAGGGAAGAGTCCTCAGGCCTGGAAGTGATACCAGAAGTGATTCCGTTCAAGGCCCTGAAGAAGGCCCATGGCAGAGTTCCGGTGAGTGTTAGGAACACTACGGGAGGGCCCATGGAGATTCCTGCCAGAGTGTTGCTGGGTCAGGTAAGCCCTGCTGCCCCGGTCACTTGGTCTGAAGTCAAAGGGACGGGTGACGGAGGAGATGTTTGGGAGAAGCTGTCCGTGGAAAACCCGAACCTACCCAGGGCTTGGAAAGAAAGAGCCAAGGCCCAGCTGACCAGGTGGGAGAAGATCTTTTCCGAAGATGAATTCGATGTGGGGTGTGCAAGAAGTGCCACCCATCGGATCCGCCTCTAAGAAGATAAGCCCTTCCGAGAGAGGGTCAGGCGGGTCCCCTTGGCAGATCTGGAGGATCTGAGGGAACAACTTGTAGAACTAAAGAAGACTGGTGTGATCCGGGAGTCTAGAAGCCCCTATGCCTCCCCAATCGTGGTGGTCAGAAAGAAGAATGGATCGTTGAGGCTTTGTATCGATTACAGGACTCTCAACAGGAGAACCATCCCTGACCAATACACCACGCCAAGGATAGAAGATGCCTTACAAAGTTTGTCTGGAGCCAAATGGTTCAGTGTGATGGACCTCAAGAGTGGGTACTATCAAATCCCTATGCACCCAGAAGACAGGGAGAAGACAGCCTTCATAACCCCGGTGGGATTCTTCGAATTCAATAGGATGCCTCAGGGTCTATCTGGAGCTCCTGCTACCTTTCAACGCCTTATGGAGAAGACTGTTGGAGACATGAATCTTATAGAAGTCCTTGTGTACTTGGACGATGTCATTGTCTTCGGGAGAACCTTGAAAGAACATGAAGCCAGGCTGGAGAAAGTATTGAGAAGACTCAGCGAAGAGGGACTTAAGCTTTCCCCCGAGAAGTGTCGGTTCTACCAGTCTTCTGTGAACTATCTGGGGCACATAGTGTCTGAAGAAGGGGTGGCCACAGATCCTGAGAAGTTGGAAGCAGTCACTTCCTGGCCACGACCCACCACAGTAACAGAGCTCAGATCCTTCCTGGGGTTCTGCTCCTATTATAGGAGGTTTGTGGAGGGGTTTGCTCGGATTGCCCGCCCGTTGAATGAATTGCTAAAGGCAGAAGGGGAAGAGGATGACTCAGGGCCCAGGAGGCCTGGTGAGTCAGTTCAAGATCAGTGGAACCCAAGGTGTGAAGAGGCCTTTCAGGCCCTGAAGAGGAGCTTAACCACTGCCCCAGTCCTGGCCTACGCCGACCCTACCAGACCTTATGAATTACATGTGGATGCCAGCCATGAGGGTCTAGGCGGTGTGCTTTACCAAGAACATGAAGGACAACTGCGACCAGTGGCCTATGTGAGCAGGAGCCTGACCCCCTCAGAAAAGAATTACCCCACTCATAAGCTGGAATTCCTGGCCCTCAAATGGGCGGTAGTAGACAAGCTAAAAGACTACCTGTATGGGGCAGAGTTTACTGTGAAGACAGACAACAACCCCCTGACCTACCTCTTCACCACCGCAAAACTAGATGCCACCGGACACAGGTGGTTGGCCGCATTGTCTGGATTCAACTTCATTCTGAAGTACAGACCAGGAGCTGGAAATAGGGATGCAGATGCCCTGTCCCGGAGGTCTCATGCCACGACAAATGACTGGGAAGATTGGACCCAAGTGGCACCGGACGGGGTGCGGGCCCTTTGTCAAGGGGCTGAATTCCAAGCCAGAGGAGGCTCCAGAGCAGAAGAAATAGGGGTTACCATGGTAGGAGTCCCCAAACACTATTGTGGAGTAACTCAACTGGAGGAAGACAACCTACCGAGACTGTCTAAGAAGGAGTTGAGGTGTGACCAATTGGAAGACCCCATGGGGAGATTGGTCCTCGAAGCCCTGGAGAATCAGGATCCCAACAAACTCCTACATCATCCCTCAAAGGAGGCTCGCCTGTTGAGGAAGGAATTGGACAGGCTGCAGGTACATCAGGGAGTGGTCTACCGAAGGGGCCCCTCTGATGACTCAGACGATAAGTGGCAGTTATTCCTTCCAGAGAAGCACCGAGAGACTGTACTAATTGCCCTGCATGACCACCATGGTCACCTAGGGGCAGAAAGGACCTTCCAGCTTGTTAGAAATCGGTTCTATTGGCCCTGCATGAGGGCAGAAGTAGAGGAGTATTGCCATTCCTGTGCACGATGCATTCAGAGAAAGACCCTACCCCATCAAGCTGCCCCAATGGGCCACTTACAGAGTCAGGGCCCAATGGATCTGGTATGCATTGACTTTCTCTGCCTCGAACCCGACCTGAGTGGATTGGGGAATGTTCTGGTAATAACTGACCATTTCACCCGCTATGCTCAAGCTTTCCCAACCAAAGACCAGAAGGCATCCACCGTAACCAAGATACTTATGGAGAAGTATTTTGTCCATTACGGACTACCACAGAGACTCCACTCAGATCAAGGAAGGGACTTTGAGAGTCGGTTGATCCGAAGACTTTTGGATTCATTGGGAATAAAGAAGACCAGAACCACGCCTTACCACCCACAAGGAGATGCTCAGCTGGAGAGATTTAACCGGACCCTGCTCAACATGTTGGGAACCTTAGAAACAGAGAAGAAGCAACACTGGAGTCAACACATATCAGCCCTAGTGCATGCCTATAACTACCACAAGTGACGCCACCGGCTACTCCCCTTATCGACTTATGTTTGGGAGAGAAGCAAGGCTACCCGTGGACCTGGCCTTTGGCACTTCTTTAGACAATACCTCAGCTACATCCCACAAGGGATACGTGGACAGACTTAGACGTAGCTTACAGTTGGCCTATGAACAAGCCCAGGCGGCTTCGGATCAAAGGGGAGCCCGCAACAAGAGAAATTTCGATCTGAAGGTTCGAGTGCAAGATCTGCAGCCCGGGGACCGAGTACTGCTACGCAATCTGGGGGTCCCTGGAAAACACAAGCTTGCCGACAGATGGAGATCTGAACCCTATGTCGTCTGTAGGAAGTTGCCTGGTTTGCCTGTCTACAAACTAAAGCTAGAAGGAAAGGTGGGTCCACTGAAGACGTGGCATCAAAACCACCTGCTCCCACTTGCTGAGGCAGTCAGAATACCTCCCGTGAGAGACTCCCCTGAACCGGCCTCTATTCTGGATACACCTAGGCCGAGCACTCGGTCCCAGACTTCTAGAGTTGAAGATGGGGAGGCCTCCCAATTGAGTACAGATGAAGGTGGAGAACTGGACTGGCTGTGGCCTCCCTCGACTCTGGAAACGTCCGCCATAGATCTCCCAAATGGAGGGGATACCCCAGATGCAATGCTGAATCCGGAGGCTACTGAATTCATACCCTTCAGTCCCTCAGCTGATTACTGGGAAGATGTTCCTGACACTTGTGCAGAGGAGGACCCTAGAGATTCCATACGTCAATCGACTTCTGAATCAGAGGTTCCAGAACCAGCAATGTTACCTGAACTTACTCCTGAAGAAGAGCCTGTGGTGCCAGAGTCAGAAGCACCAAGAGAGCAGAGGGCTCGCAGAGTCATCAGGCCTCCCAAGAAACTAACTTACCCCCAAATGGGGACGAGCTCAGAGGACTCTGTTGTAACGGCTAGGAGAAGTGTTGAACAACCTGATCCCTCCACTGTCCATTTGGTGGAGGGCAACCCCAGCTCACTCTCTGGCACAGTTAGGCAGGCCACTCATGGTAGTGTGACCTGTGGGCAAGAGAGTTCCATCCCAATGTTTTGGTGGGAATTCCCTATGCCAACATCATGCTCGACATTGTCCAAAATGGTAAACAGTATTTGTTGAAGTTTATCTTTGGGGACCAAAGAGTTTAAGTGGGGGGAGTGTGTAGCGGGGTTCCTTTAAATGCTCTCGAACTACTGTTCCCAGAACCCCACTGGTTCCCAGGATGTTTTGCTTCTGCCCCAGAGACTCATGGGTGGGGATATATAAGGAAGGGGCGAGGCCTGGCTCGGCCTCTTTGGACACGGGACGGCAGAGACTGATACACCTGTGCGGACCTGTGCTGGGTAAGGCCTGAAGCCTGGGGCCTTCCGCAGCCGACCAAAGAGCCTTCCACCCCACTGCGAGCCTGGGTGGCATCCGACATCTCTACTTACAGCCTGGATGGGATCGGGGACCCGATCGCAGCAACCGCTGTGGGCGAGTGAAGTCACAGCCGGTGGAAGTTCCGGACGGAGATCGTGTCCGGCGGGTGAGCGAGCGTAAGCTCATTCCCTAACCTGTTTGCTAGTACTGTGCCTATAAACTGCCGAGGCCTACTACCTCATGTTAAAGACTCTCACTGGAGATTCACAGCAGGACTGATCCAGAGGATCTCCAGTGAAGTGTTGTCAGTTATCAACTTTCCTTTTCCTGGATTACAATTGTTGTTTATTCTTAAGTGCACCACCTCTACAGATGCCGGTGAAGAATCCATCATTCATACAGGACTGAGTTCTAGAGTTAGGAATTAGGCCTGATTCATTAGGGACCTAGTTTAGTTATTGCGCCACAGGGCGCCTAGTTAACAGTCGCCCCACGTGGCGTCTCCTTATCCACCCCCCCCCCTTTCTCCATGGTGTAGTGTGACTGATATTTTAATATTGCAGGGCTCTGTGAATATTCTAATGGTCAAGTTGTTATCACTGTTCATTCCCTTTGCATAGCTGAAAGTAAAAATCTGTTATTCCTTTATAACTACTCCGTGTCTGAGTCTCTCATAAAGTATAAGTATTAAATGTGTATACCCCTAGACTAACTGTGCCAGAAAGGGTCGAGTAGATTGCCGGGGGTTGGCGGAGCTGTACTCAGGGCCCAGACCAAATCTGCGGCCCTCTTAGTTGAGGGTAACGCTACATATGTAACAAGGAATGTAAACATATAAAACTTACCTGTGTGTTGCAAGAATAGCAGCCATAATAATCCCAGAGGAGACATTTCTTTTCCTAGGAGGGTGGAGATTGTCTTCTCATTGTCACGCCTTTCTTCTCTTAGCTGACTCAGCTGTTCATGCTGTTTTCCCAAATGTAGAAATGTAAATCTATATTAAAACACAAGTAAAAACCGATTGTAAAGAAATCCGTGTTTGCTTTCCCGGTAAAAGGACGAAACTAGTTCTTTCACTTTCGTTTTCCTCCTCCTCCTTCCCCACGGCTCTACTGCACGGAGCTTAGAGCCAGTGACATTCCATAGCCGGGATAGAGCGACATACTAGCTGCATCCCATCCATTCCATACTAACAGTCTTTATTTAAAATATCCATATAAAAAGCAGACCATCATTATTTTGGCATATTTTTGGTTATTAAAACAGCAAAAAATACTCTACCCTAATTATATCTACAAAATATTATTATTATTATTATTATACAGGATTTATATAGTGCCAACAGTTTGCGCAGCGCTTTACAACATCAGGGATATATATATATATCTATAAAGGTGCTGCTACTTCTATAAGCCTGAATACATGACTTGCAAACACGCATTCTATTACCAAAAGTATTGGGACACCTGCCTTTACATGAACTTTAATGGCATCCCAGTCTTAAAGCCCCGTACACACTATTATGCCCCGTGCACACAATCGGTTTTCCTGTTGGAAAAAGTCTGATGAGAGCTTTTTTTAGGGAATCCCGGCCGTGTGTATGCTCCATCAGACTTTTTCCAACAGGAAAACTGCTGGAAAAAGATAGAGAAGCAGGTTCTCTTTTTTTCCCGACCCTGCCGCCATCCCCGTGGGTCGGACCGCGGGTCCCGCGGACTCGATCGCCGTGGGGATCCCCGCGATCGTCTCACGGAGGGATGGAGCGTGGAGATGTTAGTGTAAACACAACATCTCCCCGCTCGCCTACTGACACTGTCACTGATCTCCGCTCTGTGTAATCAGAGCGGAGATCGGTGACGTGTCACTCGTAGCCACGCCCCCTAACAGTGAGAATCACTCCCTTAGGCACACTTAACCCCTTCAGCGCCCCTAGTGGTTAACCCCTTCACTGCCAGTGTTATTTTCACAGTAACCAGTGCATTTTTATAGCACTGATCGCTGTAAAAATGACAATGGTCCCAAAAATGTGTCAAAAGTGTCCGATGTGTTCGCCATAATGTCGCAGTCACGAAAAAAATCACTGATCGCCGCCATTACTAGTAAAAAAAAAAATTTAATAAAAATGCCATAAATCTATCCCCTATTTTGTAAACGCTATAACTTTTGCGCAAACCAATCAATAAACGCTGATTGCGATTTTTTTTTTACCAAAAATATGTAGAAGAATACATATCGGCCTAAACTGAGGAAAAAAATAATTTTTTTATAGATTTTTTGGGGATATTTATTATAGAAAAAAGTAAACAATATTAATTTTTTTTCAAAATTGGCGATCTTTTTTTGTTTATAGCGCAAAAAATAAAAACCGCAGAGGTGATCAAATACTGCCAAACGAAAGCTTTATTTGTGGGAAAAATAATGTTTGGGAGCCACGTCGCACAACCGCGCAATTGTCAGTTAAAGCGACGCAGTGCCGAATCGCAAAAAGTGGCCTGGTCCTTAACCAGCCAAAATGGTCCGGGGCTTAAGTGGTTAAGAGTTTCAATTTGTATGCAGTCAGGCAGGCCTTTGTACTACATGGTTTTGGTAAATCTGAAGACAAAAATCTGCAGAAAATCTCATAGTGTGTATGGGGTCTTAGGCAGGCCATACATGGGTCGAAGTTCAAAAGAATTTTCTTTCAAAAATCTTATCTAAGAATTTTCGTTCGTATTTCGCACCATTAGTGGGCTGCAGCAACAGCCGATTTTCGTGCGGCCATTGAATTTTAATAGTCGGACATGTTGGAAATTTTTTGAAAAACAAACGATTTTATAATCAATGATGTGAGAATCATGCGAGAAATGTAATCGACAAAGAAATGCACATGTGCAAGGAAAGAAAATTCCCTGAAAGAAAAGAAGATTCACAGACACGAAAATTATTTTCTGTAGCAATATGAGGTGAAATTGAAGGTTTGGTTGGTCGAATTTCGAAATCAATGGTGGCATCATCGAATCACAAAACGCACAGATTTTCAAAAGAAAATTCTTTCAAAATTTGACCGTGTATGGCCAGCCTTAGTCCTTAGGATGAGCTCTAATTCATCCCAAAGGTGTTCTCTCGGGTTGAGGTCAGAAGTGTGTCTATGGGAATGTTTGATCATTCTTTCAGAAGTGCATTTGTGAGGTCAGGCACTGATGTTGGACGAAAAGGCCTGGCTCACAGTCTTCGCTCTAATTCACCCCCAAAGGTGTTCTATCGGGTTGAGGTCAGGACTTGTTGCAGGCCAGTCCTGTTCCTCCACCCCAAACTCGCTCATCCATGTCTTTATGAACCTTGCTTTGTGTACTGGTGCGCAGTCATGATGGAACAAAAAAAAGCCATCCCCAAACTGTTCCCGCAAAATTGGGAGCATGAAATTGTCCGCCTTAAGAGTTACCTTAACTGAACTAAGGGGCCAAGCCTATCCCTTGAAAAACAACCCCACACTGTAATCCCCCCTCCACCAAATGATTTGGACCAGTGCACAAAGCAAGGTCCGTAAAGACATGCATGAGCAAGTTTTGGGTGGAGGAACTTGACTGGCCTGCACAGAGTCCTGACTTCAACCCGATAGAACACCTTTGGGGTGAACTAGAGCGAAGACTGCGTGTAAACAGTGTAGATTATAAAATCAATCCTAACTTATTCAATCCACAGTAGGAAAAGTTAAAGTCCAATTGATTTATCTGTGCTCTTAAATAAACAGTGCTCCATAGACAAGTGCTCAGCAAGGTGCCTTCCCCATATATATACACGCCTCTTACCAGAAGGATTGGATCTCAAATTGTAGAGATCTAACTCGCTTCAACAAATTCCAACCTCCAGAGATATTCCACAAAATCAGGCTCCACCCGATGCATTTCCCTGTAACAGGCATCGATTGAGAACGGAGCCTCTGTTACCAGTCAATGCCTGTTACGGGGAAACGCGTAGAATGGAGCAGGATTTTGTGACGTCACTACGCACGAGCCTGCTGGCAAGGTCTGCGACTGTGTTGTATATTTTTTTCTACTGCTTCAGATCTGTTTTTAATATGTACTGTAAGTGCAATGATACATTTTAAATAAATGATGGTTTTACACACTGCACTATGAAGCTTCTTCCATGCGTTATCCTCTATATATAAGAGAATCCATAGTGACACGTCTTGCATGGATCCGGTGGATACTTTGGACATATTGTAACAGTGGAGCTGTGATCATACACAGAGGGAGTGTTCTTAAATATCTCTGGAGGTTGGAATCTGTTGGAGCGAGTCTCTATAGTTTGGGATCCAATCCTTCTGGTAAGAGGCTTTTTCTGCCTCCATGTCCACAGCTACTCCTGCCATAGCCATAGCCCCAGCATCAGGCATGGAGGTGTCAGCTGAGTTATTTTGAACACTGCCTCAGCCACTTGCTTATTGACAATGCACAGGCATTACTTGATTCTGATGTTGGTTCTGAGGTTAAGCCTTGTACACGCGACCGGTTTTCCCGGAAAACTGCCAGGAGAGCTTTTGGCCGGGAATCCCGGCCGTGTGTATGGTCCCTCGCAGTTTTCCCGACAGGAAAACTGCCGGAAAAAAATAGAGAACCTGCTCTGTATTTTTCCAGCGGGATTCCCGGGCAGAATGTTTCCTGCCGAGAAAAACGTTTGTGTGTAGGCTTTTCCGAGGGCAAAAAAAACACGCATGCTCAGAGTCAAGTATGAGACGGGAGCACTCGTTCTGGTAAAACTAGCGTTCGTAATGGAGATAGCACATTCGTCAGCATTCTGAACAGCAGAAAACTATCTGAAAGCACGAAGACTAAAAAGCGCGAATCGTCTCTCACCAAACTTTTACTAACACGCGATAACACGAGATCAGCAAAAGCAGCCCAAAGGGTGGCGCCATTGGAATGGAACTTCCCCCTATAGTGCCAATGTACGTGTTGTACGCAGGGCCGGATTAACATAGGGGCTATTGGAGCTGCAGCTCCAGGCCCCTTCCTCAAGATAGGCCCATTTGCCCAAAAAAAAAAAAAAATCACAAAAAAAAAAAAGATTGACTTCGATCACATAGACCCCACCTTGGGGAGTATGTAGCTAAAGACCTACCCCACCAATGGTCAAAATATGGGGCTCCCATCATTTATGGTTCCGGAGAGACGGGGCTGCTTGCACAGCCTGTCAGAAGCTATATACAGACCAGCCAGTATAAATACAAGCTGACACACTCTGCAGCAGACTGAGAGGATGAGATCACAGTGCTTATAATAATTATTTGTATATTACTTATGGCAATTAACCCCTTATGACCCAGGCCAATTCTGACACTTCTCTCCTACATGTAAAAATCATCATTTTTTTTTTGCTAGAAAAGTACTTAGGACCCTCAAACATTATATATATTGTTTTAGCAGACACCCTATGGAATAAAATGGTGGTCTTTGCGCAGCAATTTTTCAAAAACATTTTTGAGAAAGAAACTTTTGTTCATAAAAAAAATTAAAATAAAAAACCACTAAAGTTAGCACAATTTTTTTTGTATACTAAGCGATGCTTTCAATTTTTTTATAGGTTACATGTTTAGAGTTACAGAGGAGGTCTAGTGCTAGAATTATTGTTCTTGCTCTAACGATCGCGGCATATGTAACCTGTGTGTATCTGGCTCTGATACTAGCCAGTGCCTACCCAGCCACTGTCTAGTATGTCTCCCCAGCCTGTCCCCACACACCCTCTCACCTGCTGACCTGTGGATGGGGGAATCACTCCTGCAGTGTTATTGTGTTCTGCCTGTAAATACAATGATTAGTGTTGCTAACTATAGCTGGCAGCACTGATTGTTTTGGGAAAAAACTGACAGGCTGGTTGTACTCAAGTCGGTTAATAGATTGACTTGTGTAAAACCAGCTAGCTCATACATAGATCGAATATGGCTGGTCTCTGGTTAATTGGATTAATTTCAATCCATGTATGGCCTGCTTAATCACCACGCAGTCCCTAAACATCCTTCCACAAACTTTTACATTTTTCCTTTCCAGATTCCTTCATCATCCTCACCTGTACATACTCTCCACACTTCTCTCCTGTACATAGTGCCCACTGTCATACCCTACACACTCCTCTCCTGTACATAGTGCCCGCTCTCATACACTTCTCTCCTGTACATAGTGCCCGCTGTCGTACCCTCCACACTCCTCTCCTGTACATACTGCTCACAGTCATACCCTCCACACTCCTCTCCTATACGTAGTGCCCACCGTCATACCCTCCGCACTCCTCTCCTATACATAGTGCCCACTGTCATACCCTCCACACTTCTCTTCTATACATAGTGCCCACCATCATACCCTCCACACTCCTCTCCTGTACATACTGCTCACCATCCTAGTCTCCACACTTCTCTCCTGTACATAGTGCCCACTGTCATACCCTTCAAACTCCTCTCCTGTACATACTGCTCACTGTCATACCCTCCACACTTCTCTCCTATACACAGTGCACACTTTCATACCCTCTACACTTCTCTCCTATACATAGCGCCCACTGTCATACCCTCCACACTCCTCTCCTGTACATACTGCCCACTGTCATATCCTCCCCACTCTTCTTCTGTACATACTGCTCACTGTCTTACCCTCCACGCTCATCTCATGTACATACTGCTCAGTATCATACCCTCCACACTCCTCTCCTGTACATACTGCCCACTGTCATATCCTCCCCACTCTTCTTCTGTACATACTGCTCACTGTCTTACCCTCCACGCTCATCTCATGTACATACTGCTCAGTATCATACCGTCCACACTCCTCTCCTGTACATACTGCCCACTTTCATAAACTCCTCTATTATACGAAGTGCCAGCTGTCATACCCTCCACACTCCTCTCCTGTGCATACTGCCCACTTTTATATTGTCTACACTCCTCTCCTGTACATACTGCCCACTGTCATACCCTCCACACTCCTCTCTTGTACATACTGCCCCCATCATAGCCTCCACACTTTTCTCCTATGCATACTGCCCACTATCATACCATCCACACTCCTCTGTTGTACATACCACCCACTGTAATACCCTCCACACTCCTCTCCTGTACATACTGTAACCCAACCTTACCCTCCACACTCCTCTCCTGTACATACTGTAACCCAACCTTACCCTCCACACTCCTCTCCTGTACATACTGTAACCCAACCTTACCCTCCACACTCCTCTCCTGTACATACTGTAACCCAACCTTACCCTCCACACTCCTCTCCTGTACATACTGCCAACTATCTTTCTCTCCACATTCCTCTCCTGTACATACTGCCCACTGGCATACCCTCCACACTCCTCTGCTGTGCATGCTGCCCACTGTCATACCCTTCAAACTCCTCTCCTGTACATGCTACCTTCTGCCATACCCTCCGCACTCCTCTCTTGTACATAATGCCCACTGTTAGACCCTCCACGTTCCTCTCCCTCACCTGCACATACTTCCCACTTTTATACCGTCCATTCTCATCCCCTATGCCTCTTACCCACAAAAATAGTTCTTTAAAATTATACTGAATATCCTCAATGTTACCAGCTCTAGAATGGGCACACTTTTGTTAGTTCAACTAAAGGAAATCTTCTCAGTCCTCATATTTGTTCTGCCCCATTATTAGTAGTCATTTCATTTTGTGATTACTACTGTGATGTATAGAGGAACATAGGGGATCTCAGCTACTCTAAATATACCACTTGTAAAAAAAAATGCCCCTGAAAATATTTTTGAAATGTTGGAAACTATGTACTTAGGCACTGCTCAAGGGCCACCGGGTCAGTAGGGGGCCCCATGAGAGGCACCTGGGATCCTGTGATATTAAGCAGTAGTAAACGTCGCTAACATTACTACTTTTTAGAGGCCCTGATGTAGCTTATGCCACAATGTACCAGTATGCACAGCATATTGGCACATTAGGGTACACTTAAATTGTCAGACTGAGCCCTCCAGTGCTGCGCTGTGATCAATCTGTGATCAATATGTGATCAATCTGTGATCTTTACCCAGTCTTTCTTCTGGGTTCTGTGCCTTCGGTCATTTGCATTGGCCGGGCTGCGTTGATGTCATTCCCACGCATTCTCATGCGCATCCTCTCTCTCTCTCATCCTCCCTTCCTTACCGCTCACCTCTCTCTCTCTCTCTCTCTCATCCTCCCTCTCTCTCTTTAATTTAATTTGTTATAACAAAAAAAAATTGCATTTTTATTTATAAAAGGCCCCACCAAAATCCTCAGCACCAGGCCCATGATGTTCTTAATCTGGCCCTGGTTGTACGTCACCGCGCGTTGGACCGGCGGGATTTTGTATGACAGTCTGTATGCAAGACAAGCTTGGCAGGAATCTCAACGTTTTTCTTTCCGAGGGGAAAACCGGTCGTGTGTACAGGGCTTAAGGTGTGTTTTTCTTTGTGTTCTGGGTATTCTCTTTTCACCTTTTTGTGCATTTTTTCATGATCTTTAGGAAAAACTGAATCTGAATAGCAAATTAAAATTCTTTTTTTCCTTTTACATTTTTTCCTTTTTCTTTTTTAGTGTGTGGGAAGGTGCAGCGAATCCTTAGCCTACTCGTCAGGAACATTTCCCTGCCCCAATCACTTTCCCTGTCAGGTCTTTCTCCTTACTCTACCCACTTGGCAAAAGTGCACCAAAACCTGGGGGCCGGGAATTATAATGACTCAGGTTTCCCTTGACTTCCTCTACAGGCTGCAGTACCACAGACTGCACCTGCCTACAAGTGTATTTTGTACATGGCAGGTGTTTCACTTTAACCACTTAAGCCCCGGACCATTTAGCTGGCCAAAGACCAGGCCACTTTTTGCAATTCGGCACTGCGTCGCTTTAGCTGACAATTGCGCGGTCGTGTGACGTGGCTCCCAAACAAAATTGACGTCCTTTTTTTCCAACAAATAGAGCTTTCTTTTGGTGGTATTTGATCACCTCTGCGGTTTTTATTTTTGCGCTATAAACAAAAATAGAGCGACAATTTTGAAAAAAATGCAATATTTTTTACTTATTGCTATAATAAATATCCCCCAAAAAATATTTAAAAAAACGATTTTTTTTCCTCAGTTTAGGCCGATACGCATTCTTTTACATATTTTTGGTAAATAAAATCACAATCGGCGTTTATTGATTGGTTTGCACAAAAGTTATAGCGTCTACAAAATAGGGGATAGATTTATGGCATTTTTATTAATATATATTTTTTTACCAGTAATGGCGGCGATCAGCAATTTTTATCGTGACTGCAACATTATGGCGGACACATCGGACACTTTTGACACCATTTTGGGACCATTGTCATTGTTACAGCGATCAGTGCAGGAGTTAACTTGTAGGGGGCGCTGAGGGGGTTAAGTGTGTCCTAGGGAGTGATTCTAACTGTTAGGGGGCGTGGCTACGAGTGACAATGAGAGGGAGCATTCGATCAGTGACATGTCACTAGGAAGAACGGGGAGATGTTGTGTTTACACTGACATCTCCCCATTCTTCAGCTCCATGACATGATCGTGGGACACTGGCGGACATCAAGTCCGTGGGTCCCGCGGGCATGGTCACGGAGCTCGCGGCAAGGTCGTGAGCGTGCCGCCAGCGGCGCGCGACCACACGGCGACAAATTAAAGGGGACGTACCTGTACACCCATTTGCCTGTCCGTGCCATTCCGTCGACGTAAAAGTGCGCGCGGCGGTCCTTAAGCGGTTAAATTACACATGCATGCTTGTGTTACTATATCTACATTTTTCATTAGCTTTTTTACTTGTTTTTTTCCTATTGTTCAAAAAAAATTCAAAAACCAAAAAAATACAGAAAAAATACACAAAAATAGAAAGGGCATAGGTTTTAGCATTATCACATAGAGATTGGATTTGTTTCCTTTTTTATTTACCTTGGCAACATATATAACTAGTACACAATTTGTTAGTGCTTTTTACTTTTTTGATTTTGTGTGTGTGTTTTTTATTCAATTATTTTATTTATCTGTATATGTTTATTTATGTTTGTTTGTTCATTATTAACAAAACCCCAAAAAACATTAAATAAGGCTGAGCGTTTTGTAGCCTGAAGCCTGAAGCTACAAAACGCTAGAGGGGGAAAAAAACATTATTCTCTATGGAGATGGTTCACATCTCCACTCCAAAACACCTGAAGCTGAACGCCTGAAGCTCAAACAAGTTCCGAATCGGGCAGATTTGGGCGTTTTAGGAGTCATAGAATGTAATGGAAACGCTCGATTCAAGCGTTTAGCACGACAACAAGCGATTCGACGGGCGCAAATTCGCGCGACAAAACGCCGGTAAAAACGCTTGAAGCGCTACGCTCAGGTGTGAATGCAGTCTAACCTAGCTTTGTTTATACATTTTTAATATTTTTTCATTTAATAAAAAAAAAACTCTAGGAAAGACAATTGTTCTGATTGTGATTTTTTGAAATGTTTACATTCATATGTAAAAATCATTAATATATCAATATGTTTAAAAGTAATTTTAATATTTTTAATTCTGAATCTCTGGTGATCCTGACATTAAGGTTTTTTTTCAAGCACTTCCTGTTACACGGTGACAACGCTCAATTCATATCTCCCAACTGCGTGTTGTCAAACTGTCACATTTTTATGGAGACTACAAATAGTTGTTTTAACACACTTTACGCATGGCATTGTCCACTGTTCCTCCATCAATAAACCCATCCTGGGTGGATCATTGCTGGAGTGATGGCAAATAGGTTACAGGGTATGAAAAAGGTGAAAAAAAAGGCATTGTATTTAAAAAAAAAAAAAAAAAAATTGGATTTTTTTTTTGATGATACACACTGCTTTGGCAAAGTAAATGTCATCATGACCCCTTTCACACTGGCACCGCTCCGCATTTGCGGTAAAGCGCCGCTAGTTTTAACGGCGCTTTACCGTTGTTTTAGCAGTGGTTTTCAGCCGCAAGCGGGGCGCATTTAACCCCTGCTTACGGTCGAAGGAAGGGTTAAATGCGCCCGCAAAGCACCGCTTTGCAGGCGCTTCGGCAGAGGTGCCCATTCATTTGTTTTTTTTTTTTTACATTTTTTATTTATATCAGAACAGAGACACACATGGGCCACATCATCACAAAGAATAATACATAGCAGAAGGTATTGGTGCATATACAAAATCTTAACACGTCATATATGTCTGTTACCGCAAAGTCATTACTGTAGGCAATAGAGGGAAACCAAGTTTGTATGCGCATACAGTGTAAAATTTTCACATTGTGACTCTATGCTTCCTATAGCCAACCCGTGTACCCCGCTCCATAGAGCAGGTAGAATTTCAAGGTGGCTACCTATGTCGGGGTGATCGGTATAGTGTGATCCGTTGCTGCTGCCCCATGGGCCCTGCTCTGTCTTTTCCGTTTTCTTTGTACGTAGAACTTCCCAATACGGGAATTTAAAAAAAAACAGCATAGAAAATACCTCATTGGTCTAAAGAAAATATAAGGAGAGAAGATAAAAATATAAAAAATAAAACAGATATGGAGGGGGAGGGGGGGGCGGAGAATTGAGGGTAGGTGTATCCACAAGCATGGATTGTCAAGGCTGTGTATTTAGAAGTGCATCCGGGGTGTCTACTCGAATTACTGTGGAACCTACATGATGTTCCACAGAATCTAACCGGCTTCTACCTCATCGGTGGTGCCCATTCATTTCAATGGGCAGGGGCGGTGGAGGAACGGTGTATACAGCGTTACTAAACTGCTCCAAAGATGCTGCTTGGAGGGCTTTTTCTAATGTCCTGCAAGCGCACCGCTCCAGTGTGAAAGCACTCCGGCTCTCACACTGGGGCTGCAGGGGAGGCGTTTTTCAGGCGCTTTACAGGTGCTATTTTTAGCCCTTTAGCACCTGAAAAACTCCTCCACTGTGAAAGGGGTCTAATGAAAGTTATATATTTTTTTGAGTATCATTTTCTTATTGTGTCATCTTTAGCCTTAGGGATGTCTGCTGGTCTTTACTCATGAAGAACAATGGGAATTTAATACTACAAGTAAAACCTTGGTTTGAGAGTAACTTGGTTTGAGAGTGTTTTGCAAGACAAGCAACATTTTTTAATAACTTTTGACTTGATATACAAGCAATGTCTTGATATAAGAGTAGCGTCATGTCACAACTGGGTATAAAAGAGAAGAGAGGCGCCTCTAAGTGTAGCAATATGGTTACATTTAATGAAGGTACAACATTTAGCAACATATTGCTACACTTAGAGGCGCCTCTCTTCCCTTATACTCTGTAGCTCCTGCTGGATATTTGCTTCTAATCCCCTTGTGGAGGCTTCCATTTCTGGATGGACATTTTATGGTTACACAACCTGGTCACATTGCTATAATCTTTTTATATGGACTATAAATTGAAGGACTTATGAATAAATGGTTGTGGAACGAATCATTTGAGTTTCCATTATTTCTTATGGGGAAATTTTCTTTGATATACAAGTGTTTTGGATTACAAGTATGTTTCTGGAACAAATTATGCTCGCAATCCAAGGTTTTACTGTAATTCGTTTTTCCATTCCTCCTATTTATATAGAGTTCCAACAGTGCCGCACCAAATAAAAGTAAACCATTAAGGGTGTGCCATACAATTTACCATTCAGCAGTAAATGTACCATTCACATACCATATAGTTCAATATGAAATAAAAAATCTGAATAACTGACTTACACTTAAACGTACCATACAAATGAATAAAATATTTAAATCGTCCTATTGTGCTTCACACAACAGATAATATGTGACTGTAAACACACTTGGAATGACCGACTGACATTCAGCAGGTCATACACAAAGCAATCTGTGATCAATTTCAGTGAGCATAAAAAGTCCACAAACGTGTTTTTTCAAGATACGCACAACACTGTGCAGTGCAACATTGCCCCTCCAGGGCTTGCAAAAGGATTCCGTGGAGACAGGGAGTAAAAAAACACATGCTTCTTACCAGAGATCCATGGCACAAATTAAAACATCTTTATTAAAAATAAGTATCTCACTTACAATGCAAATCCTTGGTACCATGTATTAAAATAATGCTGCAACATAAATAAATCCTGATCGTGCAACCGGTGGATATTATGCGTGATGAAGTCACAACAGGTGTCACCCTACACATTTTGTCACACGCTGACATCATCAGGGGCATGGCTAAGTGACGACATCATGCAAGGTGCAATTATACAGTGATCCTGTCAGGGACCATGAATCAGACTGTGACAGAAGTGCAGTAAAAATCACACTATTTAATAAAATGGTAGAAACAGAGCAAACATAGTCAAAACATAGCCAGAGTTCAGTAGTCAGATTAAGCCAGAGAAACGGGAGTCCAGAGATCAGCGAACTCGGGTGCAGCAAACAGGATCAGGAACCAGAAGGGAAGTCAGCCAAGCAAAAGTCTTTCACAGGAAAACACAGCAGAGAGAGTCCAGATATGTTGACCAAGGCGAAGGCACAGAAGATCTGATTCATGCAGTTTAAATAGCTAGCAGAGCTAGCTGACGAGCAGGAAATGGAGACCAGGCGAGTCACTGTGGAATAAAGAGTGCTGGCAATTAACCGAAAGCTAAACACAGAGATCTGAGAAGGAAGGGCTGAGCCCGGCCCTGACAGATCCTGGAAGTCAATTCCCCCTGCACCTGATGCTTACCTGAAATAAGGTTCCCACAGAATTATAGTTCATTACTCTGACTAGCACCGTCTTGTGGCCAAATAACACATTTATTATCCCATATATAAAGAACAAAGTAAAAACAAGGTGACAATACATGATATCTCTTATTGCAATAATTTAACAAAATGGCTACCAATTAAATGTGAACTAGACATGTGCAGTTCGATTAGTTCCAAATAGAAATAGAAATCGGGACACATTTTTTGTTAATACAATAGTAATCAATTTAAATGAATCCGAAATAATGAAATAAAATTTTAGACGAAGTTCGATTTCGAATCGGATTTAACACGTTTCTGAATCTTTTCGAATTTGATTTGAATTTGAATTTCCAAATGGAATAAAATAGAATAGGAAATAAAGGAATAGAATAAAAACATCATAACAAAATAAAAAAGAATAGGATAGAATAGAAAATATAGAACAAAAATAGAAAATAAAGGAATAGTAAAATAGAATACAATACATTAGAAAGAATCTTCTGAAATTTGAATTTCAAATAGAATACATTGGAATAGAATAGAAAAAAACAATAGAATTGAATAGAATAACATAGAAAGAATATAACCATTTCCCACTATTTAAATAGAATAATTAATTGGAATTGGAATAGAATAGATTAGCATAGAATGGAAAATAAAAGAATTGAATAGAATATAAAAAAAAACAACAGAATAGAAAAAAAAAAGAAAGAAAATGACCATCTTCCAAAATCTGAATTTCAAATAGAATTACTTTGAATAGAATAGAGAAGAATAGAATAGAAGAAAAACAATAGACTAAAATGGAACAACATAGAAAGACTACAAACATCTTCCGAAATTTGAGTTTTGAATATAATGAATTTGAATAGAATAGAAAATAATAGAATAGAAAACAAAATAATAGAATAGAAATCAATAGAATAGAACAGAAGAAATATCCCCCTGTCCCTCTTCCCTCCTTATTTGTCCCTCATTTTGGTCTGATCTATATAGTTGTATATAAAATGCACTATTTATTATTATAATAATGCTAAACCTTTTATCCATTCTAAATTGCTGCATCTGTAAATTTTGAAAGCCAGTATAAAGGAATAGTAGAGCTAAAAAAAAAAACACTTGTGGGTTTAACTCATTTTTTTTGTACAAATCTCCTTTGAGGGGGGCATGGCAGGGGGTGTGTCCTATGCCTACATACTTTTGCTAATAGATGTCCCTCGTTCCTATCTCAAAACTTTGGGAGGTATGCCAATGGCACCAAAGATGGGGCACAATTCCTCCCAATAACACCAATGATGGGGCACTATTCATTCCACTAATACCAAAAATGGGGCATTGTTTATTCCCACTGAAGTCGGGACCTTTCTACTCTTAAAAGACACAGTCCGGCCCCCCTTAAGTCTGAAGGACAGTAAACTGGCCCTTTGTTTTGAAAGTTTGGAGACCCCTGCTCTAGAGGATAAATTGTCTGTCAGTTTGGATATGGTGGTGGTTTTGGCTTCCTTGACTGCAGGACTTTGATCATCTGCTCTTCATTGTCCATTAGGGTTTAGTTGTTCCGACTCTTCGGCAGAATTTTGCCTGGGGTGTTGGCCATCTTCCCCTGCACTTCCTCTGTCTTTTATTTGAGTCATGAGAATTTTGACATCTACAGCACATATTCAAAATAATAAATAAATGAAAATGTCATTAATTATGAATACCGTATATAGCATAATAAAAGAATGATAAAACTGAATGTGACCTGTAGAAGCATTCAAAATTCGGAAAAGGGATTACGGCAGGTTCAGATAGTTTGAACATAGAAAAATGAGGAAGGAAAGAAAAAGCTACAAGGATTGGTAGCAGACTGATATACGGTATATCCCTGTGCTAGAGGGAGTATATCCATGTACCAAAGGGTGACTAGCAAGGATGGAGAGGTGACAGAGAAGGGTTTTGTTTTGGTGATATGATTGTTTTAAGTGCAGCAATCTAGTTATCAAACAACAGATATAAATCCACTTTGTGTGCTTCAGATGTCTGTGTGTGCCCCAGCAGTGACATCATCATTGAGCTGTATATAGTCTATGCAGAGAACAGAGCTGTGGGAGGAGCCCAGCAGGCTCCACCCACCACAGGCTGCCTGCAGAAAACTACAGGAGGGGGCGGAGACAAGACCAGTCCCCCTGCACAAGGAGAGAGGACAGCAGTGATCGGTCTTTATTACAGGAAGTCTCACACTGGATTTCTGCACAAATCTGGATGAAATACACAAAGCTCACTGAGATTCAAATAAGATGTCTCTTATATGTAGGAAACAGGTACCTAGCATGAGAGTGAAGGGTATTGGTTTAGTGACCAGATTGCTTTGAGCAAAGGCATCCAGTAACCCAAATCAGCCAATCAGAAACCATCTTGTACTGCTCTGATGTCATCAGCATGAGTTATGATTAGTTACTATCCCTTATTATTACTAGTAACCCTTTGTTGGCATAGTCATCTCTATTTGCTCCTTTGCCTTTGATAGATACAGGAGCCTCCTGAGAGCCTTAGTATGACTGGAGGGTGAATATGTACAATCACCCAAATGCATCTCTCTTATTTAGGAAATGTCTACTCCAGAGTTCAGCTTTAATCATACAAAGTTATTTTTAACATCTGTATGTTGCACCCTGAAACATATTTACTACACCTTCCAAATGTCCCTGATTTGGAGGGGCTGCCCTATTATGGAACCAAATCCTTCTGTCAGTACCTGTGAAAATGCATCTACATTCATTCTGTGCAAATGGGGACAAAATCAAATATAACTATGCCAACACATTTTGGGGCCACACAATCCACCTTCATCAGAACTGGTTGAAATGGCAGAAAGCCAAATAGACTTAAAAATACTCCCGAGCAGACTGATTTGCAGGCAGAGGATGTTATAGACAACAGTCAGCGCTGTGTTCACAGTGGAGTTATCAAGGACCTTACTTTTGAATTAATTTAACATTAGAGTTATGGGGAGGGTTAATGTTGGGATTAGAATTATGGAGATGGTTAATGTTAGGGTTACTCGTGGGGTTAGGGTTGGAGTTTTGGGAAGGGTTCATGTTGGTGGCTTACGAATGGGGTTAGTATTAGGGTTGTAGTTAAAGGAAGGGTTAGGATTACAGTTATGAAGATGGTTAATTAAAGGGTTACACATGGGGTTAGGGTTAGAGTTATGGGACTGGTTCATGTTAGTGTTACAGATGGGGTTAGGGATGGAGTTATGGGAAGGGTTCATGTTGGTGTCTTACAGATGGGGGTAGTGTTGGGGTTGGAGTTATGGGAAGAGTTCATGTTGGTGTTATGGATGGGGTTAGTGTTAAGGCTGAAGTTATGAGAAGGGTTTATGTTGGTGTTACAGGTGGGGTTAGGGTTGGAGTTATGGGAAGGGTTCATGTTGGTCTCTTACAGATGGGGTTAGTATTAAGAGTGGAGTTATGGGAAGGGTTCATATTGGTGTCCTACAGATGGGGTTAGTGTTAGGGTTGGCGTTATGGGATGGGTTCATGTTGGTGTTACCGATGTGATTAGTGTTAGGGTTGCAATTATAAGAAGGGTTTATGTTGGTGTCACAGATGGGGTTAGTGTTAAGGTTGGAGTAATGGGAAGGATTCATGTTGGTGTCTGTCATGGGGGGGCTTGCCAGGACTGAACGGAGGTACATGTGTGCGTGAATGCGCACACACGCTCAGAGTCAGACAAACCAGCGGCGCCTGTATGTGCGTGCACACCAGCGTGCACCTCAGTTGCGCGCACATGCGCAACAGGTATGCACGCGTTCACGCTAAGCGCTGCTTGGCACCAATGGGCCTTTAAAAGGACAGCAGCTGCACTTGAGCAGTGCTGTCTGATCTGCAGCTCTGCCCGAGTCTGATACTGTATCTGCTGTTATTACCTGATCCTGCTTCGTTTGACTACTGCTGCCTTCTCCTATCCTGACCCGGCTTACCATGACCCTGCTACATCTGAACCTGTTGATCACCTGTTGCCAAACCTCTGCCTGTCTACTGATTAAACTTTGTCTACCGTATCAACTACCAGTTACCCGTGCTGACCCGGCTTGTCTCACTCTGCTCCAGTCTGTTCCTGATCCTGCCTCTGCCAGTATCCAGGGGTTGCTGACCTACACCTGTAACCACCGCCCTCAATTGCTCCTACAGTCCAGTTCTTCCGGTGGATCATCTCTACTCATCTGTGTCAGCTTCCACGGATCTTACAGGCACTCCTACCTCACTGCGCTCTCGTCACCACTGTTTCAACCCCAGTGGTCCCAGAGCCAGGGCTGTAAGAGAGGTCTCCTTCTACAGTTGGGCTCTGATACCAGGTACGTGACAGTGTCTTACAGATAGGGTTAGTGTTAGGGGGGAGTTATGGGAAGGGTTCATGTTGGTGTCCTACAGATGGGGTTAGTGTTGGAGTTATGGGAAGGGTTCATGTTGGTGTTACGGGTGGGGTTAGGGTTGGAGTTATGGGAAGGGTTCATGTTGGTGTTACGGGTGGGGTTAGGGTTGGAGTTATGGGAAGGGTTAATGTTAGCGTTACAGATGGGGTTAATGTTAAGGTTGGAGTTATGGGAAGGGTTCATGTTGGTGTCTTACAGATGGGGGTTAGTGTTAGGGTTGGATTCAAAGGATGGGTTAGGATTAGAGATATGGAGAGGGTTAATGTTATGGTTACACATGGGGTTAGGGTTGCAGTTATGGGAAGGGTACAGGTTGTTGTTACAGATGGGGTTAGTGTTAAAGTTGAAGTTAAAGGGAGGGTTAGTGTTAGGGTTAGAATTATGGCGTGGGTTAATTTTAGAGTTACAGAGAGGTTTGTTGTTAGAAGACTGATTGTTGTTAGAATAGAGAAGACTGGTTTTAGGCATTGGGTTGGAGGGAGACCTCTCCTTGTAGCCCCCACCATCTAAAAGCATTAAAGAGGAAGTAATCCCTGATGGATTTTACTTCCTCTTTTTCCCCTGCAAAGTAAAAGCATAATGGGCTAGTATGCATCGCATATTAGCCCATTATGTTGCACTTACCTACAAAGGAAGCCAGCGATGTCACCGCTGTGTAGAAGGGTCCATCTTCACCCCTCTTCTTTCCGGGGCCACGGACTCCTGCTCTCTGACTGTCTGGAGTGGCATGATGTCACTCTTACGCATGCGCGCGGGAGCTGACGGTCACGGCAAAGGCCCTATAGAAACGGCACGATTGTACCCTTTCTTTAGTGCGCATGCGCCGATGACGTCGGCGCAAGCGTATATGGTAAATATCTCCTAAACTGTACAGGTTTAGGAGATATTTCCAGTACCTACAGGTAAGCCTTAATATAAGTTTACCTGTAGGTAAAAGTGGTTGTACAGGGTTTACAACCACTTTAAACCCAAAACCAAAAATGTAATATATTGCAGTTTACCAGTCATTAGATGTGGCGGCTGCATTCATTTTCTTTTTTAGACTTTTTCCCTCTGTTTCCCCCTGGTGATCTGGCCAGTAACACACCTCCTGTATTAGAGTGCCCCCACTCTGGATGAAGAAAAACAGGTGACACATTTGGACAGCAGCATTGTTACTCCAGGGGGATGGATTAGCAGATTTAAATACACTAAGAAATTGAAGCCATACTCCAGCTCACACTTTAAAATCAGTTACAGCAAAATAGTTTCTTTTTTTTCCTTTTGGGATAAAGGTTTTACATAAATAAGTAAAAGCTGATCATTGAAGGTAGGGTTGTCTCGATACCGATACTAGCATTTGTGCGAGTACTTGTATTTGCACAAATGCTCCCGATGCTTAATCCGATACCTGCAACCGGAAGTCGGCGGGCGGGGAGGGCGGAGCAGAGATCGGTCTGGCAGCAGTAGAACTAATGGGTAAGCTGGCTGGGGCAGGGATGCAGGGCGCCGCTGCATAATCTGTCCAAAACGGTGACCGGAGCCGCCACTTTCAGTAAAGGAGATGATGTTCCGTGTCTCCGTCGGAAGGGAAACATCACGACGCCCATCTTGGTACACCCTGCACACGGCTGCAGTAAGCCAGCAGCGGACATCTTGTTACACCCAGCCCATATAGTTCGGACTGGGTGTAACAAGATGTCCGCTGCTCCTTACTGCAGCCGAGTGCAAGATGTACCAAGATGGGCATCGCAGCATACTTACTAGATGATAAATGTTAAATGACATGAATGATGAAAGGCAAGGAAGGATTTTGCAATGCTATACACCATATAGCATTGCAAAATCCTTCCTTTCCTCTCATCATTCATGTCATTTATTATACAATTGCCATCAGTGCCGCCTATTAGTGCCATCTATCAGTGCCCATAAGTGCCAGCCACCTATCAGTGCCAGCCACCTATCAGTGCCAGCCATCAGTCAGTGCCACCTATCAGTGCCCATGAGTCAAACTGTCACGTGACATTTAAAAAAAGTATCGGTATCGGTGAGTACTTGAAAAAAAGTATCGGTACTTGGTCTTAAAAAAGTGGTATCGGGACAACCCTAATTGTAAGCACCTCTGTCAGTTGTAAATGGTTTGTCTCAACCCTGTAACTGCTACATCTGCAGGACAGCTTGTTCCTTTGAAAAACAACAGATTTACTGACCAGATCACCAGGTGACAAAAAGGGAACGAAAGAAAAAAAAAGAAAATGAATGCAGCCATCATATCTAAGAACTTGTAAGCTGCAATAAAAATAAATGTTTGATATTGGGTTAACGCAGGGCTTTTTTTCTCAAACAATAAGTGCTGGAACTTAACCACGACCCCACAAAACCCCTCCCCCACACACACCCTCCAAATCCCATCGAATAGTGGGTGTGGTCAGTCAAATTTCACCAACAGTAGCGGGGTCTTAAAGCGGCATTAAATACCAGGATTGCATTACACACAGAGTGTAGAGTTCAGGGGGGTTACATAGTTACATTCAGGAGTGCATAGCTGTCACTTGTAAACACAGAAACCGGACTTCTGTGTTTACAAGTGATTGTGGTGAGCAGGCACCAAAGGGTCTGAGCCAGAGGTGGTGGAAAAAAAGCCCTGTGTTAACTAGCCAAGCAGCCAATCTCCTGCACAGGCGTGTGCTGCCTTCTTCCTTGGGTTCTTCCATAGTGATCCATTCATAAATTGATGAAACCTGCGCCTGGCTGATTTCTATGTGTTCCTTCTGTCTTGCTCAGGAATAATGGATCTCCTGAACTCTTCCAAACTCCATAGCTCCCAACTGTCCCTGATTTGGAACAAAGTCCCTCTGTCCCTCTTTCCTCCTCATTTGTCCCTCATTTTGGTCTGATCTGTATAGATGTATATAAAATGCACTTTTTATCTATCAAAAAGTGTTTTCCCAGTACTAAACCTTTCATCCAATATCTAAATTGCTGCATTTGTAAATTCCAACAGCCAATATAAAGGAATAGTAGTGATAAAAAAAGCACTTGTGGGTTTAACCAATCTTGTTTTTTTTGTACAATTCTCCTTTTAAGGGGGCGTGGCAGGTTGTGTGTCCTATGCCTGCATACTTTTGCTGATAGGTGTCCCTCATTCCCATCTCAAAAAGTTGGAAGGTATGAACCTCTTCTTGAGCTGACTCACAGTTGTGTATGTCCATTTGTCACCTCGGTATTCAGGGCCGTTTGAAGGAATTTGGGGGCCCCAAGCAACAATATTAAAGTTGAGAAGCGGGGGGGGGGGGGTGCTGCCGCGGGACATTGGGGGGCATTCACGGGAGGGGGGGGGCGTTCGCGGGAGGGGGGCCATCGAAAGGTATTACTGTGGATATGCAGGGGGGGGTGTCTTACCTCCACCACCTGTGCTGCCTCCTCGAGTCCTCTGGCTGTGCTCGGTTTGCCTTTCCTGTACCGGCCCTGTCGGTATTACAGAATAACTTCTTTACTTTCCCCCGGCCACCAAGATAATCATATTTACTGATTTTATCTTATTTTGATAAACAAAAAAAAAACATTCATCAGAAATGTAATATTTAATCCATGCAAGCTACTGATCGAAACAAACAGGTGCAGCTTGGCCGTAGTCATGTGATATGTGGTTTCAAAGACAAAACAGTTGAGTTATTTGAGATGTGGCTTCCTACCTGGTTTTTGTTTCCACCAAAGACAACAAATGATGATTATGGCTAATACCAACAGCGCAAATAAGCAGGAAAGAATAATAGTTGCAACTTTATAGTCAAAGTCATTGGAGATCTTTTCATCTGCAGAAAGAACAATGTTTACTTATAGATTAAACTTCAAGGTGTTTTCTTATAACCACACAATAAATGTCCCAGATAAGCAGGAAAAACAGAGTGTAGGGATAGAGAAATAAAGAGTAGTCACACTCTGCGAATACTGTTATGTACAATTCTCTCATTTGTCCCAGAGAGGTTAAAGTCATAAAAATGGTTCCATACCAACCTTTGGTAATCCCTCCCCACCCACCTAGCGCCAGTGTACCTTTTAGTCAGTTTTTATGGCCCCTGTAGGGGACAGGCTGCCCAATCACGTGACCACTGTCCTACTGGTTCCTGAACATTCCTAGAGACCAGGAACTGTCCATGACAGCTCGGTCTCTGTGCTGGGAGTGTGTAGTAAGTGTGCTCTGAGCACAGAAACCTTGGCTAACCATGGATGTATATTTCTGCTCTGTGGGTGTTAAGGGCCTCCCTCTTTGCTGCTGCACTTATACATTACGTGGGTAGCAGGAAGATAACCCTTTTACCCCAGAGGAACCCTTAAAATAGTTTTCAGGTCTAGGGGAACCTCTGCTAAAATCAGTTTATTGGGCTTTAGTGGGAAGAATGGACCTAACATTGGTGGTCAGTGGGAAGAATGTCCCTTACATTGTGAGCAGTGGGAAGAGTGTCTCTTACATTGGTGGTCAGTGAGACTTCTGTTGAGCGGGAGTGATGACACATGGGGGGGGGGGGGGGTTTATTTGCTAAAACTGGAGCGTGCAAAATCTGTTGCAGGTCTGCATAGAAATCGTCTTTCAGTTTTTTTTAATAAAGCTTAATTAAGCAAGGTGAAATTAGAAGCTGATTGGCTACCATGCACAACTGCCATAGATTCTGAGTGCACCATTTTTAGCAAACTTCCCCCCATGTATAAAAATTTGTCTGATTTCTGCTGAACCCACCAAAATTTGATCCATCTATGGACAGCTTAAGTTTTGGTTCACACTGATGCAGTGCAAGATTTGCAGCGATTCCTGTACTTTTTTTGCACTGCATCACAATCGCACTCCGTTCATGCGAACCACTGCGGGTGTCAAAGTTAAGTTAACAACCCCCCAAAAAGGGTTTTCAAAACGCAGTGCGATTCTATTGCGGCAAAAAAAAGGTGCATGCACCTTTTTCATGCGCGTGAGGTGCGATTTGAGTCATAAAAAATGAATGGCTCAAATCGCACTGCAAAGAATCGCATGTGATTTGTACAGGAATACGGTGTGATTCCTGTCCAAATAACATACGATTCCCTGCATCGGTGTAAGCTGGGACTAAAGCGAAACTTCACCCAAATGGGCAAGTTCTGCTTTTTTGCATCCTCCTCTCCACAGCCACATTTGCCACTTTTTGGGGAGGAGGGGGGGGGGGGGTACCTGGTTTTGACAGGTACCCGCTCCCACTTTTGAGGCAATCTGAGCGGAAGTTTGGCTCCCTCCTTCCGCCCACAGCCTTCTGAGACACATGGCAGGTCCCAGAAGACAGCAGGGCCATTCACAAAGCGCAGCACGGCTCTTGCATGCGCAGCAGGAAACCGGCTGTGAAGCCACAAGGCTTCACAGCCGGTTTCCCTTACCTAAGATGCCGGCATCTGAACTTGAAGCTGATTGAAGAATCGGCTTGGGTGAGGACATCGCTGGATCCCTGGACAGGTAAGTGTCCTTATATTAAAAGTTAGCAGCTACAGTATTTGCAGCTACTGACTTAAATTTTTGGGGGGAGACTGGAGCTCCTCTTTAACCACTTGGCGACCGCTGCATGACTATATACGTCGGCAGAATGGCACACCCGGGCATATGGACGTATATATACGTCCCCTTTAAGAAGCGGCATTGTGGGCTCGCGCGCGCCCGCCGTGAGTTTCGTGAGTGTGACCGTGGGTCCCACAGACTCGATGTCCGCCTGGAGTCCCGCGATCGTTTTACGGAGAGGAAGAACGGGGAAATGCTAATGTAAACAAGCATTTCCCCGTTCTGTCTAGTGACAGGACACTGATCACAGCTCCCTGTCATCGGGAGCAGTGATCACTGTCGTGTCACACGTAGCCAATCCCCCACACAGTTAGAATCACTCCCTAGGACACACTTAACCCCTTCAGCACCCCCTACTGGTTAACCCCTTCCCTGACAGTCACATTTACACAGTAATCAGTGCATGTTTATAGTAGACTTGTGCACAACGGAAAAATCAGTTTAGTTTCGGTTCGTTTTTTGTGCACAACAGAAAAATTCGTTTAGTTTCGGTTCGTTTCTTTTCGGTCCTGTTGATTCGTAATCATTCGTAATTTTGCTAGACGGGATTTTTCGTGTTCGGACTAATTCGTATTTTCGCAAGCGTCATTTTTAGTTGAATTTTTAGTTGATTTATAATTCGTACTTTCGGTAGGGTACATTGTTTTTCGTTGATTCTGGACACAACTCCTACTTTCGTAACTTTTTTTGGGTTCGTTGATTCGGAATTTTCCGTGTCTCTCTCACAACGACGCTGCCTATTATGCCTAATGTGCTTCGAATGGATTTGTACTTTTCTAAATACATAGCGGTTATTTGTAACGATTCGAAATCTCGTATTTTACTTTCGTTTTTTACATGCGGCTATAGTCTCCGCCCCTGTACACCATTTTGAGAGGGTTCAGCACGGTGAGGGAGAAGCAGAGAGCAGAGCAGAGTGTTATTGTGCTTCGAATGGATTCAAAATCTCGTATTTTACTTTCGTTTTTTCATGCGGCTATAGTAAGGTGACCAGATTTTTTAAATTAAATCCGGGGACATATTTTTTTTTACTAGTAATGGCGGCGATCAGCGACTCTCTGACCATCCATCGCCGCTCGCCTCACAGCCTGTCAAGTCTTAAGGCCCGTACACACGGTCAGACTTTTTGCCAACAAACTTCAAAATGAGCAAGTTTTCCCAAAAATCCGACCGTGTGTACGCTCCATCGGACAAACTTTTTCGGGTTTCAGCGGACAAAAGTTCGCTCTGAAAACAGACAAACTTTTCGGCAACAAAAGTCTGATGGTGCAAAGTCTGACCGTGTGTACAGAAATCCATCGGACTTTTGTCCGAAGTACAAACACGCATTCCCAGAACCAATGTTAAAATCATCCAACAATAGCAGAAGTTGACCAAAGGGTAAAGAGCAGAAAAACCACGTGATGTTGGGAAAGTTTGCAGAAAAGGCCTGCCGTGTGTATGCTATGGGTGTTCCCGGGCCAACTCCCTTCGGACAAAAATCCATGGAAAAGTTTGTTTGAAGTCCGACCGTGTGTACGAGGCTTTAGGCCCCATGTACACAGGACGCTGCTAAACGGACATTCAGAGGCAGTTGGACACAGGTTCGTTTACTGTTGTTTTTAGGCAGTTGCGTTTATAGGCTTTTTTTTTTTAAAGCAAAAAAAGGAGTTCAGACGCCAAAGTTGCCGACGTTTTCAGACGCCAAATGGGTTTACTTTATAGGGGTTTTTCTTTTTGCCCATTTAGAAAAAAAAAAAAATGCAGATAAACATGGCATGTAAACGCGGCAAAACAGACGTTTTAAACGTGGGTTACTATCTGTCAAGTTAAATCGTTTAGGAGAGGTTGTAAAAACGTCCCGTGTACATGAAGTCTTACTCTCCAGGCCCCGGCTACTACTGGGTGGGGAGCGGAGGAAGATCACTCCACCAGGGAAGGCAAGGAGATAAACAGGCAGGCCGCAGGCCGGGACTTGAGCCAAGGCAGAAGAACATGCGAGCGGAGCTGAACAGACATGCACCCGAAACTGAAGAAATATTCCCTCCGCTTCGACCAGCACATGATATTCAGAAAGGGGCACAGATAATGGAAAAAAAATACACCCCCCTAAGCTAGTAGGAGCGGCGAAGCGGGGGTGGGGGTGTAATTCAGAATTATTTATTTTTTAATTCTGCACTGCCTGTCTTTAAAATTGCCCCAGCCCCTGTTCAAATCCAATCCGGGGACAAAACCGGGGACAGACTTGGTCCGGGGACAGTGTCCTCAATCTGGGGACTGTCCCCTGAAACCGGGGATGTCTGGTCACCCTAGGGTATAGCCTCCGCCCCTGTACACCATTTTGAGAGGGTTCAGCTTGGTGAGGGAGAAGCAGAGAGCAGAGCAGAGTGTTATTGTGCTTCGAATGGATTCGAAATCTCGTATTTTACTTTCGTTTTTTCATGCGGCTATAGCCTCCGCCCCTGTACACCATTTTGAGAGGGAGTTCAGCACGGTGTGGGAGAAGCAGAGAGCAGAGTGAGTGTTATTGTGCTTCGAATGGATTCGTACATTCGTAACTTTTTTCATAACGAATTATGCCGAAGACATTCGGGCATTCGCTATTTTGCGGTACAATTTATTTCGGATTCGGTTTTATTCGTATATGCTTTGTTCGGAAATTCGAATGCTTCCAAATGTCCGAAAGTTGCTAAATTCGGACGAATTTCGATTCGTTACGAAACGAATTGCACAAGCCTAGTTTATAGCACTGATCGCTGTATAAATGACAATGGTCCCAAAATAGTGCCAAAAGTGTCCGATGTGTCCGCCATAATGTCGCAGTCACAATAAAAATCGCTGATCGCCGCCATTACTAGTAAAAAAAAAATATTAATAAGAATGCCATAAAACTATCCTCTATATTGTAGACGCTATAACTTTTGCGCAAACCATTTGATAAACGCTTATTGCGATTTTTTTTTTTACCAAAAATATGTAGAAGAATATGTATCGGCCCAAACTGAGGAAAAAAATTTTTTTTATATATTTTTTGGGGATATTTTTCAAAATTGTCGCTATATTTTTGTTTATAGCGCAAAAAATAAAAAACGCAGAGGTGATCAAATGCCAGCAAAAGAAAGCTCTATTTTTGGGGAAAAAAGTATGTCAATTTTGTTTGGAAGCCACGTCACACGACCACACTATTGTCAGTTAAAGCGACGCAGTGCCAAATTGCAAAAAGTGCTCTGGTCTTTGGGCAGCCAAATGGTCCGGGGCTGAAGTGGTTAAGACAAGACTGCAAGATGTATCGTAACCACCAATCTGGAAGAAGCTTTAGGCTGGGTTCACACTTACGCAAATTGGATGTGAGTTTCTCCACATCCAATTCGCCTGGCAGCAGAGTGTGACCGGCTCTCAATGGAGCGGGTTCACACAACTCCGGGGCGTCTGCCGAGGGCAATGCAGAAGGATCCTGTGTGTCTTTAAATTAGGGATGCGCCGAACACCCCCTGGTTCGGTTCGCATCCTTAACATGTGAACTGACCGAAAGTTTGCGCGAACATTCGAACACCGTTAAAGTCTATGGAACTCGAACGTGAGAAATCAAAAGTGCAAATTTTAAAGGCTAATATGCATGTTATTGTCCTAAAAAGGGTTTGGGGACCCGGGTCCTGCCCCAGGGGACATGTATCAATGCAAAAAAAAGTTTAAAAAAACTTTTTTCGGGAGCAGTGATTTTAATGATGCTTTAAGTGAAAAAATAAAAGTGAAATATTCCTTTAAATATTGTACCTGGGGGGTGTCTAAAGTATGCCTGTGAAGTGGCGAGTGTTTCCCGTGTTTAGAACAGTCCCTGCACAAAATGAAATTTCTAAAGAAATAAAAGTAATTTACAACTGCTTGCGGCTTTAATGAAATGTTGGGTCCCGGCAATGTAGATGAAAATTATTGAGAAAAACGGCATGGGTACCACCCTCCCCACCAGCCCATTACCAGGCCCTTTGGGTCTTGTATGGATATTGAGGGGAACCCCGCACCCAAGTAAAAAAAAGAAAAGGCGTGGGGCCCCCAGGCCCTATATACTCTGAACAGCAGTATACAGGCGATCCCAAGAAAGACATGGACTGTAGGTTTGTTCTTAAGTTAAATCTGTTTGTAAGTTGGAACAGGTACATTTTGTAAGTGTAGCTCCAGCCAAAAAATCTATTTTTAAGCTTTTTGGATATCATAGGGAAGGGTTATCATCACCCCTGTAACATTTGTTTTGCTGTCTGTGCCCCTGTTCAGAAGATTATACCTCACTTTCTGTCCCAATGACAATTGGATTTAGAAAATTTCGGGTTTTTAGGGAAACAAGGATTGGTGATAAAGCATCAGTGGAGACACCTTTTTCCCATATTAACTCTTACAGGAGAGAATTTCCCTTCCCAGGGGTAGATTTCCTCTCACTTCCTGTTGTCTCCCTCCGTTTGTAAGTAGGAGTCGGTTGTAAGTCGGATGTTTGAAAGTAGGGGACCGCCTGTATATACTATACTGCCTGTATATTTTATACTCTGCATAAAATTGGGCCTTAGGTGTTGGTGGTACCAGAACACTGTAAGCACTCACAGTTACTCTTGGTGGGCGCTGGAACAGGCCCTGCTGTGAAATATTATATCAAGAATTGTAATTACATGCCCCTGTTGAACAGGGGCAGAAAAATTGAGCCTTTGGTGGTGGTGCCACAACACTGTAAGCCCTCACAGTAACTCTTGGTGGGCGCAGGAACGGGCCCTGCTGTGAAATATTAGATCAAAAAATTTAATTACAGGCCCCTGTTAAACAGGGGCAGAAAAATTGGGCTTTAGGCACTGGTGCTGGTGCCACAACACTGCAACCCCTCACAGATACTCTAGTTGAGCGCAAGAACGAGCCCTGCTGCAAAATTTTACAGCAAAAATTGTAATTACACTACCCTGTTAAACAGGGGCAGAAAAATTGGGTTTTAGCCACTAGTGGTGGTGCCCAGAACCAAAAATTTTCTTAGAAGCTATCAACATGAACATTGAGGAGGAATAGGATAGTCAATCAGCATAGCAGGATAGTCACTCAGCATCAGCATAGGCAGTCTTCAAGGGATCTCATTCATAAAAAAAATGAATCAGTTACATCAGCATCAGGTGCTTTGTAGTTGGTGATCCAAGACTGATTCATTTTTATGAAGGTGAGCCGATCAACTGAGTCTGTGGACAGGCACACTCTGTGATCGGTTACAAAGCCTTCAGCAGCACTGAATGTGAGTTCCGAAAGAACGCTGGATGCAGGACAGGCCAGTAGCTCAATTACATACTGTGCAAGCTCTGGCCAGTGATGCATCCTCAAGACCCAGTAACCCAGCGGATTTTCGGTTGGAAAGGTCTCCAAGTCTGATCTTGCCCCTAGGTATTCCTGCACCATGTAAATCAGACGCTGGCGATGCTTGCTGGAACTGATCAGACCTTGGGGCTGTGGACTAAAAAATTGTCTGAACGCATCGGTCAGACAGCCACCTTCTCCAATGATGACAAAGAACATAAATGGTGGAAAAATAAATATTTTAATGTTGCATACAAAACATGTTTACATACACTTAATTCCATATACAGAAACTGCACCTATAACATAGCGCCAATCTCAGACTGAGCAATCACTGGTACTTAACATGCTTAACAACCATCCATATTCATGGTAATTAAAGGAGGGGAGTCCACCATGTTGATATTGGGTAGTATTGTTAAAATAGTAACATCTGCACATTCAACAGTCTTAGCATCCCTGTGAGGTAAAGATGGTATGGACACATATCTGGGTGGGTGTGTATCTCATACACGGTGTCATGGTAGCTCGAAGCATTTCGCGCCTTTAAGCCGCTCATCAGGAGCGTGTATGTGCACTGTCTGCAATAGGAGGATACATGGATAAGGTCAATGAACACGGTCTTGGACACCATGCCCTCTGGTACCTGCACAGCTGTAAGTCAACCTATTCTATCTGTCTTGGGGGGCATTACTGTTCCCCCTCACCTTGATATAGTTTATTGACCTTATCCATGTATCCTCCAATTGCAGACAGTGCACATACACGCTCCTGATTAGCGGCTTAAAGCCGCAAAACGCGTTGAGCTACCATGACACCGTGTATGAGATACACACCCACCCAGATATGTGTCCATACCATCTTTACCTCACAGGGGTGCTAAGACTGTTGAACGTGCAGATGTTACTATTTTAACAATACTACCCAATATCAACATGGTGGACTCCCCTTCTTTAATTAAGATGAATATGGATTTTTGTTAAGCATGTTAAGTACCAATGATTGCTCAGTCAGAGATTGGGGCCATGTTATAAGTGCAGTTTCTGTATGTGGAATTAAGTGTATGTAAACATGTTTTGTATGCAACATTAAAATATTTATTTTTCCACCATTTATGTTCTTTGTCATCATGAGCTTCATCTAAAGTCCCACCCACCCCCTTATATGCATCACTGCGGTTTACCTCCGCAGTGTATCGTTTTTTGTTCAATTCCATCTGTTCTACATACAGTATGTGGTTTTGCACATGTGTTTTAATATTTCAGATACTTATTTCAATATTCCAGGCACTTACATCATTCCCATTTATTGTTGATGTCTTTACATAGAATCTCTCTGTCTGTGCATGCGTCTCTATTTAATAATATTCCCTATAGGCATCCTCTTGCACTTTATTTAATACATCATTTTTTCTATGTATATATCATCTTCATGTCTATGTTCTTCTATTTTATGCCAAGCCATTTATGGAATGTGCCGTTTTTATTTATTATTTTTATCTATTTCCTATTATCACCATTTAATATGTCATGTATTCTCTATGCAACCAATCACAGCGACTCTTTTATTTATGCATGTGGGCTGTTGACCTATCACAGCACCTCCCTCCACTATATATTGTCTATTTTTTGTAATGGACCCCATGGATCTGATGAAACAGCGGATGCTGAGAAACGCGTCATCCCATTGGTCCGTTCCCTATATTAGAAACAGGTCACCAGGAACGGTCTGCAGTGAAACGAAGCTAAACTGTATACAGTGTATATATATATACATATATACAAAGCCAGGATGCATATATATACTAAATACACTGCAGCTAACTGTATCCCCTGCCTGAAGTATATTAGAAACGGTACACCAGGAACGGTCTGCAGTGAGATCAAGCTAAACTGTATACAGTGTGTGTATATGTATATATATATATATATACAAAGCCTGGATGTGTGTATATATATATATATATATATATATATATACTACAATACACTGCAGCTAACTGAATCGCCTGCCTGCTCAAACTAAATGAAATGACACTCTGTCTCTCTCAACAACGCCTCCAACACACTACACACAGCCTTTAATAGTATGGGGCGTGGACTTAACCCCCTGAGCCATAATTGGCCAAAGGCACCCTGCCTTTTGGCCAATTATGGCTCTCTTCGCTGACGGCGCTGTGATTGGCCAAAGCATGCGGGTCATAGTGCATGCTTGGCCAATCATCAGCCAGCAATGCACTGTGATGACGCAGTGCATTATGGGCCTTGACGCGCCGCTCGAATTTGGCGCGAACGACCCATAATGTTCGATCTTCAAGTCGAACTCATGTTCGACTCGAACAGATAGCTCATTCCTACTTTGGATCCGTTTCAGGTCCGAATTCAGGAAAGATTCTGACCTAATTCGGACATGAAACGGTGAACGTGGACGCACCAGACCCGCTGCTGAACTCAGCAATGAACTCAGCCTTAGGCCACCCATTCTTGTCCAGGATTCCTCCAGGGATGTTCCTTGAACTGTGGTTGATTTATCTCCCATCTGATGATGCCTCCATAGTTCTTGTGCCAAAACCACTTGGCAGAGCAAGCAGCATGACACCAATGATCTTTTAAGCTGTTTGTAATGGTTGCATTCTTACTACTGACCAACAATGTAAGGGACATCTTTCCCATTGACCCCAAATAAATTGGATTTATTAAGGGTTCCACAAGACCTGAAAATTATTTTAGGTGTTCCTCTGGGATAAAAAAAAAAAAAAAGGTTTGGAAAGGCTTCTTTAGGCAAACGTAACAGTGTCATTACCTCCATATATCAGTTGAAGGTCTTTATTTAGAGGTGTAGGTAAAGATGCATGTTGGACTCTGCAGGAGAAGTTCCGCTCTCTGTCCTCCTCAGTGAGTCTTAGCATTATTGAGCTGTTTATACTGTAAGTCCCATCCGGATTGTTTTGAAGTTTTCCTTCTAGAACATTGCCCAATGGCACGCCATCCTGAAGCCATGTGATGTTAATGTCCACCGGGTAGAATCCAGAGATTTCACAGCACAGGAAACTCTTTTTATGTGTCATGACAACATCATTAACAACTGTGATCTTCGGGACAGCTGTTAAATATATAAAAAAAAATACAAAACCAGTATTGCTAGGTCAGTTCTAATGTATATGTAAAATACAAGGGCTGTAACTAACGATTATTTTCATAATCAATTAGTTGGCCGATTATTGTTTTGATTAATTGGTTAATAACCTTATAAAAAGTGTGGTGTATAATTTAATTAATATGTAAAGTTTAAAAAAAAAGGCAATTTATTCTTAAATATCTCTATACAGTGGTAAATATAATAAACCAGCTATATGATGGCCATACTTTACTTGGGCAGGGAAAAGGGGGTGGAGTCAGGGGTGGAGCCAAGGGGCGGCAAAATTAGGTTTTGCCTAGGGTGTCAAAAACCCTTGCACCAGCCCTGTTTATAGTACAAAAAAAGCAAATAATCGCTTCTGTAAGGAGTTAATTTTTTTTTACTGTGGAATATAGTAGCTATTATTTGATCTTTTTGTACTTTAAAGGACTAATATTTTTTTTTTAACCCCATTATGTTACTGGCCGATTAATCGATTATGATTATGATTATTATAATTTCATAATCGATTAGTTGTTTCGGCCCTATAAAATACATAACTACAAATGTATGTAAGCTATAATGACGTTTACACATAACTCATTGAGTAGGCACTTATATATTACATGGGTGAAATTCCTCTTTAATGTGTGGAAGCATCTAATATACCGTACCTTGAATGGTCACTGTGATAGTTTGCTGTCGGAGTTCTGCATAGCTCACTGAACATTTGTAGATTCCACCATCTGCCATAGATATGTTAGAGATCATCAGATTTGCAGTGCCATTTAAAGCTTGGTCTTTATCCATGGAATATTTAAGTGTAGTATACTCCGCCAAAACATCATTTCTTAGAATAAGTATAACTAATTCATTATGATACCAAATAATTGCAGACTGTGCAGAACCCATGAGATTTTCATCAGGTGTGAATGTGCAGGGAATGTGAGCATCTGATCCGAGGGTGGCTGTATATGTAGAAGGTCTGGTCATCTTTAGAACAGCATCTGCATGAGATGACAATAAATAAAGTGTCTATGTTTGTATGATAAGATAAATACACAATACATGCAATCACAAGGGATCCTAGTGCTCCAAGTCATTGGTTCCTTTTGTGACCATATAGTAGTTGCAAGGAATGTTATGCAGAACTCCAGCAAAAAATAACACGATTGACATGACTAGTCCATTAAAGACAATGTGGCAAAACCAATTTTGCTGCAATATCCAGGTTCAATACAGAAATGTTCCATGCAGGATTTTTTGTTTTCTGCCACTAGATGTCCTCATTCGGTATGGACAACATAATATAACCTAGATTCTGTGAGCCCAGGTCATCCTGAATCTACACCAGTCTGTGATTGGATAGTGGAAAGAGATCCAACATGAGTTCATCTCTCCATCACTCTGATTTCTTCTCCTATCAGCATGTTTTTTGTCAGTACATGAACAGATTGGTTACCTGTGCTGCTTCTTCCTCTCACACTCCAGCCCAGCCCATAATACAGTGCAGCCGGTGTACAGTTTCCAATATACTTCTGGTGGTGTACACAGTATATAATACAGTGCAGCCAGTGTACAATTTTGAATACACTTCTGGCAGTGTACACAGTATATAATACAGTGTGTACAGTTTCTAATACACTTCAGGCAGTGTACACAGTATTTAATACAGTGTAGTGCGGTGTTTAAAACAAATCACCATCATGTTCGGAAGGCCACCAAGGAGAGGCAGATGCTCACAGGCCACTAAAAGAGGGCAAGCAGCCTCTGTGTCTACAGTCAACAGTCGTGGTTGTGGACATGGTGCATCCTCTGCAGGTGGCCGGGGGCACGCATGTCCTTTTTTTTTTTCCACCTCTGTAAGTCTCCATGCATAATAAACTCATCAGCGCAGCTCATGCAGAGCGGTGTCCCTCCTCCCTGGCTCCTCCTCCTCTTTGTGTGCATGAGAATGTCAGCACCAATGAGGAGGAGGCGGCTTCAGTCCACTCTGTGGTGTGTTGTGCAGGGAGGGGCAAATAGCAGCATGTGGTACCCCAGACACCCCGCAAGAGATGAAGGGTAAGTCAATGTACCTGTCAGGACAGGAGGTCATGGGAAATCTCCCTATTGGTAACACAGACATTTATAGTAGAGCTACACCACCATTGTATGTTGGCCTGGGAATCAAACCTCCCCCTAGACCACTTAGGGGTTGACTTATCAATCATTTTGTCAAACGTCATTAGTAAAAAAATAAATGATTATTTTATTTATTTTTTTACATACTGTCCCCAGTGCAGTACAGCCTCATCATATAACTGGTGTGGCGTTGATCAGGGAGACTGACTGGTGACAGTACAAAAAAATACATATATATTTTAATAATTTATTTTTTATTTTTATCTACATTTTTTTCTTATTTTTATGATTTATTTAACACACTGTAACTAGAGCAATATAATGGTATCATAGTAACATTGTACTACTCTGGAAAAGTGATCAGAATTTTTTATTTTTTTTACACATTATGATTGCTTATAGCAGTGTATTACATTGCTATAAGCAAACATTTTACTAAATAATTTGCCCCGGAGGAAGTCCTTGTAGTGACGAAACTAGTCGGGCTAGAGTGTAATTTCCTGTCATCGCGTTTGGAGGACACACGTTTGGAAGTCATTGTTGTCCGGCATTTGCTGCTGTTTTTTACTTATTTCCGTGTAAGTTACCTTCAATAAATCCTGTTGAAAAAGGTTTTACACTATTTGGCTTTTATCTCTTATTCGGCGTACACGATCTGATATCACGGTTGGATTGAGGGAACTCGATATCCTCCCCGCTGGCTGTCTGGAGCTTTGGCCAAGTGGATCTCTCAACAGATTTGGAGTATCCCAGATACACAAGCCTATGTTGACCTCCCGTAATAGGCGGTCAACCCTCTCTGGTAAGAGCATATCTTGAATATTGGTGGTGGTCTCACTAGGTGGAGGAAGTTGGCGACACAACAATCAAAACCCAGTTTTTTCATGTCACGTTTGTGACTCTTTGGACTTACTTGATGTTATATATTCATTTTATATATCTAGCGCAACATACTTACTTTATTCATTTTATATGGTGATAATATTTCACTTATTTTTGGTTTTCTATTTTACAAAATAAAACTGATTCATTCAGTTTGTTTTGTTGGGATTAGCTGTGATTTGCCAGAGCTAATCACATGGTACAGATGGACTGTGATTTGCCCTGTCTGAACCATGTGATCACATTGACCAATCGCAGCTAGCAACACAGTTGTACACAATGGATGGCATGAAATCAAGCCATTTACAACTGTCATGTGATATGCTGTGATTGGTCAACTGGCAGCAATCTGGTACACTGATTAGTCAGACTGTGTCTGGTGGACACAGCTGGTGACAGATCGCGTTGCTGTGTGACCCCTTCTGACAGGACGTCACGTGACGTCCACTCAGGGTTGCCAACCACCAGTAAATTTACTGACAGTTTGTAAAAATCTGTGATTTTTTTTAAAACTATTACTAAATATCAGGGGCTGATAATTTTTCATGCTGTGTTGACTTTTTAAGTGTATATCAAGCAAATTACTTTGTTATAGGTATTGTCAGTGTGTTCCATATCATGTTTATACTGTTCAAGTATTCACTGTGCTAGTTTTCAATAGGAGTTCTGTAATTTGTCAGGTTGGCAGTAAAAAATGTGCTCCGCCAGTAAATTTTCAATGTTTTGTCAGTGAAAAATGCTGCGGGAGGTTGGCAACCCTGCGTCCACTCAGAAGGAGAAAGCGCCCACCCAGCTGTCAATCTTCTATAGGCCAGGCAGGAAGGTGTTAAGTAATAACAGATACAGATGACAAATGTGATAATAATAGAAAATATAACAAGAATACTTAGCTATAGATGCCTTTTTCGCAACGGAGTCCCCCGACTTTATGGCGTGGCACAGATGATCAAATCAGATGCATGCATAATTTTGGCTCTGAGATGATTACAAGTTTTAGCTGTAGTATATACAGGACTAGTGTGTTAGTAAATGACCAATCATAATTGTTTGGAGAGTGATATCACCTTCTAGGGAGGATAGTGGGCTCGACCATATAGTCAGTTTACAATGCCATTCCTATTGCATTAGGTCAGTTAAGGTAAAGCCATACTTATGTCCTCATATGGCCCCTCCAGAATTTGGAGGCTTTCTTATACAATAATAAGCCACAATAAATGAGAAAATTATTTTCTCCATCACCGGGGTAACTACAACAAGAACGTGTGAATGTTTTTTGACCCTGACCATCTGGTATTATATGTCAAAGGTTATCCTGAACCCGACTTGTGGTTTATCTGTAGTATGATGCCCCATTTTTGCCAATCCGTTCGGATTAATTTTTCTGTCAAAGCCTTTTAATGCCTGTAAATACTGCTCACCAATTATGTGTTTACATTATTGTATAAATCATATTACAGAATATATATTAACATTTATATCCATGTGTGCCAATAAACTCTTCTGTTATCTTACCCGTAAGAAAAGTGGACATGATTGAATTCCACTAAACCAAGAAACAAAGGGTGATAGACAATGGCCAGAACACAGTAGTTGAAGGCTACATTCACACTGTTGCATGTTGGGAACTCATGCAAAATCACGTACTTTCCCGACATGCACAGAAACGTGCTGCCTTTAGCAGATGTTCAGCAGTGCAAATAATTCTTAATGGCACCCCACACATCTGCTAATGCACGCACCATGCACTTCGGTACGGCACGATTTTGCAAAAGGTTCTTTTGTATGTTTCTCACTTGTAGGGCAGCCCAGTGATATGAATGGGCTACCCTACACGTGATCCATGGGAACCCGTGTCTGCTCCACCTCACCTCTATGATGAGTAGAAATTCATTATTAAAATAGCATGGCAAACAACAGTGAAACTATTTCAGGGACATACAGATCTGGTTGATCATGGTGACAAGGCGTAGAATGAGACAACGCCCTTGTCTGATGGGTGAGTCATGTGGGACACAAGAAAATCCAAAAGATACATAAGACATGGAAGAAATCATTTATGGCTGTCTATCACAAGTCTTACTATCAAGTTTGCTCTGGAAGGGTGTTGTTTAAAGCAACTGTGATGTAGGTGGAGTGATTACAATGTAATCGACTAGATAGAAAGGAAAAAAAAAAAAGGAAGGAAGAAAGAAATCATAATTGTTTGGAGAGTGATATCACCTTCTAGGGAGGATAGTGGGCTCGACCATATAGTCAGTTTACAATGCCATTCCTATTGCATTAGGTCAGTTAAGGTAAAGCCATACTTATGTCCTCATATGGCCCCTCCAGAATTTGGAGGCTTTCTGATACAATAATAAGCCACAATAAATGAGAAAATTATTTTCTCCATCACCGGGGTAACTACAACAAGAACATGTGAATGTTTTTTGACCCTGACCATCTGGTATTATATGTCAAAGGTTATCCTGAACCCGACTTGTGGTTTATCTGTAGTATGATGCCACGTTTTTGCCAATCCGTTCAGATTAATTTTTCTGTCAAAGCCTTTTAATGCCTGTAAATACTGCTCACCAATTACCGGTATGTGTTTACATTATTGTATAAATCATATTACAGAATATATATTGACATTTATATCCATGTGTGCCAATAAACTCTTCTGTCATCTTACCCGTAAGAAAAGTGGCCATGATTGAATTCCACTAAACCAAGAAACAAAGGGTGATAGACAATGGCCAGAACCCCTTAGATGAAGGCTACATTCACACTGTTGCATGTTGGGAACCCATGCAAAATCACACACTTTCTCGACATGCACAGAAATGTGCTGCCTTTAGCAGATGTTCAGCAGTGCAATTAATTCTTAATGGCACCCCACACATCTGCTAATGCGCGCTCCATGCATTTCGGTACGGGACGATTTAGCAAAAGGTTCTTTTGTATGTTTCTCGCTTGTAGGGCAGCCCATTGGTTCAGCTTATGGGGAACTGTAAGCAGGCTTCAGGCAGTGTGCGCTGTAGTGACACCTGGTGGCAGGTGCTGATGAATTGCCGTCACTGTCCAGGCTGTAGTTTTAGAAACTGCGTCACAGAAGCTGGAAACTGAAGGCAGGCAAACTATACAGCGATCACCATTGACACAGTAAAGTCTCTCCTGTAACATCCTACTGTATGGGGCTGACCCTAGTATATGCAGGACTAGTGTGTGAGTAAATGACCAATCATAATTGTTTGGAGAGAGAAATTACCTTTTAGGGAGGATAGTGTCAGTTTACAATGCCATTCCTATTGATTTAGGTCAGTTAAGGTAAACCCATACTTATGTCCTTATATGGCCCCTTAACCAGGATTTGAAGGCTTTCTTATACTGTACATAAAATGAGAAATACATTTTTTTCATCACCGGGGTAACTACAACAGGAACGTGTAAATGTTTTTTGACCCTGGCCATCTGGTATTATATGTCAAAGGTTATCCTGAACCCGGCTTGTGGTTTATCTGTAGTGTGACGCCCCATTTTTGCCAATCCATTCAGATACATTTTTCTGTCAAAGCCTTTTAATGCCTGTAAATACTGCTCACCAATTATGTGTTTACATTATTGTATAAATAATCATATTACAGAATACATACCGACATTTATATCCATGTGTGCCAATAAACTCTTCTGTTATCTTACCCGTAAGAAAAGTGGCCATGATTGAATTCCACTAAACCAAGAAACAAAGGGTGATAGACAATGGCCAGAACACAGTAGTTGAAAGTTACATTTACACTGTTGCATGTTGGGAACTCATGCAAAATCACGTACTTTCCCGACATGCACAGAAACGTGCTGCCTTTAGAAGATGTTCAGCAGTGCAAATAATTCTTAATGGCACCCCACACATCTGCTAATGCACGCACCATGCACTTCGGTACGGCACAATTTTGCAAAAGGTTCTTTTGTATGTTTCTCACTTGTAGGGCAGCCCAGTGATATGAATGGGCTACCCTACACGTGATCCATAGGAACCCGTGTCTGCTCCATCTCACCTCTATGATGCGTAGAAATTCATTATTAAAATAGCATGGCAAACAACAGTGAAACTATTTCAGGGACATGCAGGTCTGCTTGATCATGGTAACAAGGCGTAAAATGAGACAACACCCTTGTCTGATGGGGGAGTCATGTGGGACACAAGCAAATCCAAAAGATACATAAGACATGGAAGAAATCATCACAAGTCTTACGATCAAGTTTGCTCTGGAAGGGTGTTGTTTAAAGCAACTGTGATGTAGGTGGAGTGATTACAATGTAGTCAACTAGATAGAAAGAAAAAAAAAAGGAAGGAAGAAAGAAAAATAAGTAGATAGCGTGAAATAAGTAGAAATAGATAGAAATAGATAGATAGATAAATAGATAGATAGATAGATAGAAATTAGAGCTTAGCTTCAGCTGATAAATAGAAAAAGATAGACAGAGAGATATAATACAGACAGACTTTAGCTGCTCTGAAAAATGAAGAAATTAAGTGTCGGTTGCTGTGTCAAGTATATACTGTTGGTGTTTGCTACAACAGTCCATTGTTCAATACCTCCCAAAACATAACAAGGATGCAATGCTCCTCTCAGTGGATGAACAAACATGATTGAAATTAATCTGACCTGTATAAATGTGAAGCAAGAGGAAGAAGGCTGTCTGTCCATAACCCATGTTGTTCTGAGGGTTTAATGCCATTTATTTGTTTTCTTTAAGTTGCTCAGATGGTTCCAGGTTGTATATTCAGGTGACATAGAAATTCATTCTTCTGAAACCATCGGTCATAGAGCAGGTCACGAGCAATGGCGGCTGGTAAAGTTTGAGGATGGGTGGGGCGCCAGACCTCGCTCATCCTTTTTGACCCCTCCCACTTACCACAAGCCTCACCCCTTATATAATCCACCCACTCCGTTCTCTGTATTCCACTTGCTTCCACCCATAGTGTTAAGACTTGTATGCAGCTCAGCATCATAGGGCAGAGTATATAGATCATCACCACAGATAGTTTATAGATCATCACCACAGATAGTATATAGATCATCACCACAGATAGTATATAGATCAGCACCACAGATAGTATATAGATCATCACCACAGATAGTGTATGTAGCGGGGTGTTCCCCTATAATGGGAAGAAACTACATCACCCATAACCCCATTCTTCAGATGTTCCACCGCAGAGACTCATGGGAGGGGTTATAAAAGGAGGAGCCGAGGCCGGGCTCGGCCTCTTTGGGACACGAGACTTCACAGACGGATCCTCCTGTGCGGATGTGTCGGAGTGCAAGGCCTGAAGCCTGAGGCCTTGCTCAGCACCGAAGAGCCTTCCACCCCCCCCCCCCCCCTCTGCGAGCCTGGGTGGCATCTGACTTTGTGCGCTACAGCCTGGTTGGATCGGGGACCCGATGGTTGGAGAGATCGTGTGTGTGTGACACGGCCGGTGGAGGTTTCCCGGACTGGATCCGTAGTCCGGCGGGTGAGAGGGCATAAGCCCAGCTAGATACTGTTACTGCATATAGGCCTATAGACTGCCGTGGCCTACAAGTTATTTTGATACCCCTATTGAAGAGCCTTGTCAGAACTGAGCCTGCGGCTTTATTTAACCAAGTTCTATACCCCTTGGATTACAAAGTTATACTCTGTTTGAAGTGCACCACCATTACAGACTTGCCGGTGAAGAAAGAAGGACTAAGTTAAATATTAGAACCAGGCCTGGTGGGGATTCTAGCGTGTTTGATTACTGTGCCATAGGGCACTTAGTTAACGGTCGCCCGTATGGCGCACCTGTAGCGTGTGTTACTACATAGTGTGTTAGAGTGGCAGGACGCTGCCCTTAGGAGTGATTATCTTGAACTGTGATTACTGTTACCCCCTTTATCCATATTGAGAAAATAAGTAAAACACTTTACCTATTACAATTCATCACTGTGTCCTTGCTTAGTTATTATATTGCATAGGATATATCATTGATTGTTAATACTAGCTGTGCCAGAAGGGGGTAGAGCCTATTGCCGGGGGTTGGCGGAGCTGCACTCAGGGCCCAAATCTAATTCTGCGGCCTCCTTAGTTGGAGGTATCGCTACATGTATATATATATATATATATATATATATATATATATATATATATATATATATATAAATATAAATATATCATCACCACAGATGGTATATATATATATATATATATATATATATATATCATCACCACAGATAGTGTGTGTATATATATATAGATCATCACCACAGATAGTATATAGCACCCCCCCGACTCGCGGCACACTCACAGCAAACCCTCCACCCCCCGCGGGTGGCTCGTGGCAGCCAGCACACCCCCCGACTCGCGGCACACTCACATAAATCCCTCGACCCCCCTGCAGGGGGCTCGCGGATGACAGGAGGTCCGTAGGCCCCACTCGGGCCATGCGATCCATCCACTAAGCGGCGACGTCACTTCTGGCTTCTCACTGGCACAGAGCAACAGGAAGTGACTACGTGGGAAAGCACCGCCCATGTCCTACGGCAGTGCCAATCAAAACATAGACAGTGAAGAATGACATGGAAGTGAACAAATCTGAGTGTTGCGGTGCATAGAATTGCGCCACAATGCAGCACAAAACCCGGCAAATGAAGTGTCTCATCTGCATTCACGCAATTGCATTGATGTTACGCTTCCCATAGTGCGTTGTGCCCGGCACCTGAACACAGTGCACTTAAAGAACCTTTAATTTTTTATTTTTTTTCAAAGGGCCTTTATTGAAAAAAAATATTTTTTTATTTTTTGTCACTAGCTTTAGCTTGGCGGCGTCCATGCGCCCCCTGTGGACGGGCCTCCACTGGTCACGAGTATAAAAAAGCCGGAAAGGTATAAGAAGGATATATGTGTAGGTATGTGAAAAATACGGATGCTATTACCAGGAAGTTCCAAGAAATTATAGAATTATAGTTAAGGAACAGGTTATTCCAGGTGAATAATGGTGTAAGAATTGTTGGTGTGTACCCACCAAGCTGGTTATAAATGGTTGGTGGCCGCTCCGGGTTTACAATGGAACAGCATATTCCAGGTGAATATTGGTGTAAAAATTATTGGTGAGTACCCAGCAAGCTGGTTGTAGATGGCTGGTGGCCGGTACGGGTTTATAACTAAACATGGTATTGGGTGGCACTGTCAAGGACCTGGCTTTAAAGGTTGTATCAGAATTCTTGTATGTTTCTAAAAAACTGATGTCTAAATCATGTTATTGTTATTATGTTGTTTTTTAACCACTTCAGCCCCGGAGGATTTGGCTGCCCAATGACCGGGCCATTTTTTGCTTTCGGCACTGCATCGCTTTAACTGACTATTGCGCGGTCGTGCGACGTGGCTCCCAAACAAAATTGACGTCCTTTTTTTTCTCAGAAATAAAGCTTTCTTTTGGTGGTATTTGATCACCTCTACGGTTTTAATTTTTTGCGCTATAAACAAAAAAAGAGCGACAATTTTGAAAAAAAAGCAATATATTTAACTTTTTGCTATAATAAATATCCCCCAAAAAAATATATAAAAAGCTAATTTCTTTCCCAGGGCATGGTTAGCACAGATTGCATCACTTCCGGTCGGACTAAAAAAGTGTCAGCATTACATGCCTTTTTAACTTTGATGATATGTGAGTACCTTTCTACTCATTTTCCTAATAAACAGTGTTCCAAACTGTATCACACTATTGGGCATTCGCCTTTCTTCTTCTTTCATGGGTCACAATTACAAGCCATCGTAGCAGTGATAAGTGAAACGCCAGAGTGCCCTACAGTGGCAGACACTGTGAATGCTCCATATCCCCAGTGGGGGTAAGATAGCTGGTGAGTGCAATTCAATTAAGAGCATGGATAGCCACGTGTGCTGTGATCACCATAAGAATACAACGTTTTTTTCACAAGACACGTATCACGCTTTTTCAACAATCAAGCAATAGTGACTTTTTCAGCGTATTTTAAGATGAACTTTGTATCATTAATCTAATTCATTTTTATTCAATTTATATATTTTTATTTTTTATTTTTACTTTCATTTATGCAAATTGAATAATTTATGTGGGATTTTTTGTTTTTTTTTGCATTTTTTTGGGCACTTTACACTTATTCCAAAGTTGCAGGCCGTGGAACTTAAATTTTTTATATTTATCATTTGCACATTATTGTTGTTTGCTTATAGGAATATAGCAATTACGTATGCACAGGTGCACTTTATACACATATCTAATCACATATATATTCACATCAGAACAGCGCCACATCTACTTTTCTTTTATTCACATTTCTTACTACACCTAGGTGGCAGTAATCTGTAGAGGCAGCAGTTCTCATATTCATTGCCTGCTGGTATTTAGTCCATTGCGCGGGTTCACATACACCTATTTCAAATTTATTTCTCAGTTTAAGCCAATATGTATTATTCTACATATTTTTGGTAAAAAAATCGCAATAAACGTATATTGATTGGTTTGCGCAAAAGTTATAGCGTCTACAAAATAGGGGATAGTTTTAAGGCATTTTTATTATAATTTTTTTTTCTTACTAGTAATGGCGGCGATCTTCAATTTTTATCGTGACCGCGACATTATGGCGGACACATCAGACACATCAGACACTTTTGACGCTATTTTGGGACCATTGTCATTTATACAGCGATCAGTGCTATAAAAATGCACTGATTACTGTGTAAATGACACTGGCAGGGGAGGGGTTAACCACTAGGGGGCGAGGAAGGGGTTAAGTGTGTCCTATGGAGTGATTCTAACTGTGTGGGGGGTGGGCTACCAGTGACACGACATTGATCACTGCTCCCGTAGAAAGGGAGAAGTAGATCAGTGTCCTGTCACAAGGCAGAAGAGGGAAATGCCTTGTTTACATAGGCAGCTGCAGCTCCGTAACACGATCGCGGAACACTGGCGGACATCAATTTCGCGGGTCCCGCGGGCACGGTAACGGAGCTCGCGGCAGCTGTACGTTGCTTTGTGCAGCCGTGCCATTCTGCCGACATATTTGTGCAGGAGGCGATCGGCAAGCGGTTATTAAAAGCTGTGGCCATATTACTCCCATGAAACTAATTTGTGTCATATTGTATTATTTATAAGGTTTAATGTGTTTGGCTTCAATGTTATTTCAATATTGAAACTCAGTGTTCAACGAGGAAATCTGAAATGGTAAATTGGGTCGAAGCTGTGCACTGGGATTGGCTCTGTGTGAAGTCAGCTGCCGAAGCTACAAGCAAAGGCAAGGTTGTATATAGAGAGCACTCTGGATTTCAGTAAAGTCAATGTCAGGATACCATTGTCAGGGCAGAACAGCGGTATGGATGGAAGTTTAAGGAGGAGTGGAAATGGGAGCTGTCTCCTCTTCAGTGTGGGCAGAGTAAAGGCAAATGGAGCCAATCCAGGGCCACAACCGTGTTGCAGCATGCGCTCCGTGTTTCTGTTGCCTAGCAAGCTTTTGGACAGAGACCCTTTCTCAAGCTTGAAACCTCCCTACGGAACCACACTGCATCCGAGCATCACAAACCAAAAATGCTATTTCATTCATTTTCAATATTCAAAGCAAACTCCCCCACCCATCCGTGTTTTCAAGATTATTTTGCTGAGAAACCATTTTAAACCCCCCTAGCATTTCTGGCCGTGGCCATCTTGAGTAAGGGCTGGCGGCGCGCTCTGTGTTCGCAGCATCCTCCGGACACTGGCGAACACAGATTGAGGTAAAGAACCAATCAGTGGCTCTTTACCACGTCATCAGTTGTGTCCAATCTCAGCTGATCACGTTGTCAAAAGAAGCCGGTTAGTGGCTCTCTTCACCGCTCCTTCTCACGCTGTCAGCGTGTGGAGGAGAGGAGAAAAGAGCAGATAATCGGCTTCTGCAAAAGTGCGTCCACCTTGCTGCCAACCTGTGCCCACCACTGCTGCCAATCAGTGCTCACCACTGCTGTCAATCAGTGCCCATCAGTGCCGCTTGCCAGTGCCCATCAGTGCCGCTTGCCAGTGCCCATCAGTGTCGCCTATCAGTTCCCATCAGTGTCGCCTATCAGTTCCCATCAGTGCCACCTATCAGTGTCCATCAATGCCGCCTCATCAGTGCAGCCTCATCAGCGCACATCAGTTTGCAAAATTTTATAATAAACAATGATTTTTTTTTATTTTCTTCAAAAATTTTGTTTGGTCTTTTTTGTTTAGTTAGCAAAAAAAAAAAAACCCAGTGGTGATTAAATACCACAAAAAGAAAGCCTTGGTGTTAATGTTCATATTAGAGGATTATGGTCTGGTGTGGACATTAGGGGGACCCCAATTTTTAAAAAATAAATATGAAGGGTTACCCTTCATATTTATATCAGACTCTAATCCTTGATGAAGGTCTAATGTGGATATTAAGGAGAAACTCCAAATTATTTTACCTTTTTCTGTGGGGTTCCCCTTTATATTTATTTCAGAACCTAATCTTGGATGAGGGCCTGGTATAGATGGCACCCCACATTGTTTTTTTCAACCCACAAAAGGGAAGAAAAAGTGATGACACAGGATGTAGTGTGAAATAGCACATAAAAATTGCACATGTAAACTGATACCAATATGCATAAGAACCAGTGGCGACCCGTCCACTAGGAGCGCACAGGGGCCGCCCCCCCCTATCCATGCGTCCGGCCCCCTAAACTACATACGCGGTGCTGGACGCATGGATTCCAATGGGGGGAGTGTTTTTTTTAAGCACGTGACTAGAGCCTGAGGCTCTAATAAGCTTCAAAAAAGGGTGGGCTTGGGGCGCAGAGCACTGCGCTCCGAGCCCACCCAGTTGTGTGACAATAGTGAATGAATATTCGCTATTTTCACACTGAATCGCCTCCCCGCCAATCTGAGAAACGGGTCTCACGATCCGCTTCCTATTGACCAAAACGAGAGGTGATCCTATTGGATGCTTAGGAGGAGGAGAAGGGAGGAGGAGGAGAGAGGAGAGCATGGTCAGAAGAGAAGACCAACCGTCCCATCAGCCGCCACTGTGACCATAGATGGCTCACCTGCAGCAGCTCAGCCATCCGGCACTCCCCGGCTCGGACAGGGGAGGGAGGCGAGATCGGAGTGTCATACTGGGCGGGTAAGGAGGCTATCCGTCTCTAGCGGGGGGATTTCTTTCCCCCGGGGGAGGGGGGGGGGTGGAACGGACTTGTCTCCCGTCGTCGTGGGGTGGCATTCATTTATGCCACCCCTGAATTATCAAACACCAGCTGCCTCTGATAAGAACCCACTGAAATGTGTATACATGACATTCTCAGATTGGATGAGGTGGAGATCGTAATGTCAACACCCTCCCCTTGACATCATTCAATCAGAGAATGCCTTATTTTCATTGAAGTTAAATTCAAGATGCTCTTTGAAGGGCGGATGCGTTGAGCGTCCAATTCTCAGTCTTTTATATGCAGATGGTAAGCCATTTGAACAGAACTTGGAAGATCACATCTGTCACTGTAGTAGCGAGGACTACTATGGTGATATTCAGCATCCCAGTGTAGCGCCCTGCTCCCAATGACTGGGCGCTATGTTAAATTTAGTGGGTATGTGAGCCAATAGTTGGGCTCAGACTTAAGTGATTATGTTAAATTGGCTTCTGTTCAGCTGTGGCTGTGCCTGGCAGGATTTCCCACTGTTGCCTGTAGGTGGCGATACCACCACAGGCCGGTGTTGGAATATGGGCAGGTCATGGTGGATTGAGTGTCCTTTCCCGGGAACAGCCCAGTGGGAGTGGTGTCCCCATTGGGCATGCTGGGAAAGGGGTACTTAAAGGGGCAGACGCCATCTTTTGGGGCCCTTTCTTTTATCCTCGTGGCCCTCCTGGCGTGAGGAGTGCGTTGTGTGATTTCGGCCTCGGGACCATGTTGGCCCGAGGCTGCAACTCTACCAAGTAGGCCCCATTATGCTGACCGGGACCTACACTTTGAAGGTGATCCTGGGCTGTCCATCCTGCGGGAGGAAGCCACTCAATGGAGAAAACCGGGGGAGTACCTGTCCTGGAGAAGACCGAGCGGAAGGCTGGTGTCTTGGGAAACGCCTGTTGATTTTGCTTTATTCTGATACACCGTAGCTATAGTTACCTTACATTCTGCCAGGTCGGCTTAAAGGCTCTTAGACTGCTTGGCTGGAAGTTTTGCGTTAAGTCCTGTGGCAGAGGATCCCAGACTATCCAATTTTGTTCACAACCAGTCTGTGGCAGAGACTGGTCCTAATCATTATCCGTGCATCATCCCGGCTGCTAGGCCAGGTGAGAGGGGCCTATCCGGGTGAGCAATACCCACTCGAGGAGGAGTGGTGAATAACTCTGTAGTTGAGAAGTTTATTCCCAGTGATCTGTACTGTGTACCTGAACCTACCCCTTTATCCTTCTTCTATACTTCACAAGTTTTAAGCAAAAGAAAATAAAACCTAACAACAGAAGGTTTTACATCTTGTGTGGACATTGGAGTTTTTACAGACTTTACTCCCCTAGACAACGAATACTGAGGTAATGTGCAAGGCCCAAATCTAAACCAGCAGCTCCTACGGGGGTGTGCTACACCAGCATGATCAGAAATAACAAATGTATACTTTAATTGTGCCAAACTGAACCAATGTAAGTGTGCGATTCCATACAGGGCGAATTCCGGCATTCTCCTACATGTAAAAAATCCCTAACTTGGCACTCCCGATACTTCTCAAGCTTCACCTCATTGGCCTGCTCGGTCCCTGGTTTGGCACACAAGGCTGCTCCGCAAGCGTCACCTCCACTGGCTGGGTCCCTGACTTGATCAACGCCTGAAGTTTCCCGATTCTACACCGTGCCCGTTCGGTGAGAATACTGCTCCGGTACTTGCTTCAGTTACTCACTGTGGTCCCTGGTAATAAGGTGGTTGGTCCCTTAGTGGCGACAGCTTCCCTTCTACCTCTGACCACGACAGGTTCTCCGTCCGGCAGAACCGTCACTTCTGGTTGTTCTGCAAGCTGCAATCCCAACCCTGCGCTGCTCTCTTGCTTCTGGATAGGCCTTAATACATCCTAGCAGCCAGATCCCCCCGGGATAGGCCCAAAATCTGGCCTAGCAGCCCAGGGCAACACGAGACACGTCCACCCAGACAGCCGTCCAGGTGGCACAGAACACAGATCATCTGACCTCACCCAAATATATAGGCTCTCCCAGCAGGCCAAGGGATTCAAGAAAACCCCCGCCCATTGGCTGAGATACCCCATATACCCATAACCTAACCTTGGATTGCCCTTCTCATATCTAGTACCACCAAGTACCCGGCCACCTAGTGGTAGAAGAGAAAAGTGCAATAAGGCCAAACTTAGGGAGAAATCAATAGATCCCTACCAATCGACCAGGATAACTACTCTTGGCAAATACATTTGTGAGGAGCAACCCTGCCTAAACTCCAGGGTGCTACATGTGTTTTTTTTAGTTTATGTTGATAGGGCCTTTTTGGAACATCAGGTTACTCAAAGTGGAACATTCACTTGTTGCTGACCATCTGTGCCTGGAACCACCCTTTGTTCACAGCATGCTGCTCCTATGCAGTATCTAATTCTTTTTGTGGGGAAAAAAGGACATAAATTTTGTTTGGATACATTGCCGCACAACTGCGCAATTGTCAGTTAAAGCTATGCAGTGCCGGATCGCAAAAAATACAGCTAAAGTACAGCTCTGCAAGTTGAAGTTAGAAGGTGATTGGTTACCATGCACAACTGCACCAGATTCTGAGAGCTCAAGTTTTAGTAAACCCTCCCCTTTCTCTTTAGTACATTTAGGCCCATTATCCCTGATCAAAATTGTCCTACTGCTGGACAATTTTATACTGCTGTATTCTCTGCACTCTCTTAAAGGGGTTGTAAAGCTTTGTGTTTTTTCACCTAAATGCATCCTATGCATTAAGGTGAAAAAAGTCCTGGCTGGTGTCCAGCCCCACCGAGCCCCCGTTTTACTTACCTGAGACCCGAATCTCCTTGGGCACGATCCCGCGTAGCTTTCACCAAGCTCTAGTCAGCTCATCATTGGATAATTGATAGCAGCGCAGCCATTGGCTCCCGCTGCTGTCAATCAAATCAATGACCTGGTGCGCCGGGCCGAGTCATACACTTGGCAGCTATGGCCGCCGAGCGTATCACACGGGAGCGCGCCCACAAGGTAACCCCCTCGGGAGAGAGCTTCCCAGAGGGGGTTAGCACTTGCGGGGGAGGAGCCGCAAGAGCCACTGTGGGACCCCAGAAGAGGACGTTCGGGGGGGCCACTCTGTGCAAAACGAACTGCACAGTGGAGGTAAGTATGACATGTTTGTTATTAAAAAAAAACAAAAAATGAACCCATAGTATCCCTTTAATTCTTGCAGTAAAGAATGTGCTCTTTGTCTCAGGTAAATTTAGGGGCTTCCTATTTAAAATTCTCCTCCTGATGGCCACTTAACACTACTGTGTCATCTGTGGCCTCTTAATTCATGTAGTATTACATCTGCCTGTACTATATCTCAATTACATTTTATCCAATTCTTCCTCATTAACTTCTGGCCAATTTTACACTGCTCTGGTCTCTTAATTCTCCTAGAATTTTATAGAAATTGGCCAACGTCTGGCCCAATAGCAGCAGTTAGAACAGGGACAGCCACAGTGAACTGCTGCCCATTTTTTATCTGCCAGTCAAAGTGAATCTATTTCTGTTTGATGAAAAAGCATGTTTCACTGCTAAACCAACCTAAAAAACTTTTTTTTTTTAATATACAGTAAATTAATCAGATTGGGATTCCCTGCCAATATAAGCCAAACTTATTGTAGGATTTTTTTTTTCACAAGGATTATGTAGATGTCTTGTTAAACAAACCTATCCAAAATGTCCCGCAGTCTACGACCAAACTATGGCTCTTGTATGGGGGTCACAGGTATAGGGAATAAGAGAAAATATCCCCAAGGGAAATTTTGACAAAAATTTGAACTCTTCCACAAACTATACAAAATTTAAAAAAAATAGCTGGTGGTACATTTTAAGCTACTCTCCCAAAAAAGTTTTGATGACTTATTATTGAGATTGAGACTCTTAATTTCAAATGTCACATTTTCATCAAGAGAATGAATGTATTGAAAACAAGCTGTTTTTTATTTAAAAAAAGGCCTATAATATATACTACTAATTGATTGTCATTGCTCATTGGTACCGAGACAGTCCATTTTGTTCTATGTGGGTAGCAACCTCGGCAACTCTCCCACCCCCTTTCATCTCTACTAATTGAGTTGTTTAGGGTTCAGATAGGTTCATAAAGATACCATTAGGCCCGGTTCACACAGGGGTGACACGACTCTGGGGGCGACTCGGCGGCGCGATCTCAAGACGACTTGAGACGCCCCCGCCTGAGGCGATTTGCATAATGACTTCTGTATAGAAGTCAATGCAAGTCGCCCTGAGTCGCCCCCAAAAGAAGTACAGGAACTGTAGCAAAATACTGAAACTGAGAATATGGTTTGGATCACTTCAGAGGTGACAGCAAAGATTCATTCCAGGAAATGTAGAGACAGAATGTCTACTGATGTCTGAATAAGTAAATTGGGTAATTGGGGGTCTGAGGTAGCGTTCCATTCATCTATTGTCAGTATGTTAATGACCATCTATTATCTGCTACGGGATGTAATTACACTCCTAGTAATGTGCCTGGCACGGTTTCATTGTTATGGGTAAATATGCAGAGACCAACGTCTCACACATCCCAGGTGGTTAGAAATAGTCCCAGGTAATTAAATCACTGTCATCTGTTATTGTTGAAGGGAATGCCCCTGTAAAATGAGTTAAGAAAACCCTTGCATGGGAAATGATATAAAAAGCCAGCCTGGGCAAAATAAAGCGTTGATTTACTCCCAGAACTGTGTGTCGTCAGTTACTGGGGGGTAACAGGTTGCCTTGGATAAGTCAGTACTTCCTCAGCTTCAAGGATTTTTCCAGGGGACGTTGGAGCTCCGCAACACTGGTTGGCAGCGGTGGGATTAAAGCCTTGCAGCAAGAGGAAGCAGCGTTCATGCAAATTCGGCTACACGAATGGAAGTGCGAATGGAGACAAACTATGCTGGATTAAAACGAGCGACGTTAAAGGATTTGCTGGAAGCAAGAGGGAAGAGCGCCAGCACTAAAACCAAAGCAGAGCTGATTGCAGAACTGACCGAGGGAGATCGGGCACACAGTATGGCTACAGAAGCCATGGAGATCGAGTTTAACCAAGAAGTGAAACGCAGGCTAGCGTTTTATGGAGAAAACCCCTCCACCGAGCTGGTACAGGCAACGTTAGCCCAAGTGGATGCCTTTATCACGGCGAGAGAAGAAAGGGAGACCTAACTCCGGCTGGCGGAACAGCATGCCTCTGAGAGACTGCTAACGACTACACCGGCACCAGAGACAAAACTAAAAGTACCCCATGATGCCTTTAAAAAGTTTATGGAAGCAGAGGAAGAGATCGATAGCTTCCTGCAAGATTTTGAACGGCAATGCAAGCTGTACCAGGTACCCCAGACAGACTGGGTACGGATCTTAGCTGGTAAGCTGTCAGGCCGTGCAGCAGAAGCCTACAGAGCCGTGCCAGAGGAGGAAATCGCAAGCTATAGCCGGGTAAAGGAAGTTATTTTGGCAAGGTATGCCATCACCCCAGAAGCATACAGGAGACGCTTCCGGGACACAAAGAAACAGGAGAAGGACTCCAACACCCAATGGGCTTGCCGAATGCAGAGGGCAGCCCTAGCTTGGCTACAAGCCAGTCAGGCAACCACAGCAGATGCGATCACCCAGCTGATTTTACTGGAGCAATTCTTTAATGGACTAAACCCAGAGGTACAGGAGTGGGTAAGGGATCGCAAACCTACCACTCTCTCGGAAGTGGCCAGGCAAGCTGATGAATATCAAGATGCCCGCCGGCCATCACAGACTAGCTTCTGACCAAGCACCAGACCACTGAACCATAACCCAGGGCCCCCAGCTACACAACGACCCGGGCTAATCCCTAACTCCCCTGCAAATCGATACCTCGGGCGCAAGGGAGTGCAGTGCTATTCATGCAAGCAATTTGGGCACTATCAGAGAGACTGCACTCAGAACCAGGACCAAGCTGCATGGATTCGACCAGAGCCACCCCCTCCAGCACGGGCTGCCGCTCATTGCTATCACACGGAAGCGGCCCCGGTCAACCGAGGAGCAGGAGAATTGGAGGAACACTGGAGTATCCTACACGAGGCTGACCCAGTACAGGCGGCTACCGACAACAGGCAACACCATCGCCAGTCAGTACAGCTGAACGGGAAGACTGCTCAAGGTCTACGAGATTCCGGCGCCACCCTCACACTGGTCAAACGTCACCTGGTTCCAGAGGCCGACCACACCGGGAGTTCCGTAGTTGTGCGGGTTGCAGGGGGAGCAGTACACAGGCTACCCACGGCAAGAGTACACCTGAACTGGGGTGCCGCCTCCGGATTACTTAAGGTGGGGTTGATCCAGGAACTTCCCGCTGATGTCCTGCTGGGGAACGATCTTGGCCAGTTGACTTCTGCTTTTGCATCAGCCCCGGTTACCAACGAGATCTACACCGTTACCACCCGGTCCCAGGCCCACACCACGGAAAACAGAGCATCCTCTGAGGCTCGGATGCTTCAATGTTTGGATTGGGCGCGGTATTGAGCCAGGTTGGAGCAGATGGTGGAGAACACCCCATAGTTTACTTGAGCAGGAAGCTTCTCCCCAGGGAAGTGAGCTACGCCGCCATAGAAAAAGAATGCCTGGCTGTGGTGTGGGCCCTAAAGAAGCTTCAGCCCTACTTGTACGGACAACAGTTCACCCTACTCACAGACCACAACCCGTTGGTATGGCTAAATCGAGTGGCAGGGGACAATGCCCGGTTGTTGCGCTGGAGTCTGGCGTTACAACTGTATGACTTTACTATCCACTACCGCCCCGGGAAACAGAACGGCAATGCTGACGGATTATCGCGGCAAACTGAACTGGAAAAGTGATCCGTGAGTACTCCCGGACATCCCCAAGCCGATCCGTTAAGGATCAGACTGTGTATGCCGGCTTGTGGGTAAGGGGGAGCAGTGTAGCAAAATACTGAAACTGAGAATATGGTTTGGATCACTTCAGAGGTGACAGCAAAGATTCATTCCAGGAAATGTAGAGACAGAATGTCTACTGATGTCTGAATAAGTAAATTGGGTAATTGGGGGTCTGAGGTAGCGTTCCATTCATCTATTGTCAGTATGTTAATGACCATCTATTATCTGCTACGGGATGTAATTACACTCCTAGTAATGTGCCTGGCACGGTTTCATTGTTATGGGTAAATATGCAGAGACCAACGTCTCACACATCCCAGGTGGTTAGAAATAGTCCCAGGTAATTAAATCACTGTCATCTGTTATTGTTGAAGGGAATGCCCCTGTAAAATGAGTTAAGAAAACCCTTGCATGGGAAATGATATAAAAAGCCAGCCTGGGCAAAATAAAGCGTTGATTTACTCCCAGAACTGTGTGTCGTCAGTTACTGGGGGGTAACAGGTTGCCTTGGATAAGTCAGTACTTCCTCAGCTTCAAGGATTTTTCCAGGGGACGTTGGAGCTCCGCAACACTGGTTGGCAGCGGTGGGATTAAAGCCTTGCAGCAAGAGGAAGCAGCGTTCATGCAAATTCGGCTACACGAATGGAAGTGCGAATGGAGACAAACTATGCTGGATTAAAACGAGCGACGTTAAAGGATTTGCTGGAAGCAAGAGGGAAGAGCGCCAGCACTAAAACCAAAGCAGAGCTGATTGCAGAACTGACCGAGGGAGATCGGGCACACAGTATGGCTACAGAAGCCATGGAGATCGAGTTTAACCAAGAAGTGAAACGCAGGCTAGCGTTTTATGGAGAAAACCCCTCCACCGAGCTGGTACAGGCAACGTTAGCCCAAGTGGATGCCTTTATCACGGCGAGAGAAGAAAGGGAGACCTAACTCCGGCTGGCGGAACAGCATGCCTCTGAGAGACTGCTAACGACTACACCGGCACCAGAGACAAAACTAAAAGTACCCCATGATGCCTTTAAAAAGTTTATGGAAGCAGAGGAAGAGATCGATAGCTTCCTGCAAGATTTTGAACGGCAATGCAAGCTGTACCAGGTACCCCAGACAGACTGGGTACGGATCTTAGCTGGTAAGCTGTCAGGCCGTGCAGCAGAAGCCTACAGAGCCGTGCCAGAGGAGGAAATCGCAAGCTATAGCCGGGTAAAGGAAGTTATTTTGGCAAGGTATGCCATCACCCCAGAAGCATACAGGAGACGCTTCCGGGACACAAAGAAACAGGAGAAGGACTCCAACACCCAATGGGCTTGCCGAATGCAGAGGGCAGCCCTAGCTTGGCTACAAGCCAGTCAGGCAACCACAGCAGATGCGATCACCCAGCTGATTTTACTGGAGCAATTCTTTAATGGACTAAACCCAGAGGTACAGGAGTGGGTAAGGGATCGCAAACCTACCACTCTCTCGGAAGTGGCCAGGCAAGCTGATGAATATCAAGATGCCCGCCGGCCATCACAGACTAGCTTCTGACCAAGCACCAGACCACTGAACCATAACCCAGGGCCCCCAGCTACACAACGACCCGGGCTAATCCCTAACTCCCCTGCAAATCGATACCTCGGGCGCAAGGGAGTGCAGTGCTATTCATGCAAGCAATTTGGGCACTATCAGAGAGACTGCACTCAGAACCAGGACCAAGCTGCATGGATTCGACCAGAGCCACCCCCTCCAGCACGGGCTGCCGCTCATTGCTATCACACGGAAGCGGCCCCGGTCAACCGAGGAGCAGGAGAATTGGAGGAACACTGGAGTATCCTACACGAGGCTGACCCAGTACAGGCGGCTACCGACAACAGGCAACACCATCGCCAGTCAGTACAGCTGAACGGGAAGACTGCTCAAGGTCTACGAGATTCCGGCGCCACCCTCACACTGGTCAAACGTCACCTGGTTCCAGAGGCCGACCACACCGGGAGTTCCGTAGTTGTGCGGGTTGCAGGGGGAGCAGTACACAGGCTACCCACGGCAAGAGTACACCTGAACTGGGGTGCCGGCTCCGGATTACTTAAGGTGGGGTTGATCCAGGAACTTCCCCCTGATGTCCTGCTGGGGAACGATCTTGGCCAGTTGACTTCTGCTTTTGCATCAGCCCCGGTTACCAACGAGATCTACACCGTTACCACCCGGTCCCAGGCCCACACCACGGAAAACAGAGCATCCTCTGAGGCTCGGATGCTTCAATGTTTGGATTGGGCGCGGTATTGAGCCAGGTTGGAGCAGATGGTGGAGAACACCCCATAGTTTACTTGAGCAGGAAGCTTCTCCCCAGGGAAGTGAGCTACGCCGCCATAGAAAAAGAATGCCTGGCTGTGGTGTGGGCCCTAAAGAAGCTTCAGCCCTACTTGTACGGACAACAGTTCACCCTACTCACAGACCACAACCCGTTGGTATGGCTAAATCGAGTGGCAGGGGACAATGCCCGGTTGTTGCGCTGGAGTCTGGCGTTACAACTGTATGACTTTACTATCCACTACCGCCCCGGGAAACAGAACGGCAATGCTGACGGATTATCGCGGCAAACTGAACTGGAAAAGTGATCCGTGAGTACTCCCGGACATCCCCAAGCCGATCCGTTAAGGATCAGACTGTGTATGCCGGCTTGTGGGTAAGGGGGAGCAGTGTAGCAAAATACTGAAACTGAGAATATGGTTTGGATCACTTCAGAGGTGACAGCAAAGATTCATTCCAGGAAATGTAGAGGCAGAATGTCTACTGATGTCTGAATAAGTAAATTGGGTTAATTGGGGGTCTGAGGTAGCGTTCCATTCATCTATTGTCAGTATGTTAATGACCATCTATTATCTGCTACGGGATGTAATTACACTCCTAGTAATGTGTCTGGCACGGTTTCATTGTTATGGGTAAATATGCAGAGACCAACGTCTCACACATCCCAGGTGGTTAGAAATAGTCCCAGGTAATTAAATCACTGTCATCTGTTATTGTTGAAGGGAATGCCCCTGTAAAATGAGTTAAGAAAACCCTTGCATGGGAAATGATATAAAAAGCCAGCCTGGGCAAAATAAAGCGTTGATTTACTCCCAGAACTGTGTGTCGTCAGTTACTGGGGGGGTAACAGGTTGCCTTGGATAAGTCAGTACTTCCTCAGCTTCAAGGATTTTTCCAGCGGACGTTGGAGCTCCGCAACAGGAACCTTTTTCTAAGTCGGAGCGACCTGAGTCGCTACTATTAGAACGGTTCCATAGTACAGAGCGGGACGCGACTCGTCAGGCGACCGAGTCGCCTGACGAGTCGCCCCTATGTGAACCGGGCCTCATCAAAACATCCCATCTTAGTTCTAAAACTAATTTGTGCACTCTGCTATAACCCTTGCCTATGTTTTTTTGAGTGGGGATAAATTAGAAAATGTCAGATTGTTTTTTATGAAAAGAACGGCAGCACCAACCGTTTACTAAAGTTAAAAAAATATATTGTTATAAACCCCTACTTACTTTACTGTATAAATGCCTAACCCATAAAGCATATTAAAAACTGTTTTCCCAAACACAAAAGCATTTGGAAAACGATGATACCATCAGTGCAAACATTCTATGTGATATATATAGGTATCTTACAAACCTATTACCTTGTCAGTGTATAATTGAAGCCAAATTAGATTAGACTAGGTTAGATATTTACATCAGGGGCGTACCTAGAGCATTTGGCACCCGGGGCGAATCCTATATCTGGCACCCCCCCCCCACATTAAAATGTAAAAACACCCCACTGTGCCCCCGGCATACCTCTGCATCAACAAATATCTCTTTGTCACTACTGTGTACCCCCTCTCCACAACTGCACCTCTGGACCCCTTTACATTACACAGCACCCTGCATCACTGGACCCCTTTACATTACACAGCACCTTGCATCTCTGGACCCCTTTACATTACACAGCACCTTACACCTCTGGACCCCTTTACATTACACAGCACCCTGCATCACTGGACCCCTTTACATTACACAACACCCCGCATCTCTGGGCCCCTTTACAATACACAACACCCTGCACCTCTGGACCCCTTTACATTACACAGCACCCTGCACCCCTTTACATTACACATCACCCCGAATCTCTGGACCCCTTTACATTACACAGCACCCTGCATCACTGGACCCCTTTACATTACACAGCACCCTGCACCACTGGACCCCTTTACATTACACATCCCCCTGCACCCCTTTATATTACACAGCCCCCGTCACCACCTCTGGACCCCTTTACATTACACAGCACCCTGCATCACTGGACCCCTTTACATTACACAGCCCCCTGCACCTCTGGACCCCTTTACATTATACAGCCCCCAGAGCTCTGGACCCCCTGCATGTTACACAGACCCCCTTCAGTTCACATCCCCCTTCAGTGCAGACACCCCCTTCAGTGCAAGACCCCCCAGTGCAAACCCCACCCCCCAGTGCAACCCCCCCAGTGCAAACCCCCCCAGTGCAAGACCCCCAGTGCAAACCCCCCCCAGTGCAAACCCCCCCCAGTGCAAGACCCCCAGTGCAAACACCCCCTACAGTGCAGACACCCCCAGTGCAAGACCCCCCAGTGCAAGACCCCAAAGTGCAAACACCCCTTAGTGCAAACACCCCCCAGTGCAAGACCCCCAGTGCAAACACCCCCCAGTGCAAGACCCCAAAGTGCAAACACCCCCCAGTGCAAGACCCCCCCCCAGTGCAAGACCCCCCTCAGTGCAAGACCCCCCAGTGCAAACACCCCTCAGTGCAAACACCCCTCAGTGCAAACACCCCCCAGTGCAAGACCCCCCTCAGTGCAAGACCCCCGAGTGCAAACACCCCTTAGTGCAAACACCCCCCAGTGCAAGACCCCAAAGTGCAAACACCCCCCAGTGCAAAACCCCCCTCAGTGCAAACACCCCCCAGTGCAAGACCCCAAAGTGCAAACACCCCCCAGTGCAAGACCCCCCTCAGTGCAAGACCTCCCAGTGCAAACACCCCCAGTGCAAGACCCTCCCAGTGCAAGACCCCAAAGTGCAAACACCCCTCAGCGCAAGACCCCCCTCAGTGCAAGACCCCCCAGTGCAAACACCCCCCAGTGCAAACACCCCCCAGTGCAAGACCCCAAAGTGCAAACACCCCAAAGTGCAAACACCCCTCAGTGCAAGACCCCAAAGTGCAAACACCCCTCAGTGCAAGACCCCCCCGTGCAAGACCCCCCTCAGTGCAAGACCCCCCTCAGTGCAAGACCCCCCAGTGCAAACACCCCTTAGTGCAAACACCCCCCAGTGCAATACCCCAAAGTGCAAACACCCCTCAGTGCAAGACCCCAAAGTGCAAACACCCCTCAGTGCAAGACCCCCCTCAGTGCAAGACCCCCCAGTGCAAACACCCCTTAGTGCAAACACCCCTCAGTGCAAGACCCCCCTCAGTGCAAGACCCCCCAGTGCAAACACCCCTTAGTGCAAACACCCCCAGTGCAATACCCCAAAGTGCAAACACCCCTCAGTGCAAACCCCCCTCAGTGCAAACACCCCCCAGTGCAAGACCCCCCTCAGTGCAAGACCCCTCAGTGCAAACATCCCCCAGTGCAAGACCCCCCAGTGCAAACACCCCCCAGTGCAAGACCCCAAAGTGCAAACACCCCCCAGTGCAAGACCCCCCTCAGTGCAAGACCCCCCAGTGCAAACACCCCTCAGTGCAAACACCACCCAGTGCAAGACCCCCCTCAGTGCAACTCCCCCTCCCCATTCAGTACCTCAGATCAGCACAGCGGCGGCACATGGACAGAAGGTCGGGTCCCCTCCCCCTCCGTACACATAAACAGAGAGGAGGGGGAGGCGGCTTCATTCGGCTGTGCTTCTGTGAAGTTAGTCACAGGTGAAGCAAGTGCCACTGTGCCGAACACCGCTCACAGCCCGCGGCCGTGAAAGGAGGGGATGAATGGTGCAGCGGTGTCACCCCGCACCCCTACCCCCCTGTATCGCCGTATCGCCGCTGACTGCCGCTGCCTAAGTCCCGCGGCGCTGATGCTGTCTGTGCGCTTAAGTCACGGGGGGGCGCCGGCCTGACACCCCCCCAGTGTGTGGCACCCCGGTGCGGCCCGCCCCCCACTTAGTACGCCTCTGATTTACATATAACAAATAATCAGATAATTTAGCCCATAATATACATAAACAATTATATCCACAATACTATAAATTGTATAAACGAAGAAAAGGTGAGCATCCAGGAGCAACTGGCTCACTGAGAGGGAGGAGCAGCGAACATGCACAGTCTCTCATTGGTTGTTTCATTCAACTATAACTCCAAACACAATGTTTTCCCTAGTTTTGTGGGTGGGGATGAATTAGAAACTCTATCAAATGTTTATTGCTGTCTGTGTCCTCCCTTAGAGAATTCTAACCTCATGGGGCTAACTATAGACCATGGTCCCTAGGGAATTAATGAACTGTAGACCATGGTCTCTAGAGAATTAATGAACTGTAGACCATGGTCTCTAGGGAATTAATGAACTGTAGACCATGGTCTCTAGAGAATTAATGAACTGTAGACCATGGTCTCTAGAGAATTAATGAACTGTAGACCATGGTCTCTATAAAATTAATGAACTGTAGACCATGGTCGCTATGAAATTAATTAACTGTAGACCATGGTCCTTATGAAATTACCTGTAGACCACGATCTCTAGGAAATTAACTGTAGACCATGGTCTCTAAGAAATAAATTAAATGTAGACCATGGTCTAGGAAATAAATTAACTGTAGACAATGGTCTGTAGGAAACAAATTAACTGTAAATTATTGCCGCTAGGATTTTTTTTTAATGTAGACAATCTCCTACGTGATATTTTTCACCCAAAGCTCTTATAGAAAGGCATCCTAGTTGGACAGTATTTGAGGGCACATATAAATTGTACACATTCTGAAGATTTTGAAAGTGAGGTATTGGTCCTCAGGAAAAGATTTCTCACATGAGGATATAAAAGAAAGTGTCTCACAAATGCATATAGGAGAGATAAAGACAGCAACAGGGAGAGTTTACTGTACAACATTCGGGAGAGACAAAAGCCTAAAACCCATCTTTATTTCCAATGTACTATATTTTACTTCCTCCCAAGACATGTATAATTTTTGTCAAAAACATTGGTATCTTTTACAAAATGATGAGGTGAAATAATTTTTTACTGATCAATCGGGTATTGTCTATCAAAGGGCACACTCTCCAAGAGCTGTACTTGTACATAGCTCTGTGCAGACAAATATATCCCTGGACTGACATAGATGTGGTGTGTTAAACTGCGGTAGGTGTGATTACTGACCCTATATTACAGAAGGGGACAATATAACCATCTTAACAGCATACAAACTGAGATGTTTGGCAACAATACTTGTAAAACAGGTGTGGTATACATACTGAAATTCATCTGAGGAGCCTTTTATGAAATAAAGATCTGTAGGATGGTTAAGAAGAGATTCCACGATCATATATCATATACAAACCTATGATTTTATGTCCTGTTACCAGACATTTTGTGTTTAAACATGAAAGGACTTTTTTCTTTTTTTAGTGCAAAAAATGAAAATCTCAGTGGTGATCAAATACCACCAATAGAGAGTTCTATTTTTGTGAAAAGAATTACCGTATTTATCGGCGTATAACACGCACAGACGTATAACACGCACCCTAACTTTAAGAGGGAAGTTTCAGGAAAAAACTTTCCACAGCCCCCTGCGTATAACACGCAGGCACAGTTTACCCTCTATTTTCAGGGTAAAAAAGTGAGTGTTATACGCCAATAAATACAGTATATATATTTAATTTGGGTACAGTGGAGTGGTGAGAAAATAAATTAACTGTAGGCCATGATTTGTAGAAAATAAATTAACTGTAGACCACTGTGTATACAAAAAAAATTACCCTAGACAATTGCCTCTGGGAGTTACACCAACATTTGACTGGAGTCAGTCTCTAGGAAATAAAGTAACTGTAGACCATGGTCTCTATGAAATAATTTACCTGTAGAATTGTCTCTGGGAAATTAATTAAATGTAGGCTTTGGTCCCTAGGAAATCATTTAAATGCAGAGCATGGTCTCTAGGAGAGAAATTTAATGTAGACCATTGTCTCTATGTGATAAATTAATTGTAGAGCATTGTCTTTAGGAAATACATGATAGGTAGACAATAGTCTCTAGGAAATAAATTAACTGTAGACCATTGTCTTGAGTTAATAGATTAACTGTAGACTGTGGTCTCTGGGAAATAAATAAACTGTAGGCCATTGTCTCTGGAAAATAAATTAAATGAAGACCTTGGTCTCTAGAAAATACATTTACAGTTGACCATTGTCTCTAGGAAATAAATTAACTGTAGACCTTGGTCTCTAGAAAATGGATTAACTGTAGACAATTGTCTCTACAAAATACAGCGTGTCCCAAAAGTCACTATACATATGGGAAATTGTAATTAATTTCCCCTTTTTTTACAAATTAATCATTACAAAATGTTTACAACATTTTCTCTATGGGTTGGCTACCTCTTTCTACACACACGCAACGTCTTCTCTCCCACTCATGGTGAACAATAAAAAATAAAAATAAATATTATATATTATGAGTTTGTTAATTTTTTCTACGTATGGAGACTTTTGGAGACTTTATGTAGACCATTGTTTATGGAAAAGAAATTAACTGTTGTTCATGGTCTCTAGGAAATAAATTATATGTGTAGACCATGATCTCTAGGAAATAAATGTATACCACTGTCTCTAGCAAATAAACTAACTGTAGACCATGGTTTTTAGGAAATTAATTAACTGTAGACCATTGTCTCTAGGAAATAAATTAACTGTAGAATATGGTCTTCAGGTAAGAAAGTGATAATGGAAAATCCAACATTTTACAGTGGTCACCAGAATAGGAGGTGAGAGTAAATCTTCCAATGGGGACACCTGTTCCAGAAACAATAGTCAGAGGTGGGGTTTCCCTTATTTGGGATGAGATCTCAACTTCCTGTTGTGTCTTTGGGGACATGAAGTGCAGGAAAACCACCACAGAAAACAATAAAAATTTTGCCCTCCCCACTCTATCCAAAACAAAAAAGTATCACTGCATGCTATTATAGAATTATGAGTGTGATCATCTCTACACTCTACTCATGCCCCTGACATGCTTGGAATTACCCATCTTAGTATTTCATGTATATTTTTTGTGCATTTTTTTTTTTTTAGAACAGACCAGCCCTATACTGAAGTCAAGTTGCGTTTCTAGCTGACATTGGAAGAGTGTTAGGCAACCAGGGATGGACTGGCCATCGGGACTACCGGGAGTTTACCAGTGTGCCGATGGCTCAGTGGGCCGTTTTTTTATGCAGATTTCGGCAGCAGCGGGAGCGTGGCAGCAAACCGTGGCGGGGATTCGGGGAAGGTGGCCAGCGAGGAGGGCAGTTGGATGTAAAAGCCGAGGAGGGAGAAGAGATCCACCCCCTCCCTGACCACCGAAGAGGCGAACAGGAGCGAGCGCGGCCACCCTGGCGCTCCCAGAACCTCGATTCCTCTACCTCCTCTCTGCTCCAGGAACCATGCGGCCTGGGCCGGAGGGCAGGCTGACTGGGAGCCCGGAGGAAGAGAACATGCGCCGCTGTAAGGAGCACCCCCCCGGATCAAGAGGGAGACTCGCCGCTGCTGGCCATCAGGTACCTGGCATCCTACACAAGCATGCCAGAACACTGAGACAGCAGGGGGTAAGCAGAGGAGGGACTGCAGAAAGAGACAGTGCTATGTGGTCTGTCTCAGCCCTCCCCTCTGTCTCTCTGCCCCCTCTGTCTCTCAGTCCCTCCCTGTGTCTCTCAGTCCCCCCTCCTGTCTCTCAGTTCCCGTGTCTCTCAGTCCCCCCTCTTTCAGCCCCCTCCTCTGTCTCTCAGCCCCCCCCCCCACTATCTCTCAAACCCCTCCTCTGTCTCTCAGATCCCCCTCTGTATCTCAGACCCCCCTCTGTCTCTCATATCCCCCTTGTCTCTCAGTCCCCCCCTCTTCTAGCCCCCTCTGTCTCTCAGCACCCCCCTCTGTCTCTCAGCTCCTCTCTGTCTCTCAGCTCCCTCCCTCTGTCTCTTAACTTCCCCCCTCTGTCTCTCAGCTCCCCCCTCTGTCTCTCAGCTCCCCCCTCTGTCTCTCAGCTCCCCCTTTGTCTCTCAGCACCCCCCTCTGTCTCTCAGCTCCCCCTCTGTCTCTCTGCCCCCTCCTATGTCTCATTCACTCCCTGACTCTTAGGCTGCATTCACACTGGAGCGGGCATTGCCCCCTCCTCTGTCTCTCAGCCCCCTCTATCTCTCAGACCCCCCTGTCTCTCAGCCCCCCTCTGTCTCTCAGCTCCCCCTCTGTCTCTCAGCTCCCCCTCTGTCTCTCAGCTCCCCCCTCTGTCTCTCAGCTCCCACCTCTGTCTTTTAGCCCCCCTCTGTCTCTCAGACCCCTCCTCTGTCTCTCAGACCCCTCCTCTGTCTCTCAGACCCCTCCTCTGTCTCTCAGCCCCCCACTGTCTCTCAGCCCCCTCCTCTATCTCTCAGCTCCCCCCTCTGTCTCTCAGCTGCCCCCCTCTGTCTCTCAGCTCCCCCTGTCTCTCAGACCCCTCCTCTGTCTCTCAGACCCCTCCTCTGTCTCTTAGACCCGCACTGTCTCTCAGCCCCCTCCTCTATCTCTCAGCTCTCCTCCTCTATCTCTCAGCTCCCCCCTCTGTCTCTCAGCCCCCCTCTGTCTCTTAGCTCCCCCCTACCTCTCAGCTCCCCGTCACTCAGCCCCCTCTCTGTCTCTCAGACCCCCCCCTGTCTCTTAGTTCCTGTGTCTCTCAGTCCCCCCTCTTTTAGCCCCTCCTCTGTCTCTCAGCTCCCCCTGTCTTTCAGACCTCTCCCCTGTCTCTCAGCTCTCCTCCTCTGTCTCTCAGCTCTCCTCCTCTGTCTCTCAGCTCCCCCTCTTTCTCTCAGCCCCCCTCTGTCTCTCAGACCCCTCCTCTGTCTCTCAGACCCCTCCTCTGTCTCTCAGACCCCTCCTCTGTCTCTCAGACCCCTCCTCTGTCTCTCAGACCCCTCCTCCGTCTCTCAGACCCCTCCTCCATCTCTCCTCCTCTATCTCTCAGCTCCCCCCTCTGTCTCTCAGCCCCCCCTTTCTCTCAGCTCCCTCCTTCTGTCTCTCAGCTCCCCCTGTCTCTCAGCCCCCACTCTGTCTCTCAGCTCCCCCTCTGTCTCTCAGCTCCCCCTCTGTCTCTCAGCTCCCCCTCTGTCTCTAAGCTCCCCCTTCTGTCTCTCAGACCCCTCCTCTGTCTCTCAGACCCCTCCTCTGTCTCTCAGACCCCTCCTCTGTCTCTCAGCCCCATCCTCTGTCTCTCAGCCCCCTCTTCTATCTCTCAGCTCTCCTCCTCTGTCTCTCAGCTCCCCCCCTCTGTATCTCAGCTTCCCCCTCTGTCTCTTAACTTCCCCCCTCTGTCTCTTAACTTCCCCCCTCTGTCTCTTAACTTCCCCCCCTCTGTCTCTTAACTTCCCCCCTCTGTCTCTCAGCTTCCCCCCTCTGTCTCTCAGCTTCCCCCTCTGTCTCTCAGCTCCCCCTCTGTTTCTCAGCTCCCTCCCTCTGTTTCTCAGCTCCCTCCCTCTGTTTCTCAGCTCCCTCCCTCTGTTTCTCAGCTCCCTCCCTCTGTTTCTCAGCTCCCTCCCTCTGTTTCTCAGCTCCCTCCCTCTGTCTCTCAGCTTCCCCCTCTGTCTCTCAGCTTCCCCCTCTGTCTCTCAGCTTCCCCCTCTGTCTCTCAGCTCCCTCCCTCTGTCTCTCAGCTTCCCCCTCTGTCTCTCAGCTTCCCCCTCTGTCTCTCAGCTTCCCCCTCTGTCTCTCAGCTTCCCCCTCTGTCTCTCAACACCCCCCTCTGTCTCTCAGCACCCCCCCCCCTCTGTCTCTCAGCACCCCCCTCTGTCTCTCAGCTCCCCCCTCTGTCTCTCTGCCCCCTCCTCTGTCTCATTCACTCCCTGACTCTTGGGCTGCTTTCACACTGGAGCGGACATTGACAGTAAAACGCTGCTAGTTTTAGCAGCACTTTACTGTCGTTTTAGCTGCGCTATTCGGCTTCTAGCAGGCGCTTTTAACCCCCGCCGAATTAAAGGTTAAATGCGCCCGTGTAGTGCTGTTGTCGAAGTGCTTTTCAGGTGTTTCAGCAGCGGTGGCCATTCATTTCAATGGGCAGGAGCGGTGTACACCGTTCCTCCACCGCCACAAAAGATGCTGCTTGGAGAACTTTTTTTAACGCCCTGGCAGTGCCCCAGTGTGAAAGCACTCGGGCTTTCACACTGGGACTGCAGCGGAGGCATTTTTCAGGCGCTTTACAGGCGCTAATTTTAGCCCACAAGCGCCTGAAAAATGCCTCAGTGTGAAAGGGGTCCTACACTCACCCCCTCTCTTTTACACTCACTCCCTCTCTCTTACATTCACCCCCCTCTCTCACCCACCCCCTCTCACCCCCTTTCCCTCAACCCTCCCTCTCTCTCTCTCATTCCCCTCTCTCTCACCCTCTCATGATATACAATAATGGATGTAGGGGCCTTTTGGTGGGCGTGATTTTTTGGGGGGGCAGCATTTTATTGAATTAAAGTGCGCCGGTCTGGATGAAGTCCAGGGCCAAATTTTTGTCCCAGTCCAGACCTGTAGGCGACTGTAGTCAGAGTACTCCTTTAGAGTATTATTGAATGGGGTACAAGCTTTGTGGGTGCTGTAGGTGTTTTTGGAGTCCTGGGGTCCTTTTTATAAGGGAGCACGGATACCATTCTCTGCTGGATACCGCAGAAAATGCTTACATTGCTTTACAAAATGCAGAGCATAGTGTGGCGCCTTAGAGTGTTCCCTGCGTAGCACTGAAGATAACACGGTCATAGTTGTGAATTTTTAAAAATTGTAATTCCTGAGAATGGCAGTATAGTAGGGTGCAGGGTGGCAAATAGAGTTAATTACATGCACCAAACTGATTGCTGGGTGTGGCCAGGTTATGCTTTAAAAGTGTGAGGAGCTTAAATAAAAGGCCTGGAGTTACCAGTAAAATACAAATCAATATAAAAAAAAAACACAGCACCATATATACTGTTTATAGACCATAGTCTAGACCTTTTCTCTCTTACCTCAATACCGCCAAGAATTACTCTGTTCTTGCCTAAATGGCCGAAGATTCTTTGTGTTATGCCACCCTCCTCTTACACCATTGTTCCTTACTTAATAACCTCAGTGATTCTCCTACCTCCAGTTGCAGGGACACCGGCCCCTCGGGTAATTGTGGCACAAGTGTAGTTTGGGGCGGTCCTCCTCTTCCCCCTCTGTGTGCAGTTATCAGTAGCCCAGAATGTTTGTAAATATACTGCAGTGGCCACAGAAAGTGAGAATGTCCTCACTGTGGCTGCTGCAGTATATCTACCAAGATTCTGAGTCATATCAGAGAATATACTAATTCCAGTAATCACCCGGAAACTGCATCAAAATTCCAGCATTGCCGGGTCATTTCTGACAAGTTCCCAGGTATGCTTATAAGCTTACATGTGTGAAATTTCTTCCAGCAGGTAGTTTAATATTTTGCTTTATTACAAAACATGAGTCATAATCTGCCCCACTACTCCAGTGTAACATTACCTTGCTGAGAATTGATAAATGCCCCCCAATGTATGTAAGGGTTGTTGAACTCGGAGACTTGCCACCAGCTACTGGCAATCCTCTGATCAGATGTAGAGCTCAGAAGTATGGCAGCAGCAGATCTCTCCTAGACATGTTTTTAGATAAAAAGAAAGTACAATGTGTTTTCCATGAGAACATATTTTTGAGCTATCATTGTCGTATTTACTTTAGTATATATTGGATGTGACCGTTACATTTTAAGAGGCTTGTTCTTCCAGATGTTTGATATTGTATTAAAGGGTAATTGCATTTTTGTGAAAAAAAAACCTGAAGGCTGGAGTTGGTGTACGAACCCCCCCCCCTCCCATCCCCGAAAATGTAATTTCCTGCTTGTGCGAATGACTCACTGACTTTCCCAAAGGTATATGTTAAGATACAAGTCACATTTTATGCATCCTGTGCAATAGGAATCATATTTTTGATGACATACTGCCAAGGGTTAAAAATGTAGCATCATGGAGTTTAGGCAAGGTTGCTCCCCAAAATGTACTTGCCAGGAATAGTCATCTTGGCTAATTGTTAGAGACCTGTTTATTTCTGCCTAAGTTTGGCCTTGTTGCACTTTTCTCTTCTACCACTAGGTGGTTGGGTACCTGGTGGTGCTAGATACGAAGGGGGCAACGTAAGGTCAGGTTATGGGTATATGGGGTATCTAAGCCAATGGGCAGGGGTTTTCTTGAATCCCTTGGCCTGCTGGTAGAGCTTATATATTTGGGCGGAGTCAGGTGATCTTTGTTCTGTGCCACCTGGATGGCTGTCTGGGTGGACATGTGTTGTACTTCTGGGGCTGCTAGGCCAGAGATTGGGCCTATCCTGGGAACATCTGGCTGATAGGCTGTCTGAGGGCCTATCCAGAAGCAAGAGAGCAGTGCAGGGTTGGGATTGCGGCTTACAGTCCAACCAGAAGTGTCGGTTCTGCCGCCCGGCGAACCTGTCATGGTCGAAGATAGAGGGGAAGCTGTCGCCACTAAAGGACCAATCACCTTATTACCAGGGACCACAGTGAGTAACTGAAGCAAGTACCAGAGCAGATATTCTGACTCTGATTGTTGTGAAGCGATTATCCCTTGTGAGACCTCTATGCCTGGCCTGTATAAACTATAATCACGGAGGACAATCCTCATCAGATAGCTTGAACTCACCAATACCGTTTTCATTCACAGAGGTGCTTTATTCTGAACATCAGGGTTACAGCAGATGACAGGGTACAACAGATGAATAGATTGTGGTATTTATGCGGTCAAAAGATTATATTGTCTGTAGCTTACTATGCAGAATACATGTGTCCTGCTACATGTGGTCTGTTAGCTGCATCCATGACACAGGGAGTACAATCTCAGAAAGAAGGGTGGAGCTTTACATACAAAGGAAGTGTGTCATAACATCAGAGAAAGGGAACATTGAAAAACAAGTGCATTACCACAAAAGGTCACTAGATGGCAGGATGTGAACTAAATATAAACGTTCATAGAAAAATTGTTCAGGGAAACAATGTACAGTAAAACCTTGGTTTGCAAGCATAATTTGTTCCAGAAACATGCTTGTAATCCAAAGCACTTGTATATCAAAGCATTTTTTTACAGGGTATAAAAGAGAAGAGAGGCACCTCTAAGTGTAGCAATAAGTTGCTAAATGTTGTACCTTCATTAAATGTAAACATATTGCTACACTTAGAGGCTCCTCTCTTCTTTTTTATTCTAAGTTGTGACATGACGCTACTCTTATACCAATACATCGCTTGTATATCAAGGCAAAATGTATTAAAACATTTTGCTTTTCTTGCAAAACGCTCTCAGACCAAGTTACTCTCAAACCAAGGTTTTACTGTATATAAATTCTATGCCCCATTGGGGTGGCACAGCAGAATTCTCACCAACCGGGGACGGTGAAGAATCTGGAAACTTCAGTGGGTATAAAGCCAAGGAGCCAGCCAGTGGAGGTGATGCTTGCAAAGCAGCCTTGTGTGTCAAGCCAGGGACCGAGCAGGCCAGTGAGTCACTATAGGACATTGCCACCTTATGTGACACATACAGTAGTCCCCAGTTGCCCATAAGGGTATAGTTTAAAGTGATTGTAAAGCTTCACTTTAAAAAAAAAAAAATAACAAACATATCATACTTACCTCCACTGTGCAGTTCGTTTTGCACAGACTTCCCCCGAACACCGACTTCTAGGGGCCCCTGGGGGGGTTACCTTGCGGGCGCGTTTCCGAGTCCATCATTCGGCATCCATAGCCGCCAATTGTATGACTCGGCCACGCCCCCCGCATCATTGGATTTGATTGACAGCAGCGGGATCCAATGGCTGGATCAATCTATCAAATCAAGAGCCGAGAACCCCAGGAAGAGGAATAGCACGTCTCTGCCAGATGAAATTCCAGGGCTCAGGTAAGTAAAAGGGGGGGGGGGGTGAAAAAACACAAGGGTTTACAACCCCTTTAATGTCACTCAAAACCGTAACAATCAAACTGTGCAATCTTTATACAATCAACTTCAGAGTTACCGAAACTGCGTAATATAAAGACCCCACAAAATGATCTAATCCATTTATATCCAATCAGGCAGCCATTTGAAATACAGAGTTGCTGGTAGATCTAAAGGAAATTGTACAGTCATATAGTAACGTGGTGAGCTTTTAGAAAATTCTCCTAGATCTTCTTCTACATATGAGGAATGGCGGAATTTTGTGTCAGGTCCTTTACATCCGAGTTATCAAGAAAAGTGAGTTCCTCTGTAACAACTCCCTCCAATTTAGGGGAGGGAAGGTCTAACGGTAAGACGGAGTCAATGATTGCTTCTTAGTTGGGTGTTTGACTTCCTAGACTTTGATCTGCTTTATGGTCTTTTCCCATTAAAGATGAGTCTCCTATATTCTCTTCTGTGTATGGGGAATGGGGAGGATTTTGTTTAAGTTTTTTTTTTCCATGTTATCAAGATTTGTGAATTTTACCTGATCATCTAGCTCCAGTTTGGAGGAAGAACTAACCAATGCTAAGACAGTGTCAGTGTTGTCTTTCTTCTCCACTTTCACAGGAGATTTTGGTTGCTCTTCATAACTTTCTTTTAAGGTTTCATTTTCTGGTTTGCATGTTTGTTGTTGGTCAGATGATTGAGGCTTGTTGTTTTCTGCTAAAATATCTGTTGTAGGAGATTCTGAACATTGGTCCTTTCCTTCTTTTATACTCTCACGTAATTTGTTCTTCATTTTACCTTGAATCTGGTTGCTTTCTGCAAAAAATTTTAAATAAAATGAAAGTGTATATGAACACAGAAGATAAAATTTACAATGCATTCAAGTGTTTTTTATTACATTCACAAAAGTAAATAAAAATAAAAAAGTAATAAATATTTTTTTGATAGCAATTGTAAAGTGATCCCCTGACCACCGTTCAGTGCAGTATTTCTGGGCTCTGTGGGGCAGGGGCCGCGACTCCTTGTGATGAACGGCAGCTTCCCCCAAAGTCACATATCAAAGGAGCTGTTTCAGCTGCTCTGGTGTCTGCATACTGTAGGTGGTTGGGAGCAGCTATCACTCACTGGACTATGGGCATATCATTTAACCTCCCTAGCGGTAATCCCGAGCGTGACTCGGGGTTGTTTTTTTATGCTAGGATCGGTAACCCCGAGTCACGCTCGGGGTAGACATTGCAGAGCTCGCAGCGGAGTTTCCCTACCTTCTCCTGGCGATCCAGCGATGATGTCCTCTGCTGTGATCGCCAGCGAGATCTCCGGCGAGTGTCGGCACTTTCCGACCCCATCTGACTTCCTAGTTCCGTTCCCTGCGAGCCGCAGCGGCGCATGGGAGCGGAACTGGGCGGCAAATTCAAAAAGGTAAACACATAGTATACATACAGTATACTGTAATCTTACAGATTACAGTACTGTATGTAATAATTACACACCCCCTTTGTCCCTAGTGGTCTGCCCAGTATCCTGCATGCACTTTTATATAATAAAAATCGTTCTTTCTGCCTGTAAACTGGGGATTGTCCATAGCAACCAAAAAGTGTCCCTTTATGTCAAAAGTGGTTTTAGACCAACTAGAAAGCAGCGATAATAAATTAGAATCACTCGCAGAATTGAGCGATAGCGATTTGTGGGGAAATTCGTCATCAAACACTAAATCTAATGACAGCGATAATTCTGCAACTGAGCAAATTTCAGTGTTTTTGATTTGATTACATTATTGAATAATTTTTATTATAATTAGATTACTATTTTTTATAATTATTTATAGTTATTTATTATATTATAATTTATAATTTTGTGTTTCATATTTATCATACCCGGGATGTTTACTAGACTCTGGTTTGCTTAGGTTTAAGTAAGTAATTACTAAGAATCGCAGGCCTATAATACATAACACCAAATTTTCATGCAAAATAATTGTACCGCTTTTGGTACATAATTCCAGAAAGAATCATACCGCCAGGGAGGTTAAATATGGGAGTATCACTTTTTTGTTCAAGTGATCAGTGTTGCCAACCACCAGTATTTTTACTGGCAGCCAGTAAAAAAACAGGCATTTTTCTCCTGCCAGTAAATACCAGTAAAAGGAAAGGATTGCCAGTTAAAAATATGGTTGTGACGCACGGCTCAGCACTGCGCATGCACAGTTCTGGTTTGGAGCCAGCGGAGACCATCTGAGTGCATGCTACTGTGTGTTTGGGCAGCACCGGTGGGGGAGCGGTCTAGTGGAGGCAGTGCCTGAGCACGTTGTGTGATGCAAAGTGGCAGAGGGGAGCGGCCAGAGCCTTGTGTATCGGTCTGCGGTACGGGAGCAAGGTAATCCGGGAGCAGGACTGTCAGTGCTGTTTGGACTGCAGTGGACCGAAAAGACCATCTGGCGTGAAGAGAGACTGTCACTGTGACTCAGGAGGGGATGCGTCGTGTCGGTGTGCCCACCCATTATCATTCTTGTCCTGTCCCTGAAGTAATTACTATTTCTAAACGAAAACATAATATGTGTTTTTCCTTAATATCCACCTCAAATCACATTGCTAATTGCATATTGTACTTGTTTGTAGTTTAAATACTGAAATTTGCAGTTAAAATTGTAATTTTGTACATTTTGAAAATGTCAGTAAAAACCTGGCCGTGCCAGTAACTTTTGGGTGTCATGTCAGTAAATTTCAATCTGGTAGGCTGGCAACACTGCAAGTGATAGAGGACATGAAGCCAGGCATGTACTGGCCATCGGGACTAGTTTCCCGGTGGGCCGATGGCTCAGTAGGCCGATTTGCTCAGTGTGTCTCTCTCTCTGCAGTCCGGGTCTCCTGCGTATCATAATGACAAGCAGACAGAGCCAGCTCCAGGAGCAGCAGTGCCTCCGCCCCTAAACCCGCCCCTGTGTGTGCAAAATACATCTCCAATCTGTAAAGTGTGGAGAACGGCATTCACAACACTAAGATGCAGGGCTGGATGATGTTATTTCAGTGTCCCATTCCCGACAATCAAAGGGAGCAGAGATATTTGCATCTCATCTCAGTGTTAGCCAATAATGCTTTGTCCATGCTGCAGCTCCTCCCTCTTCCCCTCCCACCCGCCACATTTTGACTTCAGTGTTCCAGGAAGAAGAAGCCAAAATCAGTCCTTAGCGTGCTAACTCCCATGTGAGTTTTTTTATTTCTGTTTACTTAAGGGAGGGGGAGAAGGAGGTTCTGCAGCAGCAGGGACAGCCATGTGTTCATACTTTTAGTGCAGGTGATGGAGGAAGAGGGGAACAGGGCCAGTATTCTCTTGTGAGTGGAAGTGATAATTGCACTATCCCGAAAAAAGAAAAAAGAGAAAAGAAAGCAGCTACACAAGAATGTCACAAAAATTCAAGGACAAGTGGAGGTAAATATGTAGCGCTAAAAGTGACAAAACAGTGAAATATATATAAATCACTAATAATATGAACCCAACTGGGTAAAATGAACCGAGAAGGAACAAACAGATTAATAAATAAAATTGGAGAACTAAGTCCACAAAAAAGAGCTGATATGATGACAATGTCCGTCACAAATGGGTGAAGAATCTCACGGTGAAGATATCACTGGAGTTGTATAAACCATCACAGGGAATATGCCTTCAAACAAATGGTTTGTCTTAAACACTCTTACCGGAACCAGAACCGGAATTTTGGCCCAGGTACACCGTTCCCCATATTGCTTTTATTTCATAGTGATCACTTTTATTTGTACGTTGTTTTTTTTATCAATAAAAACCTACTTTTTTTGACCTGCACCATTGGAAGCCCCCCGCCCCTTTCTTTCTTTCTTTCATGTTCTGTGGACGTGAGTTTTTTTGGTTCTTCCATTTGGCTATCGCTACCACAGTTGGGGCTATTATTATTAAGAAGAACCAACCCAATACGTTTGGATTATTCTTGGATCCTTTAGGTCATTTGGTTTTCCCACATAATTAGAATATCCATGTCTGACTGAGCACTGGTCGTGAACAACTGGGTCCACCGGTTCCATTCATGGTTACTTCCTTCAAGGAGTACTCCGAGTTCCTTTGGATCCCTTGGATATCCGGTTTACCTACCGATTGGGAACACCCATGTCTGATCGATCTGTTGTCTCTGACAGTCGGGTCCAACGGTTCCAGTATTCTCTTATCTATTCACATTGTCATGTGTATTTACTCTGGCTCTGTATACCACCTAACCTGGCTCTGTATACCACCTAACCTGGCTCTGTATACCACCTAACCTGGCTCTGTATACCACCTAACCTGGCTCTGTATACCACCTAACCTGGCTCTGTATACCACCTAACCTGGCTCTGTATACCACCTAACCTGGCTCTGTATATCACCTAACCTGGCTCTGTATACCACCTAACCTGGCTCTGTATACCACCTAACCTGGCCAATGAGGCTGTAGTAATGTTTCTGCATGACGTTAGCCTTCCCACTTCACTTGTTCAATTGTTTTTGTGCTTGTTTGCAAAATTAAAGTGGGCCAGTCTGGATGAAGTCCAGGGCTAAATTTTTGTCCCAGTCCATCCATGCATGAAGCTCACTGTGCTTATGCATGTCATCCTGCTTTCACTTGTGATAGATTGACTGCACATGTCTGTCCTTGCTATGAATGATACTTTTGTGAGCATTGAAAAAAAAGAGCAGGAAGCAGGGAAGCACAAAAGAGATGTGTTTGGCTTCTTTGGAACACCTGCTTTCCCGAAAAAAAGCAAACATAATATAGAATAATTTTTGATTGATTTAAGCTTACATAAATAAAATATAATTTAAATTGTCATTTTACATTTTACACATCATAAATATAATATTTGTAAAACAAAATTTGACTCTTGGCAGTCACCGTGATCTACACAAGTTATTGCGATACCAGAAATGAATTACAGCCAGGTTTAAAGAATATAAAACCTGAAAAATGAGGGGAACAAAATTCTGCAAACATTTGTAATCGTCTATTACACAAGTTTCACATAGGACAGGAAAGAGTTAATATTTTTTGTGCTTTCTATCAAAGACTACATTTTGGAGATTACCCCTCATTAGGGATGAGCTTCGTGTTCGAGTCGAACATACGTTCGACTCGAACATCGGCTGTTCGATCGTTCGACGAAGATCGACGAAGATCGAACGATTTGGGCCGTTCGCGCCAAATTCGAGTGACGCGAACGGCCCACAATGCACTACGCCATCGCAGTGTCATCCAGGCGCTGTGATTGGCCAAGCATGCACTGTGACCCCGCATGCTTGGCCAATCACAGCGCCGGCAGCGAGGAGAGCAATGATTGGCCACAGGCAGGATGCCTGTGGCCAATTATTGCTGAGGGGGTTTAGTACACGCCCCACACTATAAAAGGCCGCCAGCACGGCGGCCTAGTGTAGTGTGTTCCGGAGCAGGGATAGAGCAGCATAGGCAGGGACAGTGACTTTTATTTCTTTCTTGCTTAACCTGGATTCCTTTAGTTTAGGGAAAGAGAAGGATAGGTAGGGAGAGTGTCAGTGTGTTTTGTGCTTGTGCTATATTGTGCTTAAAAAAAACATTTTTTCTAGGGACAGAAAACTGTAGGTAGGGAGAGTGTGTCAGTTTCTTTCACTGTCAAAGTCCTTGTTTCCAGGGACCTGGAAGGACAGTGAGGTAATTCTCCTTGTGCTAAATTGTGCTTAAAAAAAAACATTTTTTCTAGGGACAGAAAACTGTAGGTAGGGAGAGTGTCAGTTTCTTTCACTGTCAAAGTCCTTGTTTCCAGGGACCTGGAAGGACAGTGAGGTAATTCTCCTTGTGCTAAATTGTGCTTAAAAAAAAACATTTTTTCTAGGGACAGAAAACTGTAGGTAGGGAGAGTGTGTCAGTTTCTTTCACTGTCAAAGTCCTTGTTTCCAGGGACCTGGAAGGACAGTGAGGTAATTCTCCTTGTGCTAAATTGTGCTTAAAAAAAACATTTTTTCTAGGGACAGAAAACTGTAGGTAGGGAGAGTGTGTCAGTTTCTTTCACTGTCAAAGTCCTTGTTTCCAGGGACCTGGAAGGACAGTGAGGTAATTCTCCTTGTGCTAAATTGTGCTTAAAAAAAACATTTTTTCTAGGGACAGAAAACTGTAGGTAGGGAGAGTGTGTCAGTTTCTTTCACTGTCAAAGTCCTTGTTTCCAGGGACCTGGAAGGACAGTGAGGTAATTCTCCTTGTGCTAAATTGTGCTTAAAAAAAACATTTTTTCTAGGGACAGAAAACTGTAGGTAGGGAGAGTGTGTCAGTTTCTTTCACTGTCAAAGTCCTTGTTTCCAGGGACCTGGAAGGACAGTGAGTGAATTCTCCTTGTGCTAAATTGTGCTTAAAAAAAACATTTTTTCTAGGGACAGAAAACTGTAGGTAGGGAGAGTGTGTCAGTTTCTTTCACTGTCAAAGTCCTTGTTTCCAGGGACCTGGAAGGACAGTGAGGTAATTCTCCTTGTGCTAAATTGTGCTTAAAAAAAACATTTTTTCTAGGGACAGAAAACTGTAGGTAGGGAGAGTGTGTCAGTTTCTTTCACTGTCAAAGTCCTTGTTTCCAGGGACCTGGAAGGACAGTGAGGTAATTCTCCTTGTGCTAAATTGTGCTTAAAAAAAACATTTTTTCTAGGGACAGAAAACTGTAGGTAGGGAGAGTGTGTCAGTTTCTTTCACTGTCAAAGTCCTTGTTTCCAGGGACCTGGAAGGACAGTGAGGTAATTCTCCTTGTGCTAAATTGTGCTTAAAAAAAACATTTTTTCTAGGGACAGAAAACTGTAGGTAGGGAGAGTGTGTCAGTTTCTTTCACTGTCAAAGCCCTTGTTTCCAGGGACCTGGAAGGACAGTGAGGTAATTCTCCTTGTGCTAAATTGTGCTTAAAAAAAACATTTTTTCTAGGGACAGAAAACTGTAGGTAGGGAGAGTGTGTCAGTTTCTTTCACTGTCAAAGTCCTTGTTTCCAGGGACCTGGAAGGACAGTGAGGTAATTCTCCTTGTGCTAAATTGTGCTTAAAAAAAACATTTTTTCTAGGGACAGAAAACTGTAGGTAGGGAGAGTGTGTCAGTTTCTTTCACTGTCAAAGTCCTTGTTTCCAGGGACCTGGAAGGACAGTGAGGTAATTCTCCTTGTGCTAAATTGTGCTTAAAAAAAACATTTTTTCTAGGGACAGAAAACTGTAGGTAGGGAGAGTGTGTCAGTTTCTTTCACTGTCAAAGTCCTTGTTTCCAGGGACCTGGAAGGACAGTGAGGTAATTCTCCTTGTGCTAAATTGTGCTTAAAAAAAACATTTTTTCTAGGGACAGAAAACTGTAGGTAGGGAGAGTGTGTCAGTTTCTTTCACTGTCAAAGCCCTTGTTTCCAGGGACCTGGAAGGACAGTGAGGTAATTCTCCTTGTGCTAAATTGTGCTTAAAAAAAACATTTTTTCTAGGGACAGAAAACTGTAGGTAGGGAGAGTGTGTCAGTTTCTTTCACTGTCAAAGTCCTTGTTTCCAGGGACCTGGAAGGACAGTGAGTGAATTCTCCTTGTGCTAAATTGTGCTTAAAAAAAACATTTTTTCTAGGGACAGAAAACTGTAGGTAGGGAGAGTGTGTCAGTTTCTTTCACTGTCAAAGTCCTTGTTTCAAGGGACAGAGAAGGACACCTGAAGGTAGCCCTTATTGCTTTTTTCCCATCTCCCTGCAGGCCATCTATTAGAATGTCTGGAAGGCAAACAAGGAGAGGCAGACAGTCAGGAGGCAATAAAAGAGGGCAAGCAGGCTCTGTGTCTGGGGGCAACAGTGCTGGTCGTGGACGCGGTGCATTGTCATCAGCACATGGCCATGGGACACGCTTGTCCTTTTCGGCAGCTGGACATGTTGAGCCACATCATGCCGAAGACTTGGTAGAGTGGATGACCAAGCCCTCCTCCTCCTCCTCATCCTCTCTCACCCAGGCTCAGGGTACTGGAAAAGCAGCTGCCAAAGCGTCCTCTTCCCTGGTATCAATGTCAGACTCATCATCAGTCACTCCTTCCCTAGACCCACCATGTCCTCCTCCTGAGGAGTCCCCCGAACTGTTTCAGCACAGTGTTGGGTACATGCTCCAGGAGGATGCCCAGCGTTTCGAAGGGTCTGATGATGAAACCCAGCTAGAGGAAGGCAGTAGCGTGAGAGCAGACAGAGGGGATGCTCAAGAAGGACACCAATCTGGCAGTCATGTTCCAGCAGCTGCAGCATACTGCCAGATTGCCTCCAGTGATGAGGAGGGAGGTGATGATGAGGTCACTGACTCCACGTGGGTGCCTAATAGGAGAGAGGAGGAGGAGGAGGATGAGGAGGAGGCACATCTCCAACGAGGCAGGATGCCCTTTGGTGGCCAGCGTAAGGGCAGTACACCGACGGAATCACACCGCAGAGCTCCGCCTGTGCAGGGCGCTGCCTCTGCCCGTCATTCAAAAAGTTCTTTGGTGTGGGCCTTTTTTGAGGCTAGTGCATCAGATCGCACAGCTGCTGTTTGCAACATATGTCTCAAGCGTATATCGCGTGGCCAAAACATCAGCCGCTTGGGTACCACATGCCTGACCAGACATATGTTGACCTGCCATGCAGCTCGTTGGCAAGCCTACCTCAAAGACCCACACCAAAGAACAAAGCGGACCTCTCCTTGCACCGCATCAGCTGGGATCTCCAACCCCACTATAACTTCAGTCCTCTCTGAAACATGCACTGAGAGGAATGAAGGTGTAGAATTAGGTGTGTCACAGCCAAGTACTTGCGGCCACTCTGCTAGCAGTACACCAACGTCCGATTCTAGCAGGCAAATTTCCCTGCCCCAGCTGCTGGACCGTCGAAAGAAGTTCACTCCCAGCCATCCACATGCCCAGCGGTTGAATGCTAGCTTGGCTAAATTGCTAGCGCTTCAACTGCTGCCTTTTCAGTTGGTAGACTCGGCCCCCTTCCGTGAGTTTGTGCAATGTGCGGTTCCTCAGTGGCAGGTTCCCAAACGCCACTTTTTCTCACGGAAGGCTATTCCGGCTCTCTACCGGCATGTGGAAGGCAATGTCTTGGCCTCGCTGGACAGGGCGGTCAGCGGTAAGGTGCATATTACCGCTGACTCATGGTCCAGCAGGCATGGACAGGGACGTTACCTTTCTTTCACGGCCCATTGGGTCACTCTTTTGGCAGCTGGGAAGGATGCAGGACAAGGTGCAGTAGTGTTGGAGGTTGTTCCACCGCCACGCCTCCAAAATGCTACTACTGGTTGTGACACACCTCTCTCCTCCACCCCCTCCTCTTCTTCTTCCTCCATGGCCTCTTCCTGTGGTTTGTCCTATGAACCAGCGGTGCTCCGTAGCCGTTCACGGGGCTACGCAAGTACGCAGGCAAAAAGATGCCATGCCGTGCTTGCGCTGGTGTGTTTGGGGGACAGAAGCCACACTGGGGCAGAGGTCCTATCTGCTCTGCAGGGCCAGGCCGAGAGGTGGTTGACGCCACGCCAGCTTAAGCCAGGAATGGTGGTTTGCGACAATGGCACCAACCTCCTCTCCGCCCTCCGACAGGGACAACTGACCCATGTGCCCTGTGTGGCTCACGTCCTTAACCTGGTGGTGCAGCGGTTCTTGGGCAGGTACCCGGGCTTACAGGATGTCCTGAGGCAGGCCAGGAAAGTCTGTGTGCATTTCCGCAGATCTTATAATGCCAGTGCTCGCCTGGCTGAGCTGCAAAAGGAGTTGAACCTGCCCAAGAACCGCCTTATATGTGACATGCCCACCAGGTGGAACTCAACGTTGGCCATGCTGCAGCGGCTGCACATGCAGCAGAGGGCCATCAATGAGTACCTGTGCGACTACGGCACCAGGACAGGGTCAGGGGAGCTTGGTTTTTTTTCTCCACGCCAGTGGGGCATGATCAGGGATGCATGCACTGTCCTGGCACCATTTGAGGAGGCCACGAGGATGGTGAGCAGTGACAGTGCATGCATCAGTGACACTGTACCTCTTGTCCACCTGTTGGAGCACACGCTGCGTGGAATAATGGACAGGGCACTTGAGGCAGAACAGAGGCAGGAAGAGGAGGACTTCCTTGCCTCTCAAGGCCCCCTTTACCCAGACAGTGTTCCTTCTGTCCCACCCATCGCACAGGAAGAGGAGGAGGAGGAGGAGGAGGAGGAGGAGGAGGAGGAGGAGGAGGAGGAGGAGGAGGAGGAGGAGGAGGAGGAGGAGGAGGAGGAGGAGGAGGATTGTGTCAGCATGGAGGTGGAGGCTGGCACTCAGCATCATCAGCAGCAGTCTTTTAGGGATGATTTACAGTCCCAAGAAACCAGTGGACTTGTACGTGGCTGGGAGGAGGTGGCTGCGGATCATGTCGTCCTTAGTGACCCAGAGGACTCCGGAGCGAATGCCTCAGCAAACCTACGCTGCATGGCCTCCCTGATCCTGCAAAGTCTGCGGAAGGATCCTCGTATTCTTCGGATCAAGGAGAGGGACCATTACTGGCTGGCCACTCTCCTTGATCCACGGTACAAGGGTAAGGTTGCGGACCTTATGTTACCGTCGCAGAGGGAGCAGAGGATGAGACAACTCCGGGAGGCCTTGCAGAAAGGTCTGTGCAACGCGTTCCCAGAGACTGGGAGGTTACAAACTCCTGGTCCTGGACAACGAGTTGCTGAGGCTTCGGCCAGTCAAAGAAGGAGCGGTGGGGAAGGTGGCCGTCTGACCGATGCGTTCAGACAATTCTTTAGTCCGCAGCCCCAAAGTATGATCGGTTCCAGCAACCATCGCCAGCGTCTGATAAACATGGTGCAGGAATATCTAGGGGCAAGGTCAGACTTGGACACCTTCCCCACCGAAAATCCTCTGGCTTACTGGGTCTTGAGGATGGATCACTGGCCAGAGCTTGCACAGTATGCAATTGAGCTACTGGCCTGTCCTGCATCCAGCGTTCTTTCGGAACGCACATTCAGTGCTGCTGGAGGATTTGTCACGGATCACAGGGTGCGCCTGTCCGACTCGGTTGATCGACTGACTTTCATCAAGATGAACCAGTCTTGGATCACCACCAGCTACCACACACCTGATGCTGATATAACAGACTAATTGATTTTAACATGTCACATCCCTTCAAGACTGATGCTGATGCTGAGTGCCTGTGCTGTTATGTTGACTGGCTATCCTCCTCCTCCGAGTCCTCAATGATACGATTGATGATGATAGCTTGGAAGATCATTTTTGTTTATGGGTGCCGCCACCAGTGGCTAAGGCCCAATTTTTCAGCCCCTGTTTTACAGGGGCGTGTAATTACAATTTTTTTAGCAATAATTTGCCATAGGGCTCATTGCTGTGCTCCAAGTACAGTATCTGTGAGGGGTTGGAGTGTTGTGGCACCAGTGCCTAAGGCCCAATTTTTCAGCCCCTGTTTAACAGGGGCGTGTCATTACAATTTTTGAAGCAATACTTTGCAACAGGGCTCATTGCTGTGCTCCAAGTACAGTATCTGTGAGGGGTTGTAGTGTTGTGCCACCAGTGCCTAAGGCCCAATTTTTCAGCCCCTGTTCAACAGGGGCATGCAATTACAATTCTTGATCTAATAATTCACAGCAGGGTCCATTGCTGCACCCACCAAGAGTAACTCTGAGGGCTTACAGTCTTGTGGCAACGCCACCACCACCACCACCACGAAAGGCCCAATTTTTCAGCCCCTGTTCAAAAGGGGCATGTAATTACAATTCTTGATCTAATAATTCACAGCAGGGCCCATTGCTGCACCCACCAAGAGTAACTGTGAGGGCTTACAGTGTTGTGGCACCAGCACCACCATCAAAGCCCCAATTTTTACTACCACTGTTCAACAATTATATGTAATTAAAATTCCTGATATAATAGTTGACAGCAGGGCGTTCCAGCACCAACCAAGAGTAACTGAGTGCTTACAGTGTTGTGCCAACACCAACAACTAAGGGGCCTATTTCTGCAGAGTATATACGGCAGGTCCCTACTTTCAAACATCCAACTTACAAACGACTCCTACTTGCAAACGAAAGAAGACAACAGGAAGTGAGAGGAAATCTACCCCTAGAAAGGAAAATTCTCTCCTGTAAGAATAAATATGGGAGAAAGGGGTCTCATCTGTACTGATGCTTTATCAGCAATCCTTGTTTCAAGAAAAACACCACATTTCAAAAACAGTTGTCATTGGGACGGAAAGTGAGGTGAAATGTTCGGAACAGGGGCACAGACAGCAAAACAAATGTTACAGGGGTGATAACCCTTACCTATGTTTCCCAAAAAGTTTAAAAATAGATTTTTGGGCTGGAGCTACACTTCAACAATGTACCTGTTCAAAATTACAAACAGATTCTACATAAGAACAAACCTACAGTCCCTGTCTTGTATGCACCGCCTGTATACGGCTGTTCAGAGTATATAGGGCCTTTTTTATTTTATGTGCGGGGTTCCCCTTAATATCCATACAAGACCCAAAGGGGCTGGTAATGGGCTGGGGTAGGGGGGGGGGTCATGGGGTAGCTATGCCATTTTTCTTAAAGAATTTCATCCATATTACCGGGACCAGACATTACATTAAAGCCGCAAGCAGTTTTAAATGGCTTTTTTTTCCTTTAGAAGTGTCATTTTGTGCAGGGACAGTTCTAAACACGGGAAACACGTGGCACTTCACAGGCATACTTTAGACACCCCCCAGGTACGATATTTAAAGGAATATTTGACTTTTTTTTTTTCACTTTATGCATCATGAAAATGACTGCTCCCGAAAAACGACCGTTTTTAAAACTTCTTTTTGCATTGATACATGTCCCCTGGTGCACAACCCGGGTTCCCAAACCCTATTTATGACAATAACATGCATAATAGTTGTTATAATTAGCACTTTAGAATTCGAACGTTCGCATCCATTGTATTTAATAGGGTTCTAATGTTCGTTCGAACTTTCGGTCCGTTCGCGGGTTCTGGTGCGAACCGAACCCGGGGGTGTTCGGCTCATCACTACCCCTCATCTATCCTGTGTCCCTGTGATGCTTGTATAAGAAATGAGCGGTGCCGTAGTCACAGGGACAGGAAGGCACAGACAGCAATAAGAACAATAATTCTAGCCCTTCCTCACTTTCCTCAAAGCGTGTTTTTGCTGTGTCCCCATTGGAGAGTTTTCCCCTACTTCCTGTCCTGACAGGAAGTGAGTTGAAATCTCCCAATAGGTAAACAGGCAGTAATATAAACCTGATGGAAGCTCTTGCCCCTCCACACTTAGACAATTTGTAGATGACGATACAACACGTAGACAATGTAGGACCAATAGACCGCCTATCATCAGTCAAATGGCACAAAAGGCTGGCAAAATCCTGAAGGTCGGTGGTTCAGCTCTTGACAGAAAGTGGGGTGATGATCCCTGTGGAGCTCCTCTCAGTTAAATATATCCTATTATATGTTTTTCTCATAGCAGGGAGGACGGCCAGTGGTGTATAATGCAATAAATTACATTTTATGATTTATTAAAAGCAGACTTGTAATTTCTTTTTAAAGTGGATGGCAAAAATCTTTTTTGAGTCACTAGTCTATCCTACCTAGGGGAGAATTTTGTTTTATGTTGTTCTCAAACAATTGATAAATATGTATCTTCTTTATGCTGGATGGTTAAATTTAACTGGTGGTTCTGAGCTTTATTCCACTCCTCTAATATGAAAACATATGGTTTTAAAATATGTACACCTTGATACTGCTCTTCTATCACAATCAAGCCTGGCCGATTCTCCTGTTGTCTGCAATGGACAATGGGCTGGGAAGAATATGGTGTTATTTATTTAACTCCAGTGCTATCATATGGAAGATGGAAAAACGATTGGTTTCACTAATTTTTGTGTGTAGCGCAACCTATTTAGCCAAGTGAATAAAAATTGGTGTGGTGAAAATTAACCCACATTAACATGTAATTGAACAATAATGTTCCTAATAAAAGGAATAAACTCAATGGTGTAAAATTATTAAAAAAGCAAATAGTTGATTTTAACCCAATAGAATGAGTGATACACCATAAATGAATTAATGTATGAAAATCAATGAACAGTGACACAGTCTGTATGGTATAGTCCCCTCTTGAGTAGGTCACAATACTAAAAATAATCCTTTTTTTGTGAAAAAAATCTATTTGCGTTGACACCCATGCACCATAAAGTCTATAGTGAAGAAAGAAAGCAAGCAACTTCGTAAGAAATCTTCTCCTTGTAGACAGAATGATCCACCACCAGTTGAAGTAAAAATGCCTGCTTACCAAAAGTCAATGATCCCCCGTTACAGAGGATCACAACGAGCCTTGATCAATATGGAAGAGAGGAGAAATCCAAAGTAGCATCCGAAGAGATTCAGCCCACGAGCAGCATATACAAGCCACACTCAGTAGCGATCCATAGGAAGTCAATTTTCATGTGATGGACATGCAAGAAAGGTGGAAGCTTCTCATAGCGTAAAAATTTAACATTTATTGAATAAAAGCTATTTAAAAACACACTTACAATGTGAAGTAATAAAACCAGCCTTAAGTCTGCGGTCCCGGCCGGAAGACACAACTCTATTGCGAAACGTTGTAGGGCGGAACAGAGTGGCGTGTCAACGTCACCACCCTCTTTCAACCAGTAGGACGGGCTTGTGGCTTAAGGCTGGTTTTATTACTTCACATTGTAAGTGTGTTTTTAAATAGCTTTTATTCAATAAATGTTACATTTTTACGCTATGAGAAGCTTCCACCTTTCTTGCATGTCCATCACATGAAAATTGACTTCCTATGGATCGCTACTGAGTGTGGCTTGTATATGCTGCTTGTGGGCTGAATCTCTTCGGATGCTACTTTGGATTTCTCATCTCTTCCATATTGATCAAGGCTCGTTGTGATCTTCTGTAATGGGGGGTTCATTGACTTTTGGTAAGCAGGCATTTTTACTTCAACTGGTGGTGGATCATTCTGTCTACAAGGAGAAGATTTCTCACAAAGTTGCTTGCTTTCTTTCTTCACTATAGACTTTATGGTGCACGGGTGTCAACGCAAATAGATTTCTTTCACAAAAAAAAAGGATTATTTTTAGTATTGTCACCTACTCAAGAGGGGACTATACCAAACAGACTGTGTCACTGTTCATTGATTTTCATACATTAATTCATTTATGGTGTATCACTCATTCTATTGAGTTAAAATCAACTATTTGCTTTTTTAATAATTTTACGCCATTGAGTTTATTCCTTTTATTAGGAACATTATTGTTCAATTACATGTTGATGTGGGTTAATTTTCACCACACCAATTTTTATTCACTTGGCTAAATTGGTTTCACTAATTTTTGTGTGTAGCGTAACCTATAATTTTTCCATTGTCTAGCTCTGTTTTTGTTCACAGAAGGTTTGCCGCTTCCGTTTTACCCTTTACTTAATTGCGGGTCTAAATTTATTTTATGTTTAGGGCAGTTTCTTCCCCTATTTTTCCATTATCATATGGAAGAGCCCTGGGGCCATGATAAAAAAAAAGTCCTAACTTTTTTTTTACAGATGACTTTGAGATTCAAAGTCAGAATTCTGAGATTCAAAGTCAGAATTCTGACTAGCAGATCAATAATCTTTGTCTTTCTCCAAGCTGGAGGATAAACTGCCCATGCTACTGTTGTTTGCTTGTTCAAGTGATAGACTTTCTAAACTTTCTCATTTATCTCCCTTCTTCATCATCTAGATAGAATATTTTCCTGAATCTTCTTAACCATGCGAGGAACAAAGAATTTCCATCAGTTCTACCTCCATGCTTTGGAGATCCATGGATTCCCCCTACTCTTTCAGTTCAGGTGAAGAACTATCCCCCCGGCATAACAGTGTCAGTGTGTTTGTCTTGCTGAGGTGATTGATTTGTTGGGCCTCTCCTATCTTGCTCATCCAACTTCACTGAATATTTTCCTGGATCCTCTTCTGCATATGAGGAAATGAAAGAACTTTGCATCAGTTCTTATGCCTCCAGTTCAGAAGAACTACCACTCAACAGTGTGTTCTTCTTGATCAGGCAATTAAAGCGGAGTTCCACCCAAAAATGGAACTTCTGCTTTTTGGAACCCTCCCTCCCTCCTGTGTCACATTTGGCACCTTTCAGGGGGGAGGGGGGTGCAGATAGACAGGTATTTGCACCCACTTCCGGGCATAGATGCCCCCCCCGCTGTCTCCTGGGAAACACACTGGTCCCAGGAGAGAGCGGGACCAGTGAGAACAGGCCGCGCCGCTTGCGCATGCACACTAGGGAACCGGGCAGTGAAGCCGCAATGCTTCACTTCCTGATTCCCTCACCGAGGATGGCGGCGGGGGGCAGTCGAGAGACGAGTGATTGCTCGGCCTCGGCTGCCGACATCGCGGGCACGCTGGACAGGTAAGTGTCCATTTTTTTAAAAGTCAGCAGCTGCAGTATTTGTTGATCTCCTTTATCTTCCTTCTCACTTGCCACATTATATTATGGTTGATCCTCCTTATGTTTTTCCAAGGTTTCAGGGTATAGGCCCACCGGTTGAGCATGCCTGTACTAGTCAATGAAGCTGTCTGTTTAACTTATCAATCGTGACCCAGAGAATGTGGGAGGGGCAGGGCCGGATTCCCATCATTGGAGCCTGTAGGTACACATTCTTTGCTGTCCAGGACAATAGTCATGTTAATTAGACAATTTATTGTTTTAGGGGCCCTAACCTGATTTATAATATTGCAAAAAATGTGTTGACGGTGGGGCAGGTGATGGATCTTCCTCCATGTTGTCCCATTAACTCGTTGGGCACCAAGTACGGGTCACATGAGAGGGCTATCTCTGGGGTGGGTTCTTCTGGGCTATGCTAGGCTACTGTAACAGGGCCATTCTTGCAAATGGAGTACCTTTATTTGTACCATTTCCATCAATGCCCTAGGAAAAGGCTGAGGCTGCCATCAGGGAATACTCAACTGTAAGGCAGATCTCGAACTTTAGAGATGGCCATGCACCATGTACACTTGACAACAAATTGTCCTTTAGTTAACTCTTTGTTCATGTGTCAAGGTACACCTTCACTGTAGACAGTTGCATTTAGGAGGGACACAACGAGCCTAAGCCCATTCCACCTGTATCTCCGCTACCTCACTCCCAAAAGCAGAATGGAAACCTAGTGTGGGCTCCATACGTGCACTTAACTTGACTCTATGTTTAAAATTTATAAAAAAAAAAAAAGATTATTTTTTTTATGTGAGCCAGATTTGCTCCCATCCAGGGCAGACATCTCACAGATTCACATACAATTACACATGTATTTTATGACATCTTACAGGGTTTTTTTTTATTTGATTTTATTTGCAATTTTAATTCATTTTTGTTTTATTATTTGTCCTAATGGTTTATTTTTATTGATCATGTTGCAATTTTTGCTGTTCTGACCAAGGAAGATTGATTCCAGTTTTTAAAATAATTTTTATTAAAGCAAGGTTTTATATGTATTATATTTATGAAGTATTAAGCACACTGTATTTTTATGGAGTGTATTAGACACAGAGACAATAACTCGGTCCCGCCCCCTGGAGGCCGCGTCATTGGATGTGCTTGACAGCAGCGCGACCCAATGGCTGCGCTGCTATCAATCTATCCAATCAACGGCCAGACTCCGTGGAGAAGAGGGCGCCGGGGGACGCGCACAGCAGGTGAACGGGCTCAGGTAAGTAAACAGGGGGGCTGGGGGGCCGTCATTGCCAGGTGTTTTTTCACCTTAATGCATAGGATGCATTAAGGTGAAAAAACACGAACCTTTACAGCCCCTTTAACCCCTTAAGGACCGCTCACGGCATATATACGTCGGCAGAATGGCACGTACAGGCACAATCACGTACCTGTACATCCCCTTTAACTGCCTGCCATGTGGTCGCGCGCACGCTGCCGGCGGTGCGCTTGCGACCCTGCAGTCATCCCCGTGAGTCGGACCACGGGTCCCGCGGACTCGATCATCGCGGGGATCCCCGCAATAGTCTCATGGAGGGATGGAGCGGGGAGATGTTAGTGTAAACACAACATCTCCCCGCTCCCCTACTGACACTGTCCCCGTTCTCCACTCTGTGTAATCAGAGTGGAGATCGGTGACGTGTCACTCGTAGCCACGCCCCCCCTCAGTTAGAAACACGCCCCTAGGCACACTTAACCCCTTCAGCGCCCCTAGTGGTTAACCCCTTCACTGCCAGTGTCATTTTTACAGTAACCAGTGCATTTTTATAGCACTGATCGTTGAAAAAATGACAATGGTCCCAAAAATGTGTCAAAAGTGTCCGATGTGTCCGCCATATTGTCGCAGTTGCTGATCGCCGCCATTACTAGTAAAAAAATAATAATTTAATAAAAATGTCATAAAACTACCCCCTATTTTGTAAACGCTATAATTTTTGCGCAAACCAATCAATAAACGGCGATTGCGATTTTTTTTACCAAAAATATGTAGAAGAATACGTATCGGCCTAAACTGAGGAAAAAATATGTTTTTTTATATAATTTTTGGGGATATTTATTATAGCAAAAAGTAAAAAATATTGAATTTTTTCAAAATTGTCGCTCTATTTTTGTTTATAGCGCAAAAATAAAAACCGCAGAGGTGATCAAATACCACCAAAAGAAAGCTCTATTTGTGGGAAAAAAAGGACGTCAATTTTGTTTGGGAGTCACGACCACGCAATTGTCAGTTAAAGCGACGCAGTGCCGAATCGCAAAAAGGGGCCTGGTCTTTATGCTGCGTATTGGTCCGGGGCTTAAGTGGTTAATAGAGCTGAGTCAAGTGCTTGTGTTGATCCAAGGATGCCGTGGATAGCATTGATTTAAATATTTGATGTTTCTCTTAGCCAATGGCATATGATCCTTCTTGGCCATACAAGTGTACAATCACTTTATTAAAACTTATCATACTTTAAGGTCTCGAGCCTCATTTCAGGGTGACCCAGAGGCACTTACCAAAAGTTATCAATTTGTGTTTATTGATGGGTCTACCCGAGGTGTTGGAGGTACAGAGGTCTTTGTAGAGTTCAAGGTAAGAACAGAGAACCCAATAGATCCAGCGACTCCTGTGGGGGTAGCGCTACAATAGCTCGACTGAAAGAGAGCTGCCTCTAAAAGTTAGATCTGACTGATCTGTTTTTTGTCTACTCTGGAATCCAGCACTTCACCAACACATACCTGCATGATGTTTTTGTACAACCACACTACATGATTATTATATGGTATAATATAGAGGAACTGCTCACCTTTCACATGTATGGGTCCTGTACATTTCTTTATCGCATCTGAGTCTGGACGGTCCACTTCCAAGATGAATTCTAATCCGTCATCAGACTTCTCCACAGGTACTAAAGCCAGGTAAGCTATGCGGGTGTTCCGGTCATCAGATGCCTCATCTTTTTCTATACTTTGGTTCTTCTTTCCATTATAATTTGCATCGATGACACCATCAATAGATTTCCCTTTCACATGCCATGAAACTTTGTATTTACCATCAATATAATTATAAAGTCTACATGACAGTGTGGCTTTTCTTCTGGCTATCAGTTCTGGTACTGTTATCTCTCCAACCTTTAGATCAGGCATCTGCCCTGTAGAAATTCAGACAGGGTGTCAATGAATGGAACAGAGTGAATAGTAAATGCATTAGACTTTGCATTATGCATAATTCAATAAAAAATGCTGTACAGTATGCAAGGGATTTTCACAGACTATTATACGGCATTTGAAATTTATAGATGAAACCTCTTTTTTTCTATATCCACGTCCTGCAATAGGTTGTACATCCTCAAGTTGTGGCAGCTGCAGCCATGATCCTGGCGTGAACATTTACTGTAGACAATACTCTTTAAGCTGGGTTCACACCTATGCGAATTGGATGTGGGTTTCCCCGCACCCAATTCGCATAGCAGGAGAATGTGACCGACTCTCTATGGAGCCGGTTCACATATCTGCAGGGCGGCTGTGGAATCGCACTGCACAGAAATGCTGTGCGTCTTTAGCTCCATTTCAGCATAGCTCCCAACTGTCTCTGATTTCGAGGGACTGTCCCTGATTTGGAGCAATGTCCCTCATTCCTCCTCATGTGTCCCTCATTTTGGTCTGATCTATATAGGATGTATATAAAATGCACTTTTTATCTTTAAAAAGGTGTTTCCCAGCGCTAAACCTTTCATCCAATTTCGAATTGCTGCATTTGTAAATTCCAAAAGCCAATATCAAGGAATAGTAGTGGTAAAAAAAGCACTTGTGGGTTTTTACCAATCTTGTTTTTTGTACAATTCTCCTTTAAATGGGCGTGGCAAAGGATTTGTCCTATGCCTGCATACTTTTGCTGATAGGTGTCCCTCATTCCCATCTCAAAAAGTTTGAAGGTATGCTTTCAGGGCCGAATTCGGCCCGGATTTATCCCTGAGCCGGAGAATCGGGACGCACAGCGTTCCTGTGCAATCCGCAGCCGGTTCCAGTGTGAACCGAGCCTCAAAGTAAAGTCATCTGTATGGCTATACAGCCACCTGATCCATTCCACAAGAGAAGCCTGGGATTGATGTGGGAGGTTGGGCTTACCATAGAGAAGAAGGAGTAACATTGATTCCCTGATTGTCTCTATGGTGTATGAAACCGGAAGCGATGAGAATTTCCTCATTTCCGGTTTTGGCCCATTGTTTAGTGGCCGTTACAGGTTAGTAAAGCAGCTGATCAAACCGACCTTGGTATGATTGTCTGCTTTGGAGGGCAGAGTACCTGTCACTGCCCATGCTATCTCAAAGGGTGTATCCCTTTGAGATAGCATTAAAGTTGAATTTAAAAAAAAGAAAGACAGCGTAAAAAAATAGATTTAAATAAAATATATGAATAAATATCAAAAATTTTAAAGCACCCCCACCCCCCCTCCGTTCACGCGCAAATATAAATGCTCACATAGGTCTGGCACGCATATGTAAACGGTGATCACATCACACATGTAGGGTATCACTATGAACGTCAGAGTGAGAGCAATAATTCTAGCATCCAGACCTCCTGTGCCACTCTAAACTAGTAACCTGTAAATTACGGATGACGTGACGGATCAACCAATCATGTTGGGGGCTTGCATGTTGGTGGGGCAGGTGAGTACAGCCACCCCTGTATTCCCTGAAGAGGCCAAGGACCCAGAGGATAGTCAGTACAGTACCTGCCGCCGATTTTGTAAATCGCTGCTGCGAGGCTGTGCTTCTCGCACTCGCTGCCCCCATGAGATGCAGCGCATCCATAGGAATCCATTGGGGGCGGCGAGCGGGAGGAGCGACAGAGCTCCGCGCTGGCTCCTGCGACGGGCCGCGACATTGTACAATGTCGCAGTTAGGTACTGTAGCTTGGCAGAAAAGAATGAGGTCCCAATTGATGAGATGGGAGAAGATCTTTTCAAAGGATGATTTCGATGTGGGGTGTGCTAGGAGTGCTCAACATAGAATCCGGTTGCAGGAGGATAAACCCTTTCGAGAGCGAGCTAGAAGGATACCCCTCAGTGATTTGGAAGACTTAGGAGAGCAGTTGGCGGAGTTAAAGAGGTCAGGAGTCATTCAGGAGTCTAGGAGCCCTTATGCATCCCCCATTGTGGTGGTGCAGAAGAAGAATGGGTCACTACGTATGTGTATTGACTATTGGACTCTGAACTGGTGCACCATCCCGGATCAGTACACAACACCCCGCATTGAAGATGTGCTCCGGTGTCCTTCTGGGGCCAAGTGGTTCAGTGTACTCGATTTGAAGAGTGGGTATTATCAGATCCCCATGAGTCTGGAAGATCAAGAAAAAACAGCATTAATTTGCCCTTTGGGGTTCTACGAATTCAGTTGAATGCTTCAAGGCTTGTCGGGGGCCCCTGCGACCTTTCAACGGTTGATGGAGAGAATGGTAGGAGACATGAATCTTGTGGAGGTGCTGGTGTACTTGGATGACATCATTGTGTTCGGTAGAACGCTAGAAGAGCATGAAACTCGGCTGGAAAAGGTTTTCTCACGCCTCCATGAAGTGGGATTGAAGTTGTCGTTGGATAAGTGTCAGTTCTATAGAACTTCGGTCACATACCTGGGTCATGTTGTTTCTGCAGGAGGGGTTGCTATGGACCCACAGAAGTTGGAGGCTGTTACCACCTGGCCCAGGCCAAGGACTGTAACCAAGCTGAGATCCTTCCTATGCAGATTTTTCTTAATGGAATGACGGGGCTTGTAAAGCGGGGAAGGGATTGGCTAGGGTTAGAAATAAATAGAAAAATGTCATCAGCAAAAGCTGGGATTTTAAGTACAGGTATATGAAAGCCAAATTGGATTCTGTGGAATTGTGGGATGGCTTTCAAAATTCTGAGCAGAGGATCCAAGGTTTAACTGAAGAGAAGTAGTAAGAGGGGGCAGCTCTCTCTAGAACCCCTGTACATCTGTAAGCTTAGAGAGTTGATTGTTTATGATAAAAGGAGGTTGAAGGTGAAGTATCAAGAAATTGAAAGAATCTCCAAAAGTCTCACGGTCAAGACATAGTGAAAATAACCTCATACATTTTTGAAAAGGCTTTTTTGACATCAAGGCTTAACATCATATGATTTGTATTGGGGGAAATTATATTGGCAGCTATAGCTGTTCATGTCTCAATTGAAATATGCACTGTCTGGTCTTTATTGATGTCTGTGCCCCCCCCCCCCCCACTATGAAGATGCCCTCCATTTAATTGTCCTAATCACGATTGTCATGGGAAATTATAGTGAGGGTAAATCCAAAATTTTGAGTTTCCACCAGAACAGGAATAGAGGGTACCAATGTGGACACTTGTTCCTCTGATATCTGTCTAAGAGGGATTTTCCTTACATTGGAAATACTTTATATCCTCTCATTTTCTGTCGAGTTCATTGAACAGAAAGTGAGGGGAAATCTTCTTAATAGGAAACAGATGGCAAAACAAACACTGAGGCCTCGTACACACGACCGATTTTCTCGGCAAGAACCAGCAAGAAACTTGCTGGCAGAGAGGTCTTGCCGAGCAAATCGGTCGCGTGTACGCTGCTAGCGTGTTTCTCGTCGAGAAAACCGACAAGAAACCTCGACGAGAAAATAGAGAACCTGCTCTCTATTTTCTCGTCGAGATTCTCCTCGGCGTGTTTCTCGACGAGAAAAGTGAGTGTGTGTACACTTACCTGTCCGCCCGGAAGCCCGCGCATGTTTGAAATGAATTTGACGCATGCGCGGTAGCTTCCTAGGCATACGTAGGGTATACCAAGATGGCGGCGACGGCATCGAATGTGACGAGCGCATGCTCGACGTAGTCGATGACGTCACCGCGTACACTCCTTTCAAAGAACCGCGGGTTCTTTGAAACGAGCGTGTGTACACTCGGCCGGGACAAGTTTCTTGTCCAAGAATCTCGTCGAAAAAAACGACATGTTTTTTTCAACGAGAATCTCGGCCGTGTGTACGAGGCTTGACTGTAGTTTTGACCTTAGATATACGATTCCTGCATTGCCCCAAAACGTTGCAGAAACTTTATTCTGTGATTGTAATGCAATGAAAGCAAGCATTATTTAACCTCTCATATATGTGTGCATATATGACCTCCCTTCATTGAATTCTACTGACATTGCCATATATCAGTTGTCACAGCACACACCAGGGAGTGCTCCAGTATTATGTGCCATGGGATATTGCAATCAAAATAAAAGCTGGCCGATGCCCTAATTCTTCCACACAACATCCATAACCAAATAAGTAAAAACACTTGGCTTTCTAACTTTCTGAGACAGAAGTAGTATCAGTGTTCAAATTAGCCATAATCAAGCTTTATGCTGTTCCAAACTGTTAACCAAGTTACTTACCATTCTCTGCTGTTTCAGGATTATCTTTTTGAGGACTGCTTACTGGAGGTAAAGTTACACTATTTTCTTCCTCTTCTTTCAGTTCTGGTTTCTGTTTAACAGTTGATGGTGCTGAAGAGACACCAAAACTAGTTGACTGTTGGCCAGGAGATTGTAAATGTATTTCTAAAAGGGGTTCTTCAGAAGATCCAGGACTTTTGCTTCCAGTTTTCTGCACAGCTTGGTGTGGTTTGTTTGGGGTACGTTTTCGATATGTTGCTATGTTAGATGAATTTTTCTCATCCTCTAAAATATAAAAAAGTAGGGTCAGTATGTGAAACCATATGCCATATTATAAACATAAAATGGAACGAACAGAAGAACTGCATCAAACATAACACAAAAGGATTTCACGGGGAGCGCTATACCTATCAGTAATTAAACTCCTGCTACCAAGTGGAATTTCTTGCTGATAATACTAAGTCTGAGCTAGAATAGGATTGTTTTTACTCAGTGTAGCACTCTCTAGCATAGGTAGGTGCTGAGTGCAGGGTGTTTTGGGTGTTAGCTGCCAGTTCAGGTAAAATTAAGCAGGCCTATGCTGCGAACTAGGCCTGTTTGTTTTTGATCTGGGGGCAGGGAGTGGTTAGTGTAGCAGGAGGATGTACTTCAGCTTTTGGGCGGCACCCTGCTTTGAGTGAGAATGTTCTGGAAGAGGGGCATGGCTGAGAGTTTAAGTGGCACGGAGTACATGTGAGAAGCCCTGACCAATCCCCAACCAGGATTGGCAGGGGGGAAGGCCTCCTACATATACTCACGGTCAGCCTGCTGGGGAAGAAGTTGTCGGCTGGGTGAACTGAAGGATGGAGTGCTAGACTGCGTGCAGGAGAAACACCCCCATCTGGAGGGGGGGGGGGGGTGGATCCGGCGGAGGAGCTCGGGAGCTGGGAGGGAGACTCTTTACACGATCATGGAGAGGTGTCCTGGAACAGGAGATGGAGAAGCAGTTTGTCCGCACTTCCGGGTAAATCCTTCAGGAAGGACCTAGGGAAGGAGTCGGTGAGTGAAGCACAGTGGAGAGATCTGGAAAAGGCATGCCAGGGGAGCTGGGTGCAGAGCCAGAGGGAAAGACTGTGGAGTTTTGTGACAAATCATTGCAGAGCCATGAGGGCGGGCAGGATTTGCAAGTCGGTCTTGCTGGGATTAGTAGTCCATCATCAAATATCCTTTTCAAGTAATGTTCCGGGTACTGCAGGCCCCGGCCCACTAAGGATCATCAGTTGAAACTACTACTAGGACTTATTCAGAGTGAGGCCTGGTCAGCTCAAGATGGCGGGACAGGAGTACGAATGCTGTGACAGAAAGTGATGTGCAGAAGGAGAAGTGTCCTGGAGGTAAAAGTCTGCATGGATGGTGCAGAAGTGGGAAGTGTTCTGAGGTGAAGCTGTCAAGATTAGAGTCTGCCATTTTTGTCCTAACTGAGGAACTGTAAAGTGATGAGTGAACCGTTATAATATTTCCAAAGTAATGAGTGAACCGTTATAACATTTTCAAAGTAATGACTTAACTGCTATAACATTTCCAATGTAAAGCATGAACCGCTATAACATTGCAAATACTAATTCATCCTATGGGCATCCCAAATCCCTTCCCCAACCAAGTTCAATCCCCCAAATAAAATAACAAAACAAAGCAAAAGACTTTTCATTGTCTACAAAGTGTGATATGGATGTCTGGCAGCAGGGTCAATATGCATGGATGTAGTAACTCATAGCAACACACAAGCTACATCAGCTCCTGCAATACAAATAATGTCCCCTCAGCATGGAAATTTTACACTCAGAATTCCATGGCTTTCAGTTGCGCCTTTTGACACCTGAGCATAGCGTTGATCGATTCTCAAAGCTTTTAGCTTGAAAACTACAGGAGCTTGCAATACCCTTTCGCACAATCTGTCTGTGCCAGTCTTTATTAATTCCAGGGAATGTATTCCGACATTTTATTCAATATCAGTTTAAAATAAATAACCATGTTGCATGATTGTTTCTACTATGTCCCAACTCCACACCAAAAATTGATCATCTGGCAAGTAGACATAGGCCGAACATCCCCTTTCGAACATTGCAAAAGTTTGAAACCGAATAAAGAACCCCACTGAAGTCTATGGGACCCGAACTGGGAAAAATCTAAAGTGCCCATTTTGAAGGCTTATATGCAAGTAATTGGGCATACAATGGTTATGGGTTTCCGGGTACTACCCTGGGGGACATGTATTAATGAAAACATTTTTGCAAAACATCATAATTTACTGTGATTTACTGATGCTAAAAGTGAAACCATAAAAATGAGAAATAAAAATGAAAAAATTCCTTTAAATATAGAGTTACTAGGGGTCCCCTTAGTCTGCCTGTAAAGTGGCACATCAGTACTGTGTATAGAGCCTGCTGCAGCAATAATGACATTTATAAAACCAAAAAAAAATATTTTTCTATTCAAGCTTTCCTTATTTTGTAAACAACAGCTTGGGGAGCCAGTCTGTATGATAAGGCCACAATTTAGTGCACCCGGAAACAAAATTAGAATTTTTTGGGATAAATTCTTGTGTCTCTTTCGTAGACTTTGGATAGAAGTAACAGGTGTGGAATAATTTGGCTTTGGGTGTCGGTGGTGACTTCACAACTGAACCTTATAGAGGTACTCTTGATAAAAGTAAGATCTGCCTTGCTGTCAAAAATTGAAATGATATGCACCTGTCAAACAGGTGTGGAAAAATTGGTCCTTGGGTGTTGATTGTGCCCATTAAACCTACACAGGGCAGCCAAGCAGCTCAATTGCATACTGGGCAAGTTCTGGCCAGTTGCCTGTTCTCATGACCCAGTGGATCGTCAACTGGAAAGCTTGTCATGTCTGTTTTCACCCCTAGATAATCTCCCACTATATGATGCAGACGCTGCTGATGGGATGTGGAAGCTTTTTTTTGACAAGATTCTTGGACAAGAAACTTGTCCCGGCCGAGTGCACACACGCTCCTTTCAAAGAACCCACGGTTCTTTGAATGGAGCGAACGCGATGACGTAATCGACTACAATGAGCGTGCGCTCGTCACATTCGATGCCGTCGCTGCCATCTTGCTACACCCTACCTATGCCTAGGAAGCTACCGCGCATGCATCAAAGTCATTTCGAGCATGCGTGGGCTTCCCGGAGGACAGGTAAGTGTACACACACACACACTTTTCTCGTCGAGAAACATGCTGACAAGAATCTCGACGAGAAAATAGAGAGCAGGTTCTCTATTTTTCTCGTCGAGATTCTTGTCGGTTTTCTTGACGAGAAACATGATAGCCGCGTACACACGACCGATTTACTCGGCAAGAAAGCTCTGCCAGCAAGTTTCGTGTGTACGAGGCTATAGACTTGCTAAACTTTCTCATTTATCTCCCTTCTTCATCATCTAGATCAGGGGTCTCCAAACTTCAGCCCGCGGGCCACATGTACAGGAGACTCTGCTGGGGACACTGGTAATGGGGACATCAATGCCGGGGACATCTTTGCTGGGGACACTGATAATGGGGACTTCTTTGCTGGGGACACTGATAATGGGGAAATTTATGCTAGGGACACTGATAATGGGGGCATGTATGCTGGGGACACTGATAATGGGGACAGCTATGCTGGGGACACTGATAATGGGGACAGCTATGCCAAGGACACTGATAATGGGGACATCTATGCTGGGGACACTGATAATGGGGACATCTATGCTGGTGACACCGATAATGGGGACATCTATGCTGGGGACACTGATGATGGGAAAACTATGCTGGGGACACTGATAATGGGGAAAACTCTACTGAGGACACTGATAATAGGGGAAACTCTGCATGGGGACAATGACGATGAGAAAACTATGCTGGGGTCACTGATAATGGGGAAAACTCTACTGAGGACACTGATAATGGGGGAAACTCTGCATGGGGACAATGACGATGAGAAAACTATGCTGGGGACACTGATAATGGGGAAAACTCTACTGAGGACACTGATAATGGGGGAAACTCTGCATGGGGACAATGACGATGAGAAAACTATGCTGGGGACACTGATAATGGGGACAGCTATGCTTGGGACACTGATAATGGGGACATCTATGCTGGGGACACTGATAATGGGGACATCTATGCTGGGGACACTGATAATGGGGAAAACTCTATTGAGGACACTGAAAATGGAGGAAACTCTGCATGGGGACAATGACGATGGGAAAACTATGCTGGGGACACGGATTGTGGGGAAAAATATGCTGGGGACACTGATGGGAAAACTATGCTGGGGACACTGATATAATGGGGAGACTCTGATGAAGGACACAGATATGGGGGACACTGATATTGGGGAGACTCTGATGGAGACATAGAAATGCAGACGTTTTCGGCCCCCGAATACTTGTAAACTCTACAATGTGGCCCTCGTGTTGAAAAGTTTGGAGACCCCTGATCTAGATAGAATATTTTCCTGAATCTTCTTAACCATGCGAGGAACAAAGAATTTCCATCAGTTCTACCTCCATGCTTTGGAGATCCATGGATTCCCCCTACTCTTTCCGTTCAGGTGAAGAACTATCCCCCCGGCATAACAGTGTCAGTGTGTTTGTCTTGCTGAGGTGATTGATTTGTTGGGCCTCTCCTATCTTGCTCATCCAACTTCACTGAATATTTTCCTGGATCCTCTTCTGCATATGAGGAAATGAAAGAACTTTGCATCAGTTCTTATGCCTCCAGTTCAGAAGAACTACCACTCAACAGTGTGTTCTTCTTGATCAGGCAATTAAAGCGGAGTTCCACCCAAAAATGGAACTTCTGCTTTTCGGAACCCTCCCCCCCTCCTGTGTCACATTTGGCACCTTTCAGGGGGGAGGGGGGTGCAGATAGACAGGTATTTGCACCCACTTCCGGGCATAGATGCCACTCCCCCCCCCCGCGCTGTCTCCTGGGAAACACACTGGTCCCAGGAGAGAGCGGGACCAGTGAGAACAGGCCGCGCCGCTTGCGCATGCACAGTAGGGAACCGGGCAGTGAAGCCACAATGCTTCACTTCCTGATTCCCTCACCGAGGATGGCGGCGGGGGCAGTCGAGAGACGAGTGATTGCTCGGCCTCGGCTGCCGACATCGCAGGCACGCTGGACAGGTAAGTGTCCATTTTTTTAAAAGTCAGCAGCTGCAGTATTTGTTGATCTCCTTTATCTTCCTTCTCACTTGCCACATTATATTATGGTTGATCCTCCTTATGTTTTTCCAAGGTTTCAGGGTATAGGCCCACCGGTTGAGCATGCCTGTACTAGTCAATGAAGCTGTCTGTTTAACTTATTAATCGTGACCCAGAGAATGTGGGAGGGGCAGGGCCGGATTCCCATCATTGGAGCCTGTAGGTACACATTCTTTGCTGTCCAGGACAATAGTCATGTTAATTAGACAATTTATTGTTTTAGGGGCCCTAACCTGATTTATAATATTGCAAAAAATGTGTTGACGGTGGGGCAGGTGATGGATCTTCCTCCAAGTTGTCCCATTAACTCGTTGGGCACCAAGTACGGGTCACATGAGAGGGCTATCGCTGGGGTGGGTTCTTCTGGGCTATGTTAGGCTACTGTAACAGGGCCATTCTTGCAAATGGAGTACCTTTATTTGTACCATTTCCATCAATGCCCTAGGAAAAGGCTGAGGCTGCCATCAGGGAATACTCAACTGTAAGGCAGATCTCGAACTTTAGAGATGGCCATGAACCATGTACACTTGACAACACATTGTCCTTTAGTTAACTCTTTGTTTCTGTGTCAAGGTACACCTTCACTGTAGACAGTTGCATTTAGGAGGGACACAACGGGCCTATGCCCATTCCACCTGTGCAGTGTATCTCCGCTACCTCACTCCCAGAAGCAGAATGGAAACCTAGTGTGGGCTCCATACGTGCACTTAACTTGACTCTTGTTAAGTTGACTATGTTTAAAATTTATAAAAAAAAAAAAAAAAAAAGATTTTTTTTTTTTATGTGAGGCAGATTTGCTCCCATCCAGGGCAGACATCTCACAGATTCACATACAATTACACATGTATTTTATGGCATCTTACAGGGTTTTTTTTATTTGATTTTATTTGCAATTTTATTTCATTTTTGTTTTATTATTTGTCCTAATGGTTTATTTTTATTGATCATGTTGCAATTTTTGCTGTTCTGACCAAGGAAGATTGATTCCAGTTTTTAAAATAATTTTTATTAAAGCAAGGTTTTATATGTATTATTATATTTATGAAGTATTAAGCACACTGTATTTTTATGGAGTGTATTAGACACAGAGTGAATGACTCGGTCCCGCCCCCCGGAGGCCGCGTCATTGGATGTGATTGACAGCAGCGCGACCCAATGGCTGCGCTGCTATCGATCTATCCCATCAACAGCCAGACTCCGTGGAGAAGAGGATGCCGAGGGACGCGCACAGCAGGTGAACGTGCTCAGGTAAGTAAATGGGGGGGGCTGGGGTGCCGTCATTGTCAGGTGTTTTTTCACCTTAGGATGCATTAAGGTGAAAAAACACGAACCTTTACAACCCCTTTAACCCCTTAAGGACCGCTCACGGCATATATACGTCGGAAGAATGGCACGTACAGGCACAATCACGTACCTGTACGTCACCTTTAACTGCCTGCCGTGTGGTCGCGCACGCGCGCCGCCGGCGGTGCACTCGGGACCCTGCAGTCATCCCCGTGAGTCGGACCGCGGGTCAGGCGGACTCGATCATCGCGGGGATCCCCGCAATCGTCTCACGGAGGGATGGAGCAGGGAGATGTTAGTTTAAACACAACATCTCCCCGCTCGCCTACTGACACTGTCCCCGTTCTCCGCTCTGTGTAATCAGAGCGGAGATCGGTGATGTGTCACTCGTAGCCACGCCCCCCTCAGTTAGAAACATGCCCCTAGGCACACTTAACCCCTCGAGCGCCCCCTACAGGTTAACCCCTTCACTGCCAGTGTCATTTTTACAGTAATCAGTGCATTTTTATAGCACTGATCGCTGTAAAAATTACAATGGTCCCAAAAATGTGTCAAAAGTGTCCGATGTGTCCGCCATAATGTCGCAGTCACGAAAAAAATCGCCGATCGCTGCCATTACTAGTAAAAAAATAATAATGAATAAAAATGCCATAAAACTATCCCCTATTTTGTAAACGCTATAATTTTTGCGCAAACCAATCAATAAACGGCGATTGCGATTATTTTTACCAAAAATATGTAGAAGAATACGTATCGGCCTAAACTGAGGAGAAAATTATTTTTTTATATATTTTTTGGGGATATTTATTATAGCAAAAAGTAAAAAATATTAAATTTTTTCCAAAATTGTCGCTCTATTTTTGTTTATAGCGCAAAAAATAAAAACCGCAGAGGTGATCAAATACCACCAAAAGAAAGCTTTATTTGTGGGAAAAAAAGGATGCCAATTTTGTTTGGGAGCCACGACCACGCAATTGTCAGTTAAAGCGACGCAGTGCCGAATCGCAAAAAGGGGCCTGGTCTTTATGCTGCGTATTTGTCCTGGGGCTTAAGTGGTTAATAGAGCTGAGTCAAGTGCTTGTGTTGATCCAAGGATGCCGTGGATAGCATTGTTTTAAATATTTGATTGATGTTTCTCTTAGCCAATGGGATATGATCCTTCTTGGCCATACAAGTGTACTTTAAGGTCTCGAGCCTCATTTCAGGGTGACCCAGAGGCACTTACCAAAAGTTATCAATTTGTGTTTATTGATGGGTCTACCCGAGGTGTTGGAGGTACAGAGGTCTTTGTAGAGTTCAAGGTAAGAACAGAGAACCCAATAGATCCAGCGACTCCTGTGGGGGTAGCGCTACAATAGCTCGACTGAAAGAGAGCTGCCTCTAAAAGTTAGATCTGACTGATCTGTTTTTTGTCTACTCTGGAATCCAGCACTTCACCAACACATACCTGCATGATGTTTTTGTACAACCACACTACATGATTATTATATGGTATAATATAGAGGAACTGCTCACCTTTCACATGTATGGGTCCTGTACATTTCTTTATCGCATCTGAGTCTGGACGGTCCACTTCCAAGATGAATTCTAATCCGTCATCAGACTTCTCCACAGGTACTAAAGCCAGGTAAGCTATGCGGGTGTTCCGGTCATCAGATGCCTCATCTTTTTCTATACTTTGGTTCTTCTTTCCATTATAATTTGCATCGATGACACCATCAATAGATTTCCCTTTCACATGCCATGAAACTTTGTATTTACCATCAATATAATTATAAAGTCTACATGACAGTGTGGCTTTTCTTCTGGCTATCAGTTCTGGTACTGTTATCTCTCCAACCTTTAGATCAGGCATCTGCCCTGTAGAAATTCAGACAGGGTGTCAATGAATGGAACAGAGTGAATAGTAAATGCATTAGACTTTGCATTATGCATAATTCAATAAAAAATGCTGTACAGTATGCAAGGGATTTTCACAGACTATTATACGGCATTTGAAATTTATAGATGAAACCTCTTTTTTTCTATATCCACGTCCTGCAATAGGTTGTACATCCTCAAGTTGTGGCAGCTGCAGCCATGATCCTGGCGTGAACATTTACTGTAGACAATACTCTTTAAGCTGGGTTCACACCTATGCGAATTGGATGTGGGTTTCCCCGCACCCAATTCGCATAGCAGGAGAATGTGACCGACTCTCTATGGAGCCGGTTCACATATCTGCAGGGCGGCTGTGGAATCGCACTGCACAGAAATGCTGTGCGTCTTTAGCTCCATTTCAGCATAGCTCCCAACTGTCTCTGATTTCGAGGGACTGTCCCTGATTTGGAGCAATGTCCCTCATTCCTCCTCATGTGTCCCTCATTTTGGTCTGATCTATATAGGATGTATATAAAATGCACTTTTTATCTTTAAAAAGGTGTTTCCCAGCGCTAAACCTTTCATCCAATTTCGAATTGCTGCATTTGTAAATTCCAAAAGCCAATATCAAGGAATAGTAGTGGTAAAAAAAGCACTTGTGGGTTTTTACCAATCTTGTTTTTTGTACAATTCTCCTTTAAATGGGCGTGGCAAAGGATTTGTCCTATGCCTGCATACTTTTGCTGATAGGTGTCCCTCATTCCCATCTCAAAAAGTTTGAAGGTATGCTTTCAGGGCCGAATTCGGCCCGGATTTATCCCTGAGCCGGAGAATCGGGACGCACAGCGTTCCTGTGCAATCCGCAGCTGGTTCCAGTGTGAACCGAGCCTCAAAGTAAAGTCATCTGTATGGCTATACAGCCACCTGATCCATTCCACAAGAGAAGCCTGGGATTGATGTGGGAGGTTGGGCTTACCATAGAGAAGAAGGAGTAACATTGATTCCCTGATTGTCTCTATGGTGTATGAAACCGGAAGCGATGAGAATTTCCTCATTTCCGGTTTTGGCCCATTGTTTAGTGGCCGTTACAGGTTAGTAAAGCAGCTGATCAAACCGACCTTGGTATGATTGTCTGCTTTGGAGGGCAGAGTACCTGTCACTGCCCATGCTATCTCAAAGGGTGTATCCCTTTGAGATAGCATTAAAGTTGAATTTAAAAAAAAGAAAGACAGCGTAAAAAAATAGATTTAAATAAAATATATGAATAAATATCAAAAATTTTAAAGCACCCCCACCCCCCCTCCGTTCACGCGCAAATATAAATGCTCACATAGGTCTGGCACGCATATGTAAACGGTGATCACATCACACATGTAGGGTATCACTATGAACGTCAGAGTGAGAGCAATAATTCTAGCATCCAGACCTCCTGTGTCACTCTAAACTAGTAATCTGTAAATTACGGATGACGTGACGGATCAACCAATCACGTTGGGGGCTCGCTTGTTGGTGGGGCAGGTGAGTGCAGCCACCCCTGTATTCCCTGAAGAGGCCAAGGACCCAGAGGATGGTCAGTACTGTACCTGCCGCCGATTTTGTAAATCGCTGCTGCCAGGCTGTGTGACAGAGCTCGGCGCTGGCTCCCGCGACGGGGGTCGCGGGCGGCCAATATCGCCGCTGCCGAGCCGCGACATTGTACAATGTCGCAGTTAGGTACTGTAGCTGCAGAAGGAGTTTCAGCGTTGTGTCGAAGTCTTATCCCCTGCTTGGCAGAAAAGAACGAGGTCCCAATTGATGAGATGGGAGAAGATCTTTTCAAAGGATGATTTCGATGTGGGGTGTGCTAGGAGTGCTCAACATAGAATCCGGTTGCAGGAGGATAAACCCTTTCGAGAGCGAGCTAGAAGGATACCCCTCAGTGATTTGGAAGACTTAGGAGAGCAGTTGGCAGAGTTAAAGAGATCAGGAGTCATTCAGGAGTCTAGGAGCCCATACGCATCCCCCATTGTGGTAGTGCGGAAGAAGAATGGGTCACTACGTATGTGTATTGACTCGGACTCTGAACCGGCGCACCATCCCAGATCAGTACACAACACCCTGCATTGAAGATGCGCTCCAGTGTCCTTCTGGGGCCAAGTGGTTCAGTGTACTCGATTTAAAGAGTGGGTATTATCAGATCCCCATGCGTCCGGAAGATCAAGAAAAAACAGCATTAATTTGCCCTTTGGGGTTCTACGAATTCAGTTGAATGCTTCAAGGCTTGTCGGGGGCCCCTGCGACCTTTCAACGGTTGATGGAGAGAATGGTAGGAGACATGAATCTTGTGGAGGTGCTGGTGTACTTGGATGACATCATTGTGTTCGGTAGAACGCTAGAAGAGCATGAAACTCGGCTGGAAAAGGTTTTCTCACGCCTCCATGAAGTGGGATTGAAGTTGTCGTTGGATAAGTGTCAGTTCTATAGAACTTCGGTCACATACCTGGGTCATGTTGTTTCTGCAGGAGGGGTTGCTATGGACCCACAGAAGTTGGAGGCTGTTACCACCTGGCCCAGGCCAAGGACTGTAACCAAGCTGAGATCCTTCCTATGCAGATTTTTCTTAATGGAATGACGGGGCTTGTAAAGCGGGGAAGGGATTGGCTAGGGTTAGAAATAAATAGAAAAATGTCATCAGCAAAAGCTGGGATTTTAAGTACAGGTATATGAAAGCCAAATTGGATTCTGTGGAATTGTGGGATGGCTTTCAAAATTCTGAGCAGAGGATCCAAGGTTTAACTGAAGAGAAGTGGTAAGAGGGGGCAGCTCTCTCTAGAACCCCTGTACATCTGTAAGCTTAGAGAGTTGATTGTTTATGATAAAAGGAGGTTGAAGGTGAAGTATCAAGAAATTGAAAAGAATCTCCAAAAGTCTCACGGTCAAGACACAGCGAAGATAACCTCATACATTTTTGAAAAGGCTTTTTTGACATCAAGGCTTAACATCATATGATTTGTATTGGGGGAAATTATATTGGCAGCTATAGCTGTTCATGTCTCAATTGAAATATGCACTGTCTGGTCTTTATTGATGTCTGTGCCCCCCCCCCCCCCCCCCACTATGAAGATGCCCTCCATTTAATTGTCCTAATCACGATTGTCATGGGAAATTATAGTGAGGGTAAATCCAAAATTTTGAGTTTCCACCAGAACAGGAATAGAGGGTACCAATGTGGACACTTGTTCCTCTGATATCTGTCTAAGAGGGATTTTCCTTACATTGGAAATACTTTATATCCTCTCATTTTCTGTCGAGTTCATTGAACAGAAAGTGAGGGGAAATCTTCTTAATAGGAAACAGATGGCAAAATAAACACTGACTGTAGTTTTGACCTTAGATATACGATTCCTGCATTGCCCCAAAACGTTGCAGAAACTTTATTCTGTGATTGTAATGCAATGAAAGCAAGCATTATTTAACCTCTCATATATGTGTGCATATATGACCTCCCTTCATTGAATTCTACTGACATTGCCATATATCAGTTGTCACAGCACACACCAGGGAGTGCTCCAGTATTATGTGCCATGGGATATTGCAATCAAAATAAAAGCTGGCCGATGCCCTAATTCTTCCACACAACATCCATAACCAAATAAGTAAAAACACTTGGCTTTCTAACTTTCTGAGACAGAAGTAGTATCAGTGTTCAAATTAGCCATAATCAAGCTTTATGCTGTTCCAAACTGTTAACCAAGTTACTTACCATTCTCTGCTGTTTCAGGATTATCTTTTTGAGGACTGCTTACTGGAGGTAAAGTTACACTATTTTCTTCCTCTTCTTTCAGTTCTGGTTTCTGTTTAACAGTTGATGGTGCTGAAGAGACACCAAAACTAGTTGACTGTTGGCCAGGAGATCGGAAATGTATTTCTAAAAGGGGTTCTTCAGAAGATCCAGGACTTTTGCTTCCAGTTTTCTGCGCAGACCGGTGTGGTTTGTTTGGAGCAAGTTTTGGATATGTTGCCATGTTAGATGAATTTTTCTCATCCTCTAAAATATAAAAAAGTAGGGTCAGTATGTGAAACCATATGCCATATTATAAACATAAAATGGAACGAACAGAAGAACTGCATCAAACATAACACAAAATGATTTCAAGGGAGGGCAATACCTATCAGTAATTAAACTCCTGCTACCAAGTCTTGCCACTGGAATTTATTGTTGATAATACTAAGTCTGAGCTAGAATAGGATTGTTTTTACTCAGTGTAGCACTCTCTAGCATAGGTAGGTGCTGAGTGCAGGGTGTTTTGGGTGTTAGCTGCCAGTGCAGGTAAATTTAAGCAGGCCTATGCTGCAAACTAGGCCTGTTTGTTTTTGATCTGGGGGCAGGGAGTGGTTAGTGTAGCAGTAGGTGACTGACATGGACTTCAGCTTTTGGGCGGCTCCCCTGCTTCGAGTGAGAATGTTCTGGAAGAGGGGCAGGGCTGAGAGTTGAAGTGGCACGGAGTACATGTGAGAAGCCTTGACCAATCCCCAACCAGGATTGGCAGGGGGAAGACCTACTACATATACTCACGGTCAGCCTACTGGGGAAGAAATTGTCGGCTGGGTGAACTGAATGATGGAGTGCTAGACTGCGTGCAGGAGAAATACCCCCATCTGGGGGGGTGAATCCAGCGGAAGAGCTCGAGAGCTGGGAGGGAGCCTCTCCTTACACGGTCATGGAGAGGTGTCCTGGAACAGGAGCTGGAGAAGCAGTTGTGCCGCACTTCCGGGTAAATCCTTCAGGAAGAACCTAGGGCAGGAGTCGGTGAGTGAAGCACAGTGGAGATCTGGAAGAGGCATGCCAGGGGAGCTGGGTGCAGAGCTAGAGGGAAAGACTGGAGTTTTGTGACAAATCATTGCAGAGCCATGAGGGCGGGCAGGATTTGCAAGTCGGTCTTGCTGGGATTAGTAGTTCCTCATCAAATATCCTTTTCAAGTAATGTTCAGGGCCACCAATAAGGGGTACTGCAGGCCCCAGCCCACAAAGGATCATCAGTTGAAACTACTACTAGGACTTATTCAGAGTGAGGCCTGGTCGAAAACTCGGCTTATACTCGAGTATATACGGTATGTATTTTGGACATCAATTTTTTTATATTAATTATTTTGCTTTGTTATATACTATTGGCTATCATAGTGTAATACAGTGTACAGTGTAATACAGTGACACACATACCAATAGTCCTCACATTGATAGGATTTTGTTTACATACATAAGTGACCCTTTTCTTATTTTATAATAGAATAGGTTATTAAAGGGGTTGTAAAGCTTCGTGTTTTTTCACCTTAATGCATCCTATGCATCAAGGTGAAAAAACACCTTGCACTCTTCCCCCTGAGCCCCCATTTTACTTACCTGAGCCCCGAATCTCTGTGGGCGCAATCCCACGTCGTTCTCTCCATGGCTGATCGGCTCCTCATTGGATAGATTGATAGCAGCGCAGCCATTGGCAAGTCATACACTCGGCGGCTATGCACGACGAGTGTATAACACGGGAGCGGGACCCCAAGGCTACCCCCTCGGGAGAGAGCTTCCCAGAGGGGGTTAGCTCTTGCAGGGAGGAGCTGAGACAGCCGCCGTGGGACCCCAGAAGAGGATGTTCGGGGCCACTCTGTGCAAAACAAACTGCACAGTGGAGGTAAGTATGACATGTTTGTTATTAAAAAAAAAAAAAAAAAAACTGAACCTTTAGTGTCCCTTTAACTCTTGTAAAATATGAAGTAAACCAAGAAAACACCAAGAGCTTCAGCCTAAATAGTTTTTAGTTTTTAAACTTTTTGGGAAGATATTTCTTGACTTCCTCCTGTCCTGGTGATCAACTTCTCCACACCATAAAACAACCACACTTGTTCTGAGAAGAGTCAATACGACATACCTTTGTTTGTGTTTAATAGTGCCTGTTTCTCCCCACCATCTTCAATTAACTGTGTGTTGTCACCAGGGCAGCCATTTTGGGGTCCCTTACACAGCTTCAGGCATGGGCCCCCTGGAGCAGAGGAGAACCGGGGGGTGATGCCGCCGCAAATTAAGAAGCGGGGGGGGGGGGCGGAGGTGCCACGAATTGAGAAGCAGGAAATTTGGGTGCAAAAAAAGGGGGGTTGCCATCCAGGGCCCTGGGGACCTCTGGGCCCCTTACAAAAAAAAAATTATAAAAAAAAATTAAAATAAAAATTTTTTATTAAAAAAAAAAAAAAAGGGAGGTTTCCATCCGGGGCCCTGGGGACCTCCGGGCCTCTGGGCCCCTTACAAAAAAATAATTAAAAATAAATAAATAATTAAATAAAAAAATTAATAAAAAAAATTATAAAAAATAAATTAAAAAAGGGAGGTTTCCATCCAGGGCCCTAGGGACCTCCGGGCCTCTGGGGACCTCTGGGCCCCTTACAAAAGACAAAAAAATTCATAAAATAAATAAATAAAAAAAAATTTAATAAAAAAATGAATAATAAAAAAAAATTCTAAAAAAAAAAATTAAAAAAAGGGGGGTTGACATTTGGGGCCCTGGGGAACTCCAGGCCCCTTACAAAAAAAGGGGGGCATTCGGGCCCCTGGGGACCTCCGGGCCCCTTACAGGTGTACTGTCTGTACCCCCCTGATGGCGGCCCTGGTTGTCACTGTCTTGTTGTCCACCTATAGCCTCCATGGGAGTGTCACTTATATCCTTGTCGTTGGATGGTGCTCTATCAGAAGCTGCAAATAACTTCAGTAAGAACAAGTGCAAAACATGCAATATGCAAATACATATCCTGACAGACCACAGTCACAACATCTCTGGAAAGGGCCCCCCTGACTCCTCATTATACTCACCCAAACTTTCTCACTGCTCCGCCCACTAGGAGAGTGATCAGGTCTGTGGACAAGGAAGGAGTGACAAGGGGTTGCTGGTAAGTTGATTATTTGCCCTGCATTGCAAGGTGACAGTGTCTCTCTAACACTCTTGATGCAATGGGGGCAAATTTCTGAACATACATGGTCAGATTTCCATAACTCAATTCCCCCATCTACTTTATAAAGTCTAAATACCCAAACAGTGAGTAACTATGATTGGTTGCAGTCACTGTTTGGCCAACAATTTTCCACCTGGCTTTTGCGACTTTGTAATTGAAAGTTGTTAAGTCAGGTGGTGCCGACAAGGCCACTCATGGCTCGAATTTCGGCCAATTCAGTAGGAATTCGTCGAAATTCTAATTGTGTATGGCTAGTCTAAGGTGCAAAAAAAGGGGGTAAAGTGATTGTAAAGGCAGAAGGTTTTTTATCTTAATGCATTCTAGGGACCCAGCAGGGAAGCGGGGGTGATGCTTGAGGGAGATACCACCGCAAAGATTGGAGGATCTCCGAGGATTCAGAGTCAGTGAATGAGGGTCTAGTGAGAGACCGGGAGCTCAGTGTTTAAGAACTACAAGAGGCAGTTGTAGTGAAGCTGAAGGAACTGTTACGTTTGTGTTAGGAACTGTTAAAGGCTGTTACCATAGGAGACAGCATTCCTGCACGTGCAGATGTGGTGCCTTGCAGGGGCTTTTCTCTGCACAGCTGTCCTCCTATTGAAGTCTCGAAGTCTGCCAATTGAATCTGCAACTACTTAAGGGTGTCCTGGCCCTAACCCTCTTTCCTCTCAAAATATAAAAAAGGACTGTTTAGAGAAAGAAAACCTCTTTCACATCCAAGAAGTGTCTGGCGCCCAATAACTTTATCCTCCTTGCACCCACTATGCCTCACAACCCACCACATACAGAAGGATGTCAACTGTTTCATCAATAATAGCTGATGTCCCTTTCAAATGTGAGGAGTAATTTATGGGCTATGACCCATTTTTCTGGGAACATTGGATCTGTTTTTATTTTTATTTTTTCATGTCATGAATTGGAGATCCTGTCTCCTTCCCCTTTTTTTCTTTATAAATATGTTTCTATAATAATGTTTTAATTGATACATTGTTATTTTTTACGGAATTTTAAGTATTTGAATGATCTGTAGGGTAATTAAATTTTCCTCAGTATCATGGTCTATTATTATTGATTGGTGGTGCGGTGGAGTGCACCCTTCAATCATTGATTGCTTTATTGGCATTGAGGCCATAATAATTTTAAAACACTTTGTCCACACAATGGCATTTGTATATATCCTTGTGGAGCAGTGTTATTTTTTGCCCATAGGATTTTAATGCTGAGTCATTTACTGCATTACTTCCTTTAATTCATCTTTACGGTGCAGTATAATTTTTGCCCACAAGATGTCAACACTGAGTTATTCATTGTAATGACCAGTAGGTTTTTGTTTTGGTAGTAACAACCATCAGAATCCATCAAATCAGCTCTTATGCCGCGTACACACGACCGTTTTTAATGACGAGAAAAATGCAATTTTTTAAAATGGTCATTAAAAATGATGGTGTGTGGGCTTCAGAGCATTTTTCACGACATGAAAAATGGCCATGAAAAAATTGGAACATGCTCTAATTTTTCTCGTCGTTTTTCACGTCGTCGCTTTTCTCGTCATGAAAAACTGCCGTGTGTGCGCTTTAACGACGTGAAAAAAATGCGCATGCTCAGAATCAAGTATGAGACGGGAGCGCTCGTTCTGGTAAAACTAGCGTTCAGAATGGAGATAGCACATTCGTCACGCTGTAACGGACTGAAAAGCACGAGGCTGAAAAGCGCGAATCGTCTCTCACCAAACTTTACTAACATGAAGGGTGGCGCCATCCGAATGGAACTTCCCCTTTATAGTGCCGTTGTACGTGTTGTACGTCACCGCGCTTTACTCAAGCATTTTTTTCCACGATAGTGTGTAGGCAAGGCAGGCTTGAGAAGAATCACGTCGAGAAAAATGCAGTTTTTTTCAATGACATTAAAAACGGTCGTGTGTACGCGGCATCAGTGTCGTTTTTTTCATGCAACCAATGGGAGCGCTTCCCCGCACCACTGTATAAATTATAAAGCACATGCGCGTGTGTACCCCTGATGACGTCAGTTATGACGAAACAGTCGTAGGGTCGCCACGTACACGCACTGCGCATGCGCGAACCGGAACTATTTTAAAACTAGCTGAGAGACGTTTTTTATTCTTGCAAGGAGCTTTTATTTGTATGAGGACTTGGTCCCATCTTTTGTACCTTTTTAATAAAACTTTGGAGGAACTTCTACACTATTGGATCTCTTTTTTTTTTTTCGTTTTGATCAACTTACTGGTTATCCACCGGACATCTGCCCCCGCACCCATGGAAGAGTAAACACACTGATGTGTATGGATTGCCTCTCGGATGTCTGCTTGTGATCACGGGCTCAACGCTTTCAGCTGACCGCATGTGGAAGAAACATCCTATGATCCAGTGAGGAAACCACTCTGCTAGGCCTGGTCTGACCCCACTGAATAAGGGTGGTCGCAGGGTTTTTGGTAAGCCTTTATTTCTACCTGAGGTGGCGGGCTACACAAGATTTAATCGATTTCACATATGTCTCTACAGTGGTGTTCTTCATCGGACACTAACACTTGAACTGTTCACATATTTTACTAAGAACGTCATGTTATTTGGACTTTGCACAATCTCTTAATTTTTGTATTTTTGCACACTTTCTTATCCAGCGCTACACTTGTTTGTATATATACAGAAGGATGCTGATTCGCTATTGTCACAAGTGGGTAGGCTCTGCGCCTCTCCTGAGCCCAACCTTTTTGGAGCCAATTAGAGCCTCAGGCTCTAATCATGTGCTTAAAAAAAAAAAAAAAACACTTGTAGAAATCTATGCGTCCGGCGCCCCGCATAAAGATTAGGGGAGTGGTGCCCCTGCGCCCCTTATGGACTGGCCGCTGCTGGATATATGTTAAATGACAATTCCATATGAGGTATGGTGATAAATGTCTTAAACGATTGGACAACTGCTGTAGCGCACTTAAGTGGAACTTCACTCTACCATTCAACATTGACTATTTTTAATCCTTATGCTGCTAGCATTAGTACATAGATAGAAAAGTATAACATGTTTACTTATGTTAAAACATTTTTTTTTTTTTTACATTTCTTTTGCTACTTCCTGGTTTCTTGACTAGACAAATTATGTCATACATCCCAGTAGTCTTCAGGAGAGGAGGAGGTTTTTTTTAGCTAAGCACACTCTCCTGCATGCATGTTTGAGCTAAGGGCAGATGGATTCCAGGAAGTAAATGTTACATGAATTATTTGCCCTTACTCAAGATGGCCACCGCCAGAAATGCTAGGGGGGTGTTTTTCAAAGTGATTTCCCAACAAAATATAGCATGGAGACATGGATGGATGGGGGATTTTGCTTTGAATACTACAAATGAATTTAATTGTGTTTTTGGTTTGTTGATGCCTTTAAGATCCACTTTAACCACTTTCTGTCCACCATATAGCAGAATGACAGTCGGAACGTGGTTGTATTATCCTGACTGGGTGTCATATGATGTCCAGCAGGATAAGCTGCTTGCACAAGCCCTCGGGGGAGCGCAGTGTGGTGATCGGTAGTGAGGGTGTGTTGCTCTGACACACTGCATCTCCGATCCTGGTAAAGAGCCTATGATGTAGGCTCTTTACCATGTAATCAGCTGTGTCCAATCACAGCACATCACATAGTAACTAGGAAGTGCCGTTTATCAGCTTTTCCTCTACTTGCACTGACAAGGCGCAAGCAGAGGAGAGCCGTTTGGCGGCTCTCCTGACATGGGGGGTCTGCGCTGATAATCAGTGCATTGATTATCAGTGCAGACCCACCAGGGATGCCGGCTAGAACCCACCAGGGATGCCAATCAGTGTCCATTAGGGATGTCAATCTGTGCCCATCAGTGATGCCTGTCAGTGCCTCCTCACTAGTGCTGCCCATCAGTGCCATCTATCAGTGCCACCCATCAGTGTCACCTACCAGTGCCCATCAGGGCCGCCTATGAGTGCTCATCAGTGCCGCCTATCAGTGCCGTTTATTAGTGCCCATCAGTGCTGCATATACAGTATCTCACAAAAGTGAGTACACCCCTCACATTTTTATAAATATTTTATTATATCTTTTCATGTGACAACACTGAGGAAATTACACTTTGCTACAATGTAAAGTAGTGAGTGTACAGCTTGTATAACAGTGTAAATTTTCTGCCCCCTCAAAATAACTCAACACACAGCCATTAATGTCTAAACCGCTGACAAGAAAAGTAAGTACACCCCTAAGTGAAAATTTCCAAATTGGGCACAATTAGCCATTTTCCCTCCCCAGTGTCATGTGACTTGTTAGTGTTACAAGGTCTCAGGTGTGAATAGGGGGCAGGTGGGTTAAATTCGGTGTTATCCATCTCACTCTCTCATACTGGTCACTGGAAGTTCAACATGGCACCTCATGACAAAGAACTCTCTGAGGATCTGAAAAAAGAATTGTTGCTCTACATAAAGATGGCTTTAGCTATAAGAAGATTGCCAAGACCCTGAAACTGAGCTGCAGCAAGGTGGCCAAGACCATACAGTGGCTTAACAGGACAGGTTCCACTCAGAACAGGACTCGTCATGGTTGACCAAAGAAGCTGAGTGCACGTGCTCAGCGTCATATCCAGAGGTTGTCTTTGGGAAATAGACGTATGAGTGCTGCCATACCCCTGCAAGCAACGGCCAGGGTTGTCGGGAAGAGGCCCTTGTCCTTATCAACATGGGGACAAGGTGCTTTGGGGTGAGGGGGCGCAGGGCGCCCCCCTGCCTGAAAGCACCCACCCCCCCATGTTGAGGGCATGCGACCTGGTACGTTTCAGGAGGGGGGGCGCTCGCTTGTCCCCACCCCTTTTCCTGACTGGCCGGGCTGCGTGCTCGGATAAACGTCTGGTATGGAATTTGGGGGGACCTTGATGCCGATTTTTCAGCATAGGGGGTTCCCCTTAAAATCCATACCAGACCGAAGGGCCTGGTATGCTCTTAGAGGGGGAACCCATGCTGGTTTTTCTTTTAAATTTGGTGTGGAGTTCCCCCTCAAGATTCATACCAGACACAGTGCCTGGTATTGTCAGGGATCGAAGTCGGATCTCTATTCATTGAAGTCGGACGCATGTTGGACTTCAAGTCGCAGGGCAAAGTCGGATCCAAAGTAGCACGACTGCCGTGTCGTACCAGTGTGAACCCAGCCTCAAAAGTCAAGATATTACTCTTTCAGCCCAGGTTCACACTTACAGCGGGAATGAAATTGTGCGAGTTCAGCTAAACTTGCACAATTTCATTCCCGCATGTCAGTTCCAACTTCGGGGGAGATTTCAGAGACATCTGTGCAGGATGTTGCACAGATGTCAATTGAAATCGCACCCTGAAGTAATCAAAAGTAGTACAGAAAGTACTGTTGGGAATCGGACGGTGTCATTGCCGGCATTTGCTGCCGATTTGGCATGTCAAATTGCATGCCAAATCGCTCACTGTCATTTCAAATTTGTCTGAGAACTCAGAAAAAAAGGGGCGGAGAGCTGAAGTTACACACTGCAGAGCTCAGTGAGGAGAGCTCTGAGATCTGATTGGAGGGAAGAAACACATCACCCCTCCAAACAGCACACAACAACAGAGCTGAGGCTGTCAATCTGCTGGAGCTCTCTACCCTGTCACCTTTTTTCTCTTGGTGTCAGGAAAACTTGGCAGAAGTGACTCATGCTGATAGCAGAGGAAGAAGGAGGAAGCAGCAGACAGAAATGATACTTAGTGCTCTGGATACAGAGAAGTACACAATGTAGAGGGATATGTTGTGTTCATATTTTATGTCTTTGGTTTGCAACCACTTCAACATGGGATACGGTGAACACATTTTTGACATGTTTTGTTTAAATGTTACTTTCCTCTGATATACTTCCCCTACCTGTTTAACTCACATGATATTGAAGCAGCGCCACCTCCTGGACAATAAAGCCTACTTAAAGGGCCACAGGGAGGCAGCACTAAGGGGTTAGTTAAAGAGGAGTTTGAATAAGCCCATGAAAAATGTGAAAAAACATTTTAAACTGGAATTCACAATGGTATATTATTTCAGACTGATGATTATTTTATTTAAGAGCTAAATGTGTGTATGTTACCTTTTCTCCGGGTTTTTATACTCCGCCGAATGACAGCTGCAATTATCGCAATTATCGCCAAAACTGCTATGACAATACCGATAATATTGCCCACATTAGGTGAGGACACTGGAGAAAAAAGAAAATAATAATTTAATTATTATAAAAAATAATAATTAAGAATAATAATAATTAATTTATTTAATTCTTTAAGAAGGTAGAACTTGTTACTAGCACATACATGGGGGATATAAATTATCACATAAAGAATATCTGACTGGAACTCCTGATTATTCGCACCTTCATAGAAGAGCTGGAAGTCCTCCTGTAGAGGTTCTTGTAGGGAAACATGTTGGATTCTGCAGGACAACGTTCTGTTCTGGTCATCATCGCTCGGTGTGATGGTCACAGTGCTGTTCACTTGGTACGTTCCATTGTCATATTGGAGTGGCTCTCCCATGGACTGATTCTTCAGGACTTTTCCATCTTTATACCACGTGACATTGATATCATTAGGGAAATATCCATTGGCCATACAGGTCAGGGTGTTCTCTGTATTTCTCTGGACACTCTTGCCGAGTATGGAGAGAAGAGGTCGGGCTGTAGGGGACATAGGGATGGTTAATGAAGCTGTACATTAAAATACACAAGAATGTTTTGATCCACAAATAGTTAGAAGAATACATCTGTGACCAATAGGAATAATAAGGGACATTGAAGGAGAAGTTTGGTTGGTTGCACTTCTCCTGTGGATCACAGGAATGCAGTTGATTTTGCACTCCTGTGACCCATTTTCAGCAGACAGCGGGCTGAACCCTGCTGTCGGCTAATGTTACAGAGCCGATTCAGGCGTAACTTCATCTTTCACATTATACAAAACAATTGGGCTAACTTTACTGTTTCCTTTTTTTTTAAATTAATGAAAGTGTCTTTTTCCCCAAAAAAATTGCGTTTGAAAGGCCGCTGCGCAAATAGCGTGTGACATAAAATATTGCAATGATTGCCATTTTATTCTCTAAGGTCTTTGCTAAAAATATATATATACAGGTATATAATGTTTGGGGGGTTCTAAGTCATTTTCTAGCAAAAAATATGGATTTTAACTTGTAAGCAACAAATGTCAGAAATAGGCTTAGGCGTGAAAGGGTTAAACTCATTTCAGCAGCCCAGTTTTGCACATGACAGTGCCCATGTGAAAGGTGCTCTACCCTTTGACCATAATACAAATGTCTTTAACCACTTGCCTACTGGGCATTTTTACCCCCTTCCTGTCCAGGCCAATTTTTAGCTTTCAGTGCTCACACTTTGAATGACAATTGTGTGGTCATGCTACACTGCACCAATATAAAAATTGTATCATTTTTTCACACAGATAGAGCTTTCTTTTTGTGGTATTAAATCACTTCTGGGTTTTTTATTTTTTGCTAAACAATAAAAAAAAAAAACACAATTTTGTTTTAAAAAATAAGTTTTCTTCTTTTCTGTTATAAAATTTTACAAACAGGTAATTTTTCTCCTTCACTGATGTACGCTGATGAGGCTGCACTAATAAGCACTAATAGGCCTTACTGATGAACACTGATAGGCGGCACTGATGGGCACTGATAGGCGGCACTGATGGGCACTGATAGGCGGCACTGATGGGCACTTGTTGGCAAAAATGATGGGCAATGATTGACAGAAATGATGGGCACTGGTTGGCAGCATTGATTGGCACTGATTTGTAGAACTAATTGCTGATGGGCACTGTTTGGCACTAATAGGCAGCACTGATTGGCATCACTGATGAGCACTGATTGACACTGATAAGCAGCACTGATGGGCACTGTTTGGCACTGATAGGCAGCACTGATGAGCACTGTTGGGGCTGCACTGATGGGCACTGATTGGCATCACTGATGGGCACTGTTTGGCACTGATTGGCATCACTGGTGGGCACCGATTGGCATCACTGATGAGCACTGATTGGCATCACTGATGAGCACTGTTGGGGCTGCACTGATAATCAGGACCCTAATGTCACTGATTATCAGAGCAGATGTCCCTGCATGCTATCCAGTTACGGGCTCTCTCCTCTCTTCACACTGACAGCTTGAGGAAAGGAATGCCGATAACCAGCAAGTGTGTTTACATCGTGATCAGCTGTGATTGGACACAGCTGATCACATGACACAGCTTACCCACAGCGATCACAAAGCAAAGGGGGCGCAATCACGGGAGGATGTCATATGCCGCCCTCCCAGAACTGTCTGACCACGCTGTAGCTGTGATTTCGCTATAGGGCGGTTGGCAGTTGATTAAACTGTAGCTTTTTTTGCAGCTACTACAAACGGCTGTCTTGTCAGATTTCACCTGAAGGAGACACTTTGAGATTGTTTAAAAGCCTGAAGAAGGCTGCATTAGGCATACAGGTTTAGTTTCAGTGTTGGCCGGAATGACCAGAAGATCTGAGAACAATACATCAGAACTACTAAGACAGCTAAACAAATTCTTCTTAGACCCCATTCACACAGGGGCGACTCAGCCGCCTGACAAGTCGCATCCCATTCTGTACTGAAGTCGCTCCGACTTAGAAAAAGGTTCCTGTACTACTTCAAGACGACTTCAGGGCGACTTCCATTGACTTCAATACAGAAGTCATTTTGCAAGTCACCTTTGAAGTCGTGTTAAGATCGCCCGGCAGAGTCGCGGGACAAGTTGTGCCGCCCCCAGTGTGAATGGGCTCTTACTGTGCGGCCTACAAATGAGGATCATTGAATAGCAACAACCACGTGAAGTCTCCTCCTGTACATGCGAGACCAGCCGTTCTTAATTGGAAATGTCACAGGGGTATAGGATCAATGTGAACATCAACCTCTGAAATCCTTATTGATACAGTACCAGATTGTGTCATCTTCACATGCACACAGATTTTCTATGAAATTTGCCCCAAGAGTCCCCATAATGGGTCCCTCTCCAGCCCCAGGCCCGTAACAGCCACGTTAGTCACGTTAGTGGCCAAGGTTATTGCTACACTATTGTTAAATGCATTTATTACAAACTGTAGATATAAGCTGTAACAACCTAAAAAATACAGAACACTAAGTGGAATAATGGAACAAAATTACTACAGAAATCATGTGAGAACGCCCAATTGCAGGCGAAACATGTCACAGTGAATAGATGTTGAAGAGGATGAATATGGGTGGGAGATGTTCACATTGTTTGTATAAATCATATCATTTTTAGATTTAGCAGTAGTGTGACCCTATTTCTTTTTATGTTTGGTGTATGGATATGGGTCAGATTCTTGCAGTCATGATTCTCTTTAAATGTTAGCAAGTACAGTGAAACCTCGGATTGCGAGTAATGCGGTTAGAGCGTTTCGCAGAACAAGCATTTTTTTTTAAAATCCTGACTCGGTTTGCGAGTGTTGCGAGTGTTGTTTGTGTGCAATACCGCATTTGGCCAGAGGTGCGGGAGCGCCGGAGTCGTTCAGTGCCGTTCGGACATACTCGGAAATACTCCGTTCCCCGAACCTTTCCGAGGTTTTCCGAGTTCAGCCGAGCTGTCCCCGAGCCTTTCCGAGTATTTCCGAGGCTCTTCGGCACCCCCCACCTCTGGCCACATGCGGTATTGCATGCCATAGAAGTCAATGCAGAACAAATTATTTTTGTTTCCATTGACTTCTATGGGGAAAGTCGCTTTGATATGCAAGTGCTTTGGATTACGAGCATTCTCCTGGAACGGATTATGCTCGTAATCCAATGCTCCACTGTACTGTATATGGATGTGGATATATATGAATAGTTAAAGTGTGTCTAAAGTCTAGATCTGGTTTTAGTTTTGGATGAAGTGGGGAAGGGTCAGACACCCTTTTAGGTTTTAATTGCTGTTGGTGTCCTCACTCGGGTGATTCACTTTCTCTATTTGTCTTGGTGATCAGTATCAACATGTCACGCCTACCCCTAGCATAGGTGGTCTGACACTATAGCTCAGTAAGTCGGTTGGTCGGGTCAATCGCAAGACCCGCTTCCTGATTGGCAAGAGGAGAATCAGTGTGACAATAGCGAATATTCATTCACTATTGTCACACAACTGGGTGTTCAGTGCCCCAAGCCCACCCATTTTTTTAAGCCTATTAGAGCCTCTTGCTGTAATCACATGCTTAAAAAAAACAAAAAAACATTGAAATCCATGCGTCCGGTGACCTGCATGTAGATTAGGGGGCCGGACGCATGGATGGGGGGGCGGTGCCCGTGGCCCCTGCATTATGGTCCACCACTGCTATAGCTCGCTGCTCTGTTCTTCACATATAGCAGCCCCCTTTCCCACAAGGCAAGCAGGACTACAGGTATACGGTTGCCACCAGGTCTTATACACAATACTTTAGTACCCGGCTACTATGCCAGGGCAGTCGCGAACTGGGCACAGCAAACAAGTACTTGTGGTTGGCAGATAGGCAAGTAGTGGTGGCAAGAGTGGTCAGTGACAGTCCAGGTTAAGGACAGCCTGAGTAGCTGATCCAAAATCATCTTTGGGTAATAGACATTATGCTGAGAATTAAGTTTCTATGGTGTTTTCCTGTTAAAATACACAGATAGACATACCTCCCAACATTTTGAGATGGGAATGAGGAAAATCTACTTGCAAACGTATGTAGGCATAGGACACACCCCCTGTCAACCCCCTTAAAGGAGAATGAACCAAAAAAAAGGTTAATTAAACCCACAAGGTTTTTTTTTTTTTTAACCACTACTGTTCCTTTATACAGTGGAACCTCGGATTGCGAGTAACGCGGTTAACGAGTGTTTCGCAATACGAGCACTGTATTTTGAAAAATCCTAACTCAGTTTGCAAATGTTGTCTAGAAAAACAAGCAGGATTCAGGCCAAAGTGGTGTGCAGTACTGCGTTTGGCCTGAGGTGGGGGGGTGCTGGAGCCGAACGGCGCCGATCGTAGCCGATCAACGGCGTTCTGAGCCGTTCGGAAATGCTCGGAAAGACCCGAAAATACTCCGTTCCCTAGCCTTTCCGAGGTTTTCCGAGGTGTCCTCAGGCCTTTCCGGTTGTTTCTGAGGCTCTCCGGCGCCCCCTGCCTTTGGCCGCATGTGGTATTGCATGCTATTGAAGTCAATGCGGAACAAATTATTTTCATTTCCATTGACTTCAATGGGTTAACTCGCTTTGACATGCGAGTGCTTTGGATTACGAACATTCTCCTGGAACGGATTATGCTCGTAATCCGAGGTTCCACTGTATTGGCTTTTAAAATGTACAAATGCATCAATTTAGAATTTGGCGGAAAGGTTTAGCACTGGGAAACACTTTTTGAAAGATAAAAAGTGCATTTTATATATAAACTATAAAGATCAGACCAAAATGAGGGACAAATGAGGAGGAAAGAGGGACAGAGGGACATTGCTCCAAATCAGGGACATTTGGGAGGTATGAGATGGGATGCATATCTTTCTTCAACTGGTTCTCTAATCCTAACTTGGCAGATAACTCTTGCACTCATTGTTCAGGAAAGACTACTGTTTTGTCTAATATGTTATATTGTAGTGGAAAATTGTTTATTCTGCACCCTGAGCTTGTCTGGGAAACATTCCTATCTGCATGTAAAACCTTTAAATAAACATTTAACCACTTCATCCCGGACCATTTTGCAGCTAAAGGACCAGGCCCCTTTTTGCGATTCGGCACTGTGTCGCTTTACTTGACAATTGCGCGGTCGTGCGACGTGGCTCCCAAACAAAATTGGCATCCTTTTTTTCCCACAAATAGAGCTTTCTTTTGGTGGTATTTGATCACCTCTGCGTTTTTTTTTTTTTTGCGCTATAAACAAAAATAGAGCAAACAATTTCGAAAAAAATGCAATATTTTTTACTTTTTGCTATAATAAATATCCCCCAAAAATATATAAAAAAAACATTTTTTTCCTCAGTTTAGGCCGATACGTATTCTTCTACATATTTTTGGTAAAAGAAATCGCAATCGGCGTTTATTGATTGGTTTGCGCAAAAGTTATAGCGTTTACAAAATAGGGGATAGATTTATTGCATTTTTATTAATATATTTTTTTTTACTAGTAATGGCGGCGATCAGCGATTTTTATCGTGACTGCGACATTATGGCGGACACATCGGACACTTTTGGCACATTTTTGGGACCATTCACATTTTTACAGCGATCGGTGCTATAAAAATGCACTGATTACTGTGAAACTGGCAGTGAAGGGGTTAACCACTAGGTGGCCTGTAGGGGTTAAGTGTCCCCTATTGAGTGTTTCTTACTGTAGGGGGGTTGGGTTCTGTGTCACATGACACTGATCTCCGCTCCAAGTACACTGAGCGGAGATCCGTGTCATTGTCACTAGGCAGAGCGGGGAAATGCTTGTTTACACAAGCATCTCCCTGCTCTATACCTCCGTGAGACGATCACGGGGATCCCCACGGCGATCGAGTCCGCGGGACCCGCGGTCCGACTCACGGGGAAGGTGACAGGGCAGGCATTTAAAGGGGATGTACAGGTACGTGATTATGCCTGTCCGTGCCATTTTGCCAACGTAAATCTACATGGGCCGGTCCTTAAGTGGTTAAATAAAGAATGTACAAAAACATCAACAAGGGAATCCAAGCAAGCTGGCAGGGCTAAGATGCAGGTCTAGGCACAGGAACAAGACAGGGAAACACAGATATGGAAGCTTGTGTTACAAACACTATCACAAGCAAGATGTTAAGGGTTTGGCTGGCTTAAAAGTGATATTAAAGTCTTGTTTATTTTAATTTAAAATTAACAAACATGTTGTATTTACCTCCTCTATTGCAGTTGGTTTTTCACAGAGCAGACCAGATCCTCCTCTTCTCGGGTCCCTCTTGCAGCTTGCTATGGGGCACCAGAGCTGAGCCACTGCTCTGTGTTTCCATTCAGACATCGGTCTTGCCCCCTCTCTCCTCTGATTGGCTCACTGTTTTTGATTGACAGCAGCAGGAGCCAATGGTGGCCACTGTGTGTCTCAGCCAATCAGGATAGAGAGTCCCGGACAGCTGAGTCTCTCGAGCAACATCTCTGGATTGAGATGGGGCTCAGGTAAGTATTAACCACTTGCCGCCCGCCAAATGACGGTCGGGCAGTGCAGCTCTTGTTCTGGCCGGGAGTCATATGACGTCCTCGGCTTCTCGGCCCTCTAGGGCGTCATTCGGGTACAGGTGCGTGTACCCGGCGTCCGCGGTGACCGCCGGACACCCGCGGTTGCCCGGTAACAGAGCAGGACCGTGGATCTGTGTGTGTAAACACACAGATCCACGTCCTGTCAGAGGAGAGGAGACCGATGGTGTGTTCCCAGTACAGAGGAACACTGATCGGTCTCCTCCCCTTGTGAGTCCCCTCCCCCTACAGTTAGAATCACTCCCTAGGACACACATTTAACCCCTTGATCACCCCCCAGTGTTAACCCCTTCCCTGCCAGTCACATGTACACAGTAATCAATGCATTTTTATAGCACTGATCGCTGTGTAAATGTGAATGGTCCCAAAATAGTGTCAAAAGTGTCCGATGTGTCCGACCGCAATATCAGTCACTATAAAAATCGCAGATCGCCGCCATTGCTAGTAAAAAAAAAAAAAAAATGCCATAAATCTATCCCCTATTTTGTAGACGCTATAACTTTTGCGCAAACCAATCAATAAACGCTTATTGCAATTTTTTTTTTCCAAAAATATGTAGAATACATGCCGGCCTAAACTGAGGAATTTTATTTTATTTTTTTAAATTGGATATTTATTATAGCAAAAAGTTAAAAATATTGTGTTGTTTTTTTTCTTACTTTCCACTCTTCTTTTGTTTATAGCGCATGAAAAAAAAAAAAAATGCAGACGTGATCAAATACCACTAAAAGAAAGCTCTATTTGTGGGGGAAAAAAAAAAAAAAAAAAATTTGGGTACAGTATCGCACGACCGCGCAATTGTCATTCAAAGTGCGACAGCGCTGAAAGCTGAAAAATGGCTTGGGCAGGAAGGGGGTTTAAGTGCCCGGTATTGAGGTGGTTAAAGGGCTGAGGGAGGCTGCTGCACACAAAAGGATTTTTATTTTATTGCATAGAATGCCTTTACAACCCTATTAAAACAGGTTTAATCTTCAACCATAGACTTGCAGGTGGACAGGGAGAATGCATCACAGCCAAAACCAGGATTCTGGAATGAGACCAGCAGTTGTCATGGCACCGCGCACGCAGCATTACAGTGGGAGAGAGCGTTGTGTCAACATCGAAAGAAGAGAAGAGGGAAGAAGACGATGGAGAAGACCGGGCCACCGCTAGTAAAAGAGCGGGCAAAAGAGCAGAAGATAGCCGAGGAGCCCAACAGAAGACGCCGGAGAGCGGGACAAGACGCCGGAGAGCGGGACAAGAGGCCGGAGAGCGGGACAAGAGGCCGGAGAGCGGGACAAGAGGCCGGAGAGCGGGACAAGAGGCCGGAGAGCGGGACAAGAGGCCGGAGAGCGGGACAAGAGGCCGGAGAGCGGGACAAGAGGCCGGAGAGCGGGACAAGAGGCCGGAGAGCGGGACAAGACGCCGGAGAGCGGGACAAGACGCCGGAGAGCAGGACAAGAGGCCGAAGAGAGTGGAGAAGTCAGAAGAGACCCTCGAAGTCGGAAGAGACCACTGAAGCTGAAAGGGACCCCCCGGAGCTGGCTAATAAATTACTTTAAAAACCTGTCTAGTGTGTTTTTTTTATTGACACTTTTTCCCCTAGGTGAATGGGTAGGGGTACCATGTACCCCATACTCATTCACATAGGGTGGGGGGCCAGGATCTGGGGGCCCCCTTATTAAAGGGGCTCCCGGATTCCGATAAGCCCCCCGCACGCAGACCCCGACAACCCATGGCCTGAGTTGTCGGGAAGAGGCCCTTGTCCTCATCAACATGGGGACAGGGTGCTTTGGGGTGGGGGGGCCGCAGGGCGCCCCCCCGCCTCAAAGCAACCGCCTCCTTATGTTAAGGGCATGCTGCCTGGTACGGTTGTTCAGAGGGGGGGCGCTCGCTCGTCTCCACCCCCTTTCCTGACCGGCCGGGCTGTGCGCTTGGATAAGGGTCTGGTATGGATTTTGGGGGGACCCCCATGCTGTTTTTGCACCGTAGGGGGTTCCCCTTAAAATCCATACCAGACCCAAGGGCATTGTATGCTCTTGGAGGGGGAACCCATGCCGGTTTTTTATTTAAAATTTGGCGTGGAGTTCCCCCTCAAGATTATCAGAGCACAAGTCGCATGCCAAAGTCGGAGCATGCAAGACGGCGTTCCGACTTTGATCTGACTTCAATGATATTCAATGGGCTGAAGTAGGATCAAAGTAGTACAGGGAGCATTTTCAAAGTTGGACCGACTTGTGTCGGACCAGTTAAGACGGCTCCCATAGGGAAACATTGATTTTCACACGTCATGCGACATGAGCTCCCAATGTCGGTGCGTTTGTCGCACCAGTATGAACCCGGCCTAATACCAGAAATAATAACATATTCGATTTTTAGTCCAAGAGTATATAATGAGTTTGGAAATACTTATATAATGCATTCAAATTTAACTAAACCCATTAGATTTTAGTAGACTAAAGTGTACTGGAGATTTTAGTTGACTACAATACGACTAAAAAAACGAAAACAATGCAGATGACTAAAATACGACTAAAATTTAATTTTAGTCAATAGACTAAAATACGACTAAAACTAAAATAGCATATTTTGAGTTGCCACTGAAACAGGAACAAAGGAGAAATCTTCCTTTATTCCAGTGATAAATTCCATGCCCAAGAGGAGATTTCCCCTCACATTGGAGATATTTACTCTCACTTTCTTTTTATTCAATGGCCTCTATATGTATATATTTTTGTATTCTTCACAGGTATCAGGTAGCAATAAAGGAAGGATGTCAGATGTAATAAGCAGATCTTGAATTTCAGTGCAAAATCTTCTTTAAAGTGGTTGTAAAACCCAACTTATGAAATTTGAGCTGGGCACATCTATCTGTAGTGTTTACGTATCTCTCTCCAAAGCACTAAGTCCTGTGTCTTTCTGCTTCTCCGTTCTTCTGTTATCAGCCTGATAACTTCAGACAAGTTCTCCAACATTTGAGATAATAGCAGCTGGAAATTTGAGTCGGGAGGGAACTTAGAGACAGATAAGCAGAGATCTTGTCTATTCACAGTACAGCTCTGCATGTTCCTTCCTTCCTCTGCCTATGAGGAGGGGGGGGGGGGGTGTGCCTTTCCTCCAATCAGCTCACACACTGTGTACAGTCAGGTCCATAAATATTGGGACATCGACACAAGTCTAATCTTTTTGGCTCTATACACTACCACAATGATAATGAGGGAATAACACACACCTGGCCATGGAACAGCTGAGCAGCCAATTGTCCCATTACTTTTGGTCCCTTAAACAGTGGGAGGCACATTTACAAACTGTTGTAATTCCTACACCGTTCTCCTGATTTGGATGTTAATACCCTCAAATTAAAGCTACAAGTCTGCAGTTAAAGCACATCTTGTTCATTTAATTTCAAATCCATTGTGGTGGTGTATAGAGCCAAAAATATTAGAATTGTGTTGATGTCCCAATATTTATGGACCTGACTGTATGCCCAGACTGCCCTCCCAGTGCTGAAACAGGAAGAACAATTTCTAACTCGATGTGCACTTTCTACAGAATATATAGAGCTGAAGACAGCAGATATACATGTAAAACTTATGTAGGGAGATTTGTTTCATCTCTGTGTATCATCTGAGGCTGTTCACTTCACTGGGTATATGTGAGGGCTTACATCCACTTTAATTAGGAAGTTAAATATTATTTAATCTTGGGTAAGAAAATGCTTGCGCGTTGCTACACGTAACAATAATTGATTAATTAGTGAGCCGAACAGCTGCTACCAATAAATAGTGAACTCCCACACTAACCTCAAAACTGAATAAAGGTATAAATGGTGCACTTGTTCAAAAAGCTACCATAGGTGTAAAAATAAGCACAGTGACCAATCAAACCTATGTAATCATCAAACTGCAAATAATAAAAAAACATATATAATGTGACTGTTGAAGGAAAACGTCCAAAGTGCAAAAATTTTTATTAAATAAAGTCCATAATGTGATATCCAACATAACCGGTGAAGTCACGTGACCAGTGACGTAACGCGTCGGGTGGAGCCTGTGACATCACTTCCATGTGTCTACAGTGTCTGGAAGTGCGGTGAGGAGGCAATCTGTTCCTTGCTTTTATGGTCAACTCGGATGGTGTTTTACTGTAATGTAGGCAGATATTTATTATTTCGGAACCCTCCCCCCCTCCGGTGTCACATTTGGCACCTTTCAGGGGGGAGGGGGGTGCAGATACCTGTCTAAGACAGGTATTTGCACCCACTTCCGGGCATAGACTGGGAGTCTATGCCACTCCCCCCCCCCCCCGCTGTCTCCTGGGACACACACTGATCCCAGGAGAGAGCGGGGGCCAGTGACGGCGCGCCGCGCTACTTGCGCATGCGCAATAGGGAACCGGACTGTGAAGCCGCAAGGCTTCACTTCCTGATTCCCTCACCGAGCATGGCGGCAGCAGCATCCAAGGACTGAGCGATTGCTCGGCCTCGTCTGCCGACATCGCGGGCGCGCTGGACAGGTAAGTGTCCATTTTTTAAAAGTCAGCAGCTGCAGTATTTGTAGCTGCTGGCTTTTAAAAAATGTACTACTTTTTATTAGTTATACTGCGCTATGGTGTTTTTTTATGCTCTTGGACCGAGAATCATGGATTAGGAGTGTCAAACCAGATATCGTGGAGTTGTGTAGTGTGGTGCCCAGCAGTCATCCTCTTGGATAATCAAAGCTTTGTTTGACCTTTATGGTCAGCTCTTGAGGTGAGCGGCCATTTATTGGTGGCGATGGATGCATTAGGCTACTTTCACACTGAGGCGCCGGATGCGCTGGCGGTATAGCGGCGCTATTTTTAGCGCCGCTATACCGTAGTTTTTGCCGCGATTTGCGGGCGCTAGCGGGGTGATTTTAACCCCCGCTAGCGGCCGAAAAAGGGTTAAAAACACCCGCAATAACGCCTCTTTGCAGCGTTTTGGAGGCGCTACCCCATTGATTTCAATGGGCAGGGGTGCTATAGGAGCGGTATTTTTACCGCTCCTATCGCGCCTCAAAGATGCGGCTTGCAGGAGTTTTTTGACCCTCCTGCAAGCGCATCGCTTCAGTGTGAAAGCCCTCGGGCTTTCACACTGGATACAATTGAGCGGCTTTTTCGGGGCGCATTGCAGGCGCTATTTTTAGCGCAATAGCGCCTGCAAAGCGCCTCAGTGTGAAAGGGGCCTTATACTTTTTCTCTTCACTGGATTTGCTTTGGAATAAATCCTCTTCACCGGTTATGTTGGATATCACATTATGGACTTTATTTAATGAATTTTTCTGCACTTTGGACGTTTTCCTTCAACTGTCACATTATATATGTTTTTTTTTTAGATTTGCAGTTTGATGATCATATATGTTTGATTGATCACGGTGCTTATTTGTACACCAATGGTAGGTTTTTGAACAAGCGCACAAGCAAGCATATACCTTTATTCATTATTTCATCTTGCAGCTGGGGCAGAGGACTTCAAGTTAATGGAAATAATTCATAGTTTTTCAAGCAAGCTCTAAGAAGAAGCAGCAGAGTATAAAATTTCCCATAATAACAAATCAAATCTGAATTTCTGTACCTGAAACGTTCATGCGGATCTCTCTCTTCATTAGGAAAGAACTGTAGTTGACAGAACATGTGTAGAGTCCACCGTCTGATACCGATGTATTAGAGATGGTCAGATCTGCACTTCCACTCAATGCTCGATCTTTATCCAATGAATATCTTCTGGGATCAGTCGGTATCACAGTGTTATCATAGCTTAGAATCATTTTTTTTTTTAAATACCAAAAAACTGTAAAATATTTGGGATCTGCAGGAGGTTTATCTGCTGTGAAAGTGCAGGGAATGTGGGCAATGGATCCAACTCTGGCTTCGTATGTAGAAGGTCCCGTCATCTGTAAAGCAGCACCTGCATGAGATGAAAATCATCAAAGCTTACATGTACAGTATACTTACAGTAAGGTACAGTGCAACTTAAAGTGGACCTTCAGTCATTTTCTCTTCTTTCCATGTATTAAATCTTCTGCCCTTGTTGTTGTTTTAACTTTGGATAGTAAAACATTTTTTTCCTGCCAGTAAATACCTTATACAGCCCACTTCCTGTTTCTTGTCTGGTCATTAGCCTAGGCTTATGACATCATGCAAAGCTCGCTCTTTCACTCTTGTGAGAGTTTTCCAGGAAGGAAGGGGGGATGAGTCATAAGAGGGCCAATGAGAGCTGCAGAGCTGTCCGTGTGTCTGTGTAAATCCAGGAAGTGAACAGGAAGCAGCTTCAGCTGCCCACAGTTAAAATGGTTGCAGCCAGACTCAGTGGAGGGAGATTTCTGCAGCATATTTGGCAAGTACAGAATCGCAGTATATATAAAATAATATGCAAAGTGGTTGGAGGGAAGCTTCAGAATGGCGAAGATGTTTTTATTACAAATTATGTGAGCAGACTGAAGTTCCTCTTTAATTTTAAAAGCCCAACTGCTGTACCCGGCCTGTACCCGCACTGCATGGGTCAACTGCTCCTTTTTTCTAGGGGTGAGCACTAAGTTCCTACTCACTTGATTCACCAATCCTCCGGAAAAAACATGCCCCCCCCACGGTCCAGCAGGGGACTGTTCCTGTCTATGGAGCAGTCCATGTTCAAGACCACTGGAGCACAGAGCTGCCGGACCGGTCTAGTGGGGGGGGGGGGGGGGAGGATCGGCGGAGCAGGTAGGTATACGTCTGCTTTCCTCTCCCCTAGAATAAAATGAGCATGGAAAAAAAAAAAAAGAGTTCTGCTTTAAAGCCTATTCCTCAGTAGCAACAAAGACAATAAATCTACTCTGTGTGCACCAAACGCCTTTGCAAATCCAGATGACATCATCACTGTGCTGTACATAGCCTGTGCAGAGAGGAGAGCACTCACTAAAGGCTGCCCACAGAAGACTACAGGAGGGGGCGGAGACATGACCAGTCACCCTGCACAAGGAGAGAGAGCAGCAGTGAGGGGTCTTTATTACAGGAAATGTCATACTGGATTACTGCACAGATCTGGAAGAAATACACAAAGCTCACCCAATAATCAAGAAAACCACACATGACTTTTGCATGTAGACAATTGTAGCAAAGTCCCAGACCTCCTTTGGTCTAATGTGAACCTAATGAGAACCTCCAGAGCCGGGAACAGCTGACATCCTTCTGTATAGAGTGGATTGCAAGGCATTGTGGGCGTAATGTAAGGTAGATTCATGGGCGCCAGACACTTCTTGAATGCAAAGAGATTTATTTTCTCTTGAACAGAACTGTAGGAGAGAGGGTTTAGGGCCAGGACACCCTTGGGTAGTTGCAATGTCAATTGGCAGATTCTGAGACTTCAGGTAGACAGCCATGCAGGGAAAGGCACCCAGCGAGGCACCACATCTGCATGTGTAGGAGCGCTGTCTCCTATGGCAACAGTTATAGAACAGTTCCTAGCACAAATTGTAACAAACTCCTTTACTTTTATACAATCACTTCTTGTAGATTCTCAGCCCACAGAGCCCCCAGTCTCTCTTTAGACTTGCTGATTCACTGCCACTGAATCCAGTGAGCTCTTCTAATCGTCTTACTTTAGTATCTTCCTCAAGTGTCACCCCCACTTCCCTGCTGGGTCCCTGGCTTGGTACTCCAGATACTCCTCAAATGTCACCCCACTGGCTGGGTCCCTGGCTTGGCACCTCCTGAAGTTTCCAGATTCTTCACCGTCCCCGGTTGGTGAGAATGCTGCTTTGGTACTTGCTTCAGCTTACTATGTACCCCTACTCATTCACATGGGGGGAGGGCCAAATCTGTCTGGATTCCAATAAGCCCCATGTCCGCAGAAACCCAAAACCACCAGCCTGGGTTGTGGGGAGGAGGATCTTGTCGCCATCAACGTAAGGACAAGGTGCTTTTGGGGGGGGAGCCCCCCTCCCCAAAGCACCCCCCATGTTGAGGGCATGTGGCCTAATATGGTTCGGGGAGGGAACTTGCTTGTCCTCCCCCTCTTGCCTGGCCTGCCAGGCCGATTGCACAGATGAGGGTCTGGTATGTATTTTGGGAGGACCCCCATGCTATTTTTTTAATCATTTTGGCGTGGGGTTCCCCTCAAAATCCATAGCAGACCTAAGGGCCTGGTATGGATTGAGGGGGACCCCCCTGCTGTTTTTTTTTCTCAAGTTTTAATTGCCAGCAATTCTTTTATTTACATTCAAACTTTAGCTGGGAACCACACTGACAGCTAATGAGTCACCTGTTGTTAAGTACATGGCGGCCAGCTTGCCGGCCCACTCCTTTACAACCAGCTATTCACTGGTTGTTAAGAACGCTGGGGACTGGCCACTAATAAAAAAAAAAAGCTGGAAACTGGTGCTTAGCAGCGGCTAACAGCATTTAGGAGCTTGTAGGAGCTGTCAGCATTTTTGACAGCTGTCGCTCCCAAAAACAAAAAAAAAATGTGTTTTTTTCTGCTCCTACAAGCTCAAGCTTCAAAATCGCTTATAGACTAAAATAGTGTGCATGGACACAGAGGATAACACTGTTTGTTTCCGGAAGCAGAAAAAAATAATTCTCAAAGGCTGCTGCTAGGAGCATTTTTAAGAGCTACAGTAGTGTACATGGAACCTTAACAGCCACGTAAAAAAATGTCCAGTGTCCATGAGACCTCAGTGGCAGATCTGTAATTATGAAGTAAAATATAAATACAGAATCGATCATTTTGCCTTGCTGCTAGCATAGAGAGAATAAAGCTGGTGAAAATATTCTAGTTCTGTAAGCAAGGAGCGATAACTATTTCTGCAATAAAAAAATAAAAATCTGATTTTCTTTACCTGAAATTTCCACTTTGATCTCTTTCTCCCGTTGTAAAGGGCTATCGGTCACTAAACATGTGTAGATTCCACCGTCTGATAGAAATGTATTAGAGATGGTCAGATGAGCGATTCCATTTAGTGCTCGATCTTTATCCAATGAATATCTGGGATCAGTTGATGTCACAGTGTCATCATAGCTTAGGATATGTTTTCCCTCTAAATACCAAACAACTGCAAAATATTTGGGATCTGCAGGAAGTTTATCTGCGGTGAAGGTGCAGGGAATGTGGGCAATGGATCCAACTCTGGCTTCGTATGTAGAAGGTCCCGTCATCTGTAGAGCAGCACCTGCATGAGATAGAAATCCAATTTATACTTACAGTAAGGTGGGGTCAGATGATAACTTCAAGGGGTTGTAAAGGTATTTTTTTTTTTTTTTTTTTAAATAACAAACATACCATACTTACCTCCACTGTGCAGTTCGTTTTGTACAGAGTGGTCCTGATCCTCCGGTTCTGGGGTCCCTCGGCAGCTGTCTCGGCTCCTCCCTGCAACAGCTAACCCCCGTTTTGGGAAGTTCTCTCCCAAGGGGGTTAGCTTGCGGGCGCGCTCCCGTGCCATAGCCGCCGACTGTATCACTCGGCTCCACCCCCCGGTGCGCCGTGTCATTGATTTGATTGACAGCAGCGGGAGCCAATGGCTGCGCTGCTATCAATCTCCAATGACGAGCCACCTCAAGCTGGGGGAAACTATTGCGGGATCGCCCCCACAGAGTTTCGTGGCTCAGGTAAGTAAAACGGGGGGGGGGGGGCTGGGGGGCCCGAGAGTGCAAGATGTTTTTTTTACCTTAATGCATAGGATGCATTAAGGTGAAAAAATGCGAACCTTTACAACCCCTTTAATCCCGTAAAACATCCAATTACATCTCAGAGAAATAGATCTATTTCCTTGCATGATTAGATATTTGATGTAGCACCCTCTGGTATGTGTGCTAGAATTAGAGCAGGCAAACCATACTCTGACTCCCACTGTAAATTTGTGAGTCCTAATTGGGTCAGGGTTCATTAGCGTTCAGGGCTGGGTGACTCATCCTGGCAGATATCTGGTGCCTGCCCTTGGCCTGGAAGTTTGGAGAACCTTCTAGAACTAGAGGGTTGGGGTTAGGTGGAGTTGCCTTGAATATTTATGGGACCTCTGCCAATCCCCAGTGGTGAGCTGGCAGGGTATTGAGACAACCCCATAAATAGAGATGGCCATTCCAGTGAGGGCAGTTGGGTGGAAGATGGAGATGCCGTGTTGATTTTACAATAATTCTCTCATGTTAACGTAGCACACAGACCCTTCTACGCCGTCCTCCATTTGCAGTCGGACACACCTGCTACTTGCCCGGTATCCCCCCTCGTATAGAGGGGTGAGCGGTGTTATTGTTTGGGTCTTGCAGCAATTACCTCTCTCAAGTGGATCCCTTTTCTCCGTTGTCTAGGTAGAAGTTTCTCAGAATAAGGCCAATGTCCACACAGGAGTAAAACCTAAGAAGCAAGGTTTTATTCTTTATCTTTGCGGTAAACGTGAAAAGAGAGTAGGAAACGAGAGAAGTAGGGGAAGGTTCAGGCACGAGACACTTAAAGTGGAAGTAAACCCGTTTTGTTTTGTTTTTTAAAAAACCCCACCTGCAAGACAAAGCCATGGGAGAAAAAGAAACCCTGGACTGCCGCACTCTGTATAGACAGTTATTTATTCCAAAATTTCAGGTAAAAAATCCAAATTCAAAATAAATCCATAAATCCAAAGCAACAAATGCAGATAGTGTGCATGCAGGGAAGGGTGGCTAACGCGTTTCACGTCACGAATTGACGCTTACTCATAGCTATGAGTGAAATTCGTGACGTGAAACGCGTTAGCCACCCTTCCCTGCATGCACACTATCTGCATTTGTTGCTTTGGATTTATGGATTTATTTTGAATTTGGATTTTTTACCTGAAATTTTGGAATAAATAACTGTCTATACAGAGTGCGGCAGTCCAGGGTTTCTTTTTCTCCCATGCATCAGTGCAGAGCCAGCACCTGTGTGAGTGACCGGGCGGAAGCAGCTATTTGGTGAATTCTCAAGCTTTTGAGCGGTACGTTTTTCCTTTCCTCTGCAAGACAAAGCCATAATGAGCTAGTATGACTAGCATACTAGCTCATTATGCATAACTTACCTTAGATCGGGGCCCCCGAAGCCGCGCTCATCTCCCCCTTCAGCCGCAGCCATCTACTTCCGGGTATCGCCGCTCCGACCAATCACAGCGCCGCTGCGGCGCTGTGATTGGCTGGAGCGGCGAAGACTTCACTCCGCGCATGCGTGCGGGAGACGTCACATCCGGCAAGGCCGGATTTGTGAATGGGGATTAAACCTGTGAATGCACCGTTGTCTACGGCACGCATGCGCCGTAGACAACGTTTTAAAACTTTTTAGCAAATATCTCTTAAACCGTGTAGGTTTAGGAGATATTTCTTGTACCTACAGGTAAGCCTTAATCTAGGCTTACCTGTAGGTGCAAGTTGTAATGGAGGGTTTACAACCACTTTAAGGCACAGTATAACACTTTCATCGCCACTCAAGCCTGAGTGGGTATTGGTCACCCGGATAGTCCCTTTATGAGCGGTCCTAGCAGCCGGAGTGGGGCACGGATAAGTAGTGAATAGGGATGAGCCGAACACCCCACCGGTTCAGTTCGCACCAGAACCCGCGAACGGACCGAAAGTTTGCACGAATGTTAGAACCCTATTAAATACAATGGATGCGAACGTTCGAAATCTAAAGTGCTAATTATAACGACTAATATGCATGTTATTGTCCTAAAAAGGGTTTGGGGACCCGGGTTCTGCACCAGGGGACATGTATCAATGCAAAACGAAGTTTTAAAAACGGCCGTTTTTTCGGGAGCAGTCATTTTAATGATGCATAAAGTGAACAAAAAGAAGTCAAATATTCCTTTAAATATCGTACCTGGGGGGTGTCTAAAGTATGCCTGTGAAGTGCCACGTGTTTCCCGTGTTTAGAACTGTCCCTGCACAAAATTACATTTCTAAAGGAAAAAAAGCCATTTAAAACTGCTTGCGGCTTTAATGTAATGTCTGGTCCTGGTAATATGGATGAAAATCTTTGAGAAAAATGGCATGGCTACCCCACCACACCCCCCCCCCCCTACCAGCCCCTTTGGGTCTTGTATGGATATTAAGGGGAACCCCGCACACAAAATAAAAAAGGCCCTATATACTCTGAACAGCAGCATACAGGCGGTGTAAACAAGACAGGGACTGTAGGTTTGTTCTTAAGTAGAATCTGTTTTTTAATTTTGAACAGGTACATTGTTTAAGTGTATCTCCAGCCAAAAAAAAACTATTTTTAAGCTTTTTGGAAAACATAGGGAAGGGTTATCACCCCTGTAACATTTGTTTTGCTGTCTGTGCCCCTGTTCAGAACATTTCACCTCACTTTCCGTCCCAATGACAACTGTTTTTGAAAAGTGGGGTTTTTATTGAAACAAGGATTGGTGATAAAGCATCAGTAGAGAGGAGACACTTTTTTCCCATATTAACTATCAAGAGAATTTGCCTTCCTAGGGGTAGATTTCCTCTCACTTCCTGTTGTCTCCTTCCGTTTGCAAGTAGGAGTCGTTTGTAAGTTGGATGTTTAAAAGTAGGGGCCTGCCCTATATACTCTGCAGAAATTTTCCCCTTACATGTTGGTGTTGCCACAACACTGTAAGCCCTCACAGTTACTCTTGGTGGGCGCTGGAACGCCCTGCTGTGAACTATTATATCAGGAATTATATTTACATGCCATTGTTGAACAGTGGTAGGAAAAATTGGGCCTTTGGTGGTGGTGCTGGTGCCACAACACTGTAAGCCCTCACAGTTACTCTTGGTGGGCGCATGAATGGGCCCTGCTGTGAATTATTAGATCAAGAATTGTAATTGCATGCCCCTGTTGAACAGGGGCTGAAAAATTGGGCCTTTGGTGGTGGTGGTGGTGGTGGTGGTGTTGTCACATCACTGTAAGCCCTCACAGTTACTCTTGGTGGGCGCATGAATGTTGTGTTACACAACAGAAAAACACAGCAATAAGGGATAGCTTCAGGTGTATATGTGCAGGAATCACACTACGCCTGCTTTAAGTGCTGCAGATGCCTGTTAGTGTAACACAAAAGAAAAAAAACTACGAGCAATAAGGGGTAGCTTCAGGTGTATATTTTGCAGGAATCACACTAGGCCTGCTTTAAGTGCTGCAGATGTGTCAAGGTCACCTGTGGCCAGGTGACAGATGCACACCGTAGGGGGACATGAGTGCACCGCAAGGTAGTGAACCCTATGGCTGGCTTCTGCGGATAGGAAAATGGGTGGTTGTGGAAAGCGGGACCAGAGGAGCACAACCGGGATCCTAACGGAAGCTAGAGCCAAGATTCCCCAGGGCGCGGAGTCTAAGACCCAGCAGGTCTTCTCCAGAGCCTCTAGTGGTGAGGATGTTATGCTGCAGGCTGGGACCAGATCGCGGCCCCTGGAGTTTCCTAGCTCACGCCCCGTAGGATAAGGGGAAAAGAGGGGAAGCAGCAGCACAAGATATGAGAGAAACGAATAACAAGCTGAAGGTCAGGGGCCACAAGCAGACAAGGATAACGAAAGAACGAGCCGAAGGTCAAGGGTCACGAGCAGACAGGGATAGTCGGGGACAAGCCAAATATGTAACAGAGAGACAGACGTAGCACACGGCAGGCAGGAACCCAAACACACAATGCCTAACAAACACGTTGATCAGCAAAGCAGGCTTGCAGTGCACAGGTTAATATAGTGTTCTGTGATAGGGCCTGGGGTGGAGTCAGGCTGGGAGGAGATTATAAAGGAAGCCAGGTGAAAGGGCTCAGGCCTCTAAGATGAACACATGGGAAGGAAGGTAAGCTGACAGACAAACACTACTGCATATCCATGACAAGATGCCTGTTAGTGTAACACAAAAGAAAAAAAACTACGACCAATAATAAGAGGTAGCTTCAGGTGTATATTTTGTAGGAATCACACTACGCCTGCTTTAAGTGCTGCAGATGCCGGTTAATGTAACACAAAAGAAAAAAAAACTACGAGCAATAAGGGGTAGCTTCAGGTGAATATTTTGCAGGAATCACACTACGCCTGCTTTAAGTGCTGCAGATGCCTGTTAGTGTAACACAAAAGAAAAAAAAAACTACGAGCAATAAGGGGTAGCTTCAGGTGTATATTTTGCAGGAATCACACTATGCCTGCTTTAAGTGCTGCAGATGCCTGTTAGTGTAACACAAAAGAAAAAAAAAAACTACGAGCAATAAGGGGTAGCTTCAGGTGTATATTTTGCAGGAATCACACTACGCCTGCTTTAAGTGCTGCAGATGCCTGTTAGTGTAACACAAAAGAAAAAAAAACTACGAGCAATAAGGGGTAGCTTCAGGTGTATATTTTGTAGGAATCACACTACGCCTGCTTTAAGTGCTGCAGATGCCTGCCTGTGTTACACAACAGGAAATCACAGCAATAATGGCTAGCTTCAGGTGAATACTGTGCAGGAGGCTTAGCAAAAATATCACTGACACTGTCCCTGCCTATCCTTCTCTCTCCCTGCACACAAGGTTTAGCAGAATATCACTGACACTGTCCCTACCTATCCTTCTCTCTCCCTACACACAAGGTTTAGCAGAATATCACTGACACTGTCCCTACCCATCCTTCTCTCTCCCTACACACAAGGTAAATGTCCAAATTTCACTAACACTGTCCCTGCCTACAGTGGGGATCGAAAGTTTGGGCACCCCAGGTAATAATGAGTAATAATGTGCATAACGAAGCCCAGGAAAGATGGAAAAATCTCCAAATGGCATCAAATTACAGATTAGACATTCTTATAATATGTCAAAAAAAGTTAGATTTTATTTCCATCATTTACACTTTCAAAATTACAGAAAACAAAAAAATGGCGTCTGCAAAAGTTTGGGCACCCTGCAGAGTTAATTTCTTGTACTGCCCCCTTTGGCAAGTATCACAGCTTGTAAACGCTTTTTGTAGCCAGCCAAGAGTCTTTCAATTCTTGTTTGAGGTATCTTTGCCCATTCTTCCTTACAAAAGTCTTCCAGTTCTTTGAGATTTCTGGGCTGTCTGTCACGCACTGCTCTTTTAAGGTCTATCCATAGGTTTTCAATAATGTTGAGGTCAGGAGATTGTGAAGGCCATGGCAAAACCTTCAGTTTACGCCTCTTGATGTAATCCCCCATGGATTTTGAGGTGTATTTAGGATCATTATCCATTTGTAGAAGCCATCCTCTCTTTAACTTCAGCTTTTTCACAGATGGCATCAAGTTACCATCCAAAATTTGCTGAAATTTTATTTGTGACGGACCTGGCCGGGACAGAGGCTTTTGGAGGGGACTGGGTGCGGGCCTCCTGCCTTGCGACCGTGGGCCCTGGCATTTGGGGGAACGGTGCTCTTTGTGAGCTGTATGCCTGGGGACCCTTGAGGGGGTGTTACTTTGGATTCAGGTCCATGTCCCCCCCAAGACACACAGAATCTGGGGACCCTGTATATGCCATATTAGAGTGACTAAGTCATACTGTTGGGACGTTCACACCTTCACACTAAGGATATGCGAATACAATCACCTCCAGCCATCTGTCTGTCCTCTGTGCTATTTTGACCCTGCTAAATGTGTGATGTTTACACTTAGGATAATGTATATTGTATAGCAGGTGAGACAGGTAGGGTCGGGATGTCTACCCTGAACGGTCATATCTATGAGTCACCTTGGCTGGCTAAAGGATTTAGTTAATTAGCTCATGTTAATTATGTTTTGGTTACTCCCTCTGTTACTGTATATAAGACTTGATTTTTGGTTCTAATAAAACTCTCTCTTGGTTGAACTTACATACAGCCTGCCTGGTGTTTGTTCTGACCGATCACAAATGGATTCGAATGGCACATAGCTGTAGTTTGAATCCTGGAGCACCGGATGATCCAATAGAGCAGAGGAGTGTCGGGAGAGTGGAGCCGAGCGAGCAAAGGGGCTCGTTACATTGGTTGGCAGCTGTGGGATTTGCTCTCCAGTTACTGGGACACTCCAAACCACCACAGTGAATGACCAGCTATGCAGCCTGCAGGAAAGTCACGCTGAAAGACCTACTTGAGAGCCGAGATGGACCAGAAGAAGGGTGATGCAGGACCCCGGTCAGTTGAAGATTTGTTTCAGCAACGAGTGCAGCAGCGGTTGGCATTATATGGGGCTAACCCATCAGAGACCGCCATACAGGAAGCCATTAAAGACATCCAGCTGCAGGATGCCCGACAAGAGAGAGAAAGAGAGCGACAAGAGAGAGAACGAGAGCGACAAGAGAGAGAACGAGAGCGACAAAAGAGAGAACTAGAGCGGCAACATGAGTGGAGAATGGCGGTAATACGGCAATCGGAGACAACGCCCAAAGAGGAATTCGGAAGGAGGTTGCGAGAGATGCAGGGAGGAGAAGCAGGCCATCTCCCCCCCCAACAGTTAACCAGAGCAGATGGTGTGGAGTCCCCAGCAGAAGTGCTGGCAACAGGGCAGAGTGATACCCATCTCTGCCCAGCACCGGAAACCACTGTGGAGTTTCAGGGAGCCGAGGCAGTTGGCCCCTCTCCTCAGCAACAAGCTGAGGCAGTAAAGCTTTTACTCCCAGCTGAATCACTGGCAGCAGGGCAGAATGCTACTGGCATCGGCACACAACTGCCACAGGAGCGGATATCGGTGGATGGGACTGCGGTCTCCACTCACAGCAACCCAGCAGAAGTGCTGGCAACAGGGCAGAGTGATACCCACCTCTGCCCAGCACCGGAAACCACTGTGGAGTTTCAGGGAGCCGGGGCAGTTGGCCCCTCTCCCCAGCAACAAGCTGAGGCAGTAAAGCTTTTACTCCCAGCTGAATCACTGGCAGCAGGGCAGAATGCTACTGGCATCGGCACACAATGGCCACAGGAGCGGATATCGGTGGATGGGACTGCGGTCTCCACTCACAGCAACCCAGCAGAAGAGCTGGCAACAGAGCAGAGTGCCGCGGGCCTCTGCTCTCAACTAACAGAAAAGGGAGGTCCTGTGGTACTGGATGGGACTTCAGTCCTCACTGACACAACCCCAGAAAATGGTGTGACACTGAGACAGGAGGATGTCAGCCTTGCTTTGCAAGCACTGGGGGATTTTCACCTACCACAAGTGGATGGGACTTCAGTCTCCACTTGTATACCCCAGGGATGCCGGGCAGTCGACCCAGATCCCCAACAGCATGACGGACTGAGCCCAGTCACCCTGTCTTCTCTCCAGCGGCTGAAAGGACTCCAGGGAGAAGGGCCAGTCCAGGCCTCTCCCCAGCGGCGGGTATGTTCTCTGAGAGAGGCAGAGGTTGGCTGGGTAAGTAATGCTCTGTTTGGAGCAATTTGTTTGGGGTACTGTGTGGATGCCGGCATTGGGGGAATGGAACTATGGACTAACTTCGGAGTCAACCCGTTTGGGGTCTCCTCCTATGTTAGTTTCCTGCCGAAAGGGGAGATGTGTGACGGACCTGGCCGGGACAGAGGCTTTTGGAGGGGACTGGGTGCGGGCCTCCTGCCTTGCGACCGTGGGCCCTGGCATTTGGGGGAACGGTGCTCTTTGTGAGCTGTATGCCTGGGGACCCTTGAGGGGGTGTTACTTTGGATTCAGGTCCATGTCCCCCCCAAGACACACAGAATCTGGGGACCCTGTATATGCCATATTAGAGTGACTAAGTCATACTGTTGGGACGTTCACACCTTCACACTAAGGATATGCGAATACAATCACCTCCAGCCATCTGTCTGTCCTCTGTGCTATTTTGACCCTGCTAAATGTGTGATGTTTACACTTAGGATAATGTATATTGTATAGCAGGTGAGACAGGTAGGGTCAGGATGTCTACCCTGAACGGTCATATCTATGAGTCACCTTGGCTGGCTAAAGGATTTAGTTAATTAGCTCATGTTAATTATGTTTTGGTTACTCCCTCTGTTACTGTATATAAGACTTGATTTTTGGTTCTAATAAAACTCTCTTGGTTGAACTTACATACAGCCTGCCTGGTGTTTGTTCTGACCGATCACAAATGGATTCGAATGGCACATAGCTGTAGATTGAATCCTGGAGCACCGGATGATCCAATAGAGCAGAGGAGTGTCGGGAGAGTGGAGCCGAGCGAGCAAAGGGGCTCGTTACATTATTGAATCCATTTTTCCTTCTACTCGTGAAATGTTCCCTGTGCCACTGGCTGCAATACAACCCCAAAGCATGATTGATCCACCCCCATGCCTAACAGTTGGACAGAGGTTCTTTTCATTAAATTCTGTGCCCTTTCTTCTCCAAACGTACCTTTGCTCATTCCGGCCAAAAAGTTATATTTTAACCTCATTGGACCACAGAACTTGTTTCCAAAATGCCTCAGGCTTGTCTATATGTTCATTTGCAAAGTTCAAATGCTGATTTTTGTGGTGAGGACGTAAAAGTGGTTTTCTACTGATGACTCTTCCATGAAGACCATATTTGTACAAGTATCTCTTTATAGTGGAATAGTGTACCACAACTCCAGTGTCTGCCAGATCTTTCTGGAGGGATTGTGCAGTCAAACTTGGGGTTTGAATTGCTTTTCTTACAATCCGGCAAGCTGTTCTGTCTGATATTTTTCTTGGTCTTCCAGATCTTGCTTTAACTTCCACTGTTCCTGATGACTGCCATTTCTTAATTACATTCCGAACAGAGGATATTGACATCTGAAAACGCTTTTCTATCTGCTAAAGGTGGGTAGCCTGGGATCCCTCCTTAAGGTGTAGGCCCCAGCCAGCAGAGCTGGGCCTACCATGCCGCAATGCAGCCTCGGGATGAAGCTGCCCGAGACCCAAACGCACCTCGTGCCATACGGGCCATGAGGCGCACAAACAAGACCAAGGGGTCCCACGGAACGACTAAACTCCAATGGCGTCTGCCCCTTATGTACCCTCTCCCAGCATGCAAAGCGGGTTGACCACACCCACTGCACGGCTGCCGAGAGAGGACACCCAAAGTGTTGTGATACCCCCTGTGGTTCAACCTGGGCTGGTGGTGACAGTGCCACCTACAGGCAACAGGGAACACTACTGCCAGGCAACATCACACCCAGAGCAGAAGCAATTCAGAACAATCAATTGGTCTGAGCCCAACTACTGGCTCAGACTACCCCTAAATTTACACATAGCGCCCCCAAATATTGGGGAGGGCGCTACACAAATAATAATAGAAAAGGGCGCAACAAGTTTTTCATGTTGCCCGATAAGTGAAAGGGTTTGTGCGAATGTACTATAGCGCTACCCTATTGGAGCTGCTGGTTAACATGGGTCCTCTGTTCTTGACCTTAATCTTTTCAAAGACCTTAGCTCTTCTGACACACCAGGCTGAGTACACAAACCCACAGCATCACAAGAAATCACTGACAGCAACACTAAGTACCCAGCAGTAATGTTATTTTTTATACACCAAATCAATTAGTAAAAGAAACTTAGTATATTGTCATCCAACAAAGTAAGTAATAAGCATGCAGAGATAACGGGATAAACTGAATAATGACGATAATAATACACTTTGGTATACACAATAAAGATGTAGCACCCTCTTTGTTAGGTTGCTGGGATGTTAGGCTCCTCAGTATCCAGTGGATCAGTTTTTGATTGCTTTAAAATGCAGGTTTAATTGATTCCCCCTGTATTGTTGAGAGTTCTAGAATAGAACTGAGCTGGAAAGTCAAATAAGCAGTCTAAAAGTTTGTGGGACTTCAGTCTACCCCTGGGGGGGGGGGGTAGCCCAGTAGGTGGCTGATGAGCACAGATGAGCAAGGTAGATTAATGGGCATCAGACACTTCTTAAATGCAAAGAGATTTATTGTCTCTTAAACAGAACTGTGGGAGAGGGGGTTAGGGCCAGGACACCCTTTAGTAGTTGAAATGTTAATTGGCAGACTCTGAGATTTCTATAGGTAGACAGCCATGCAGGGAAAGGCATCCAGCTAGACACCACATCTGCACAAGTAGGATCGCTGTCTCCTATGGCCACAGTCATGTAACAGTTTCTTTTGTAACAAACTTCTTTCCTTCCTCTACAATCTTCTCTTGTAGATCTTCACCCATCTTTAGTCTCTCTCACTAAACTTGCTGATCCACTGCCACTGGATCCTCTGAGCTCTTCCAATCTTTTCACTCAGTATCTTCCTCAAGTGTCACCCCCGCATCCCTGCTGGGTCCCTAGCTTGGCACTCACAGATAATCTTAAAGCGTCACCCCGCTAGCCTGCTCGGTCCCTGGCTTGGCACACAAGACTGCTCTGCAAGCGTCACCTCCACTGGCTGGGTCCCTGGCTTGGCACCTGCTGAGGTTTCCCAATTCTTCACCGTCCCCGGTTGGTGAGAATGTTGCTCCGGTACTTGCTTCAGCTACTCACTGTGGTCCCTGGTAACAGGGCCGCCATCAGGAGTTTTGGGGCCCCTTACACAGCTTCAGGCATGGGCCCTCTGGAGCAGAGGAGAAGCGGGGGGGCTGCCGCGAATTGAGAAGCGGGGGGTGCCACGAATTGATAAGCGGGGGGGCCACGAATTGAGAAGCTGGGAGAAGCTGTCGCTGCGAATTGTTGAGGTCGGGGGGGCTTTGGGTGCTGACGAACAAGAAAAAAAACAAAAGAACAAAAAAAAAGGGGGGTTGCCTGGGGGAACTCCGGGCCTCTGGGGACCTCTGGGCCCCTTACATAAAAAAATTAAAAATGTAAAAAAAAGGGGGGGTTGCCATCCGGGGTCCTGGGGACCTCTGGGCCCCTTACAATTTTTTTTTTATAACATAAAAAAAAAAGGGGGGGGGGTTTCCATCCGGGGTCCTGGGGACCTCCAGGCCCCTGGGGACATCTGGGCCCCTTACAGATGTACTGCCTGTACCCCCCTGATGGCGGCCCTGCCTGGTAACAAGGTGGATGGTCCCTTAGTGGCGACAGCTTCCCCTCTACCTCCGACCACAACTGGTTCTCCGGCCAGCAGAACTGTCACTTCTGGTTGGACTGCAAGCCACAGTCCCAACCCTGCGCTGCTCACTTGCTTCTGGATAGGACCTCAGACAGCCTAGCAGCCAGATGTTCCTGGGATAGGCATCAGGCTCTGGCCTAGCAGCTTGGGACAGCACAACACACATCCACCCAGATAGCCGTCCAGGTGGCACAGAACCCTGATCACCTGACCTCACCCAAATAAATAGGCTCTCATTCCTACTCTGTCCTTGCAATGCCCTTGTCTTATCTAATGTCACCAGGTACCCGGCCACCTAGTGACAGAAGAGAGAAGTGCCGCAATTCCAGAATTAGGGTGAAATCATTTGACCTTCTAACAATTGGCCCGAGGCAACTACCGCCTGGCAACTAAATTTACCAGAATCCCTGCCTAAACATTGGGGTGCTAAACCTAAATAATAAAATGAATTAATTAAAACTCTAGCGATACTCCGAGAGGAGCCACTGAAATGTTTTGTAATTTCTCTGCACACCTGAAGATGACACACCTCACTCACAAACCACTTAGCACACCTTGGAGGTAATTCAAAGAATGTATTAGGCCAAGCATAGCCTAAAAGAAAATTACAATCAATACAATCAATAGGATAATACTGCTACTCTCAGGCCTCGTACACACGACCGATTTTCTCGTCATAAACAGTCAAGAAAAGTGCCGCGAGAGTTTTTTTGTCTAGAAAAACGTTCGTGTGTATGGTTTTACGACGAGAAACTTGACGAGAATCTCGACGAGAAAATAGAGAACCTGCTCTCTATTTTCTCGTCAGGAGTCCAGATTTCCTCGTCGTGTTTCTCGTCGGCCTGTTTTGTGACGAGAAAATGGTTCGTGTGTATGCTTTTACGACTCTTCCAAAAGCGCGCATGCTCACAAGCAACTATGAGACGGGAGCGCATCTTCTGGTAAAACAAGCCTTCATAATGGAGAGAGCACATTCGTCACGCTCATAAATATTTCATCGTTTAAATGTTCTGCATTGAATTCTTCGTTAGAATGTTACATTAATCAAAACGAGAGACCTTCTTTTGCTGCTGATATTCACACAGAGTTCTGCCTTATTTTTAACCTTTTTCATGCTGCTCTTTATAAGATTTATGTGTATTATATCGTGCAAGTTTTTAGGAATAATTTAAATGGTTAGATTTTTCAAAATGATGTTAATTATAATTTCTCAATGTTTTGATAGCGATCTCCCATTTAATTTTCTAATCTATATTTTTAAAATTTCACACCATGTTTTTGAGCTAATCAGATTTAGTTATTCTTTTGGGGGGGTGATATCTGTGCCTTTTATTGTCAGTCAAATGTATCTGCTTACTCCAAAGCTTGTTTTTTTTTTATTTAAAAATACACATAGTCAAGTATGAACTTAAACAAAAAACACATTTATTCATGTTTATAAATTAAATAAAGAGAAGGCAGCGCTGGAGAAGCTGCTGCCATTTGTGCATCCCAGGGACCCCAGAGCACACAGCAACCCTGTGTGGACACTAAAATTGGGAGCTTGAGAAGGCCCACATTTCAGAACACAATCTGATGCTGGCCTCCCAGAGGTCAGGAACAGCAGCAGGTGAGATATATGTCCCAAGTGTGTGGTACTACAACAGGCTGCCTTCTGTCCGACCACAATGAAGCAAGGCCATCACTTCCTCTTCTTCCTGGCAACCTTCCCTGCAGCCTTTACTGAAGCCTTCCTTCTTCGTTTAGCTGGAGGCTGGCCCACTGGAGGGGTACTCCTGTCAGGAGGAGGAGGTGGAGGTGTAGCAGAAGGGGGTGGGGCAGAAGAAGAAGGTGGAGGTGTAGCAGAAGGGGGTGGGGCAGAAGGTGGAGGTGTAGCAGAAGGGGTGGGGCAGAAGGTGGAGGTGTTGCAGAAGGGGGTGGGGCAGAAGAAGAAGGTGGAGCAGAAGGGGGTGGGGCAGAAGGTGGAGGGGTAGCAGAAGGGGGTGGGGCAGAAGAGGAAGGTGGAGGTGGAGGTTGAGGTTGGGTCAGTTGGGCCACCTCACATATGGCGGTATTGGGGGTAATTTGCTCCATCACCCCCTTGTTGAGCAAGGTGATGAGCAGGGGTTCGCATAGGAGGCGTTGCTCCATGCTCATCACCTTGAACTTAGCCTCCACTAGGCCGGCAATGGCCTCTTCAGGGGATGTGGGCTCCTTGAGGGTGGCATGGGCCTCTTTAATAAGGGCCATTGCTGCCTCACTGGTGGTCCTGTCCCTCCTGCCTCTTTTGTGAAGCCTGATGGGAGGCACCTGGGATCTGGTGCTTCTCCTTTGCCCTGCCACCTCCTGGCTGCCACTGGGCCCTGCCACCTCCTGGCTGCCACTGGGCCCTGCCACCTCCTGGCTGCCACTGGGCCCTGCCACCTCCTGGCTGCCACTGGGCCCTGCCACCTCCTGGCTGCCACTGGGCCCTGCCACCTCCTGGCTGCCACTGGGCCCTTCCTCCTCCTGCCTGACAGTTTCCAGACCCTCCTCCTGGCTGATTTCATCCTGTGTATGAAAAAGAAATAGTTTAATATGTTGGTTTAATCTTTGCATCAAACTTTGTAATCCTGATGGAAGCAATTAGAATGTAAATGCATAAATCCTTGCTTTAAATTTACCACTACATCAGCTTGACTATTTACCACACAATTAAGTGCAGAATAATGTCTACAGATCATGATTTCACTTGTTGAATACAAAATAATGTATGTTTCTCATCCTGACATATTTGGGAAACATTAATTTTATCCCACTACATTTTCAGTTAATACTATACCTGGCTCCAGATGGCCAAATCAGGATCATCCAGGATGGCTGCCTCCTCTTGCTCCAGAGAAGGCTCAGGTTGGCTGCAGGGAAGTCTGGGGGGAAGAGTGGAGAGTGATGGCCTTGGCTCAATGTGGTCATCCAGGAAGGACATCCTGCTGTAGTACCACAAAACCGGGACATAAACATCATCTGCTGCTGCTCCTGACCTCTGAGAAGCCAGCACCTTAGAGCGTTCAGTCCTGTAGGTACCTCTCAAGCTCCCAATTTTAGTGTCCACTTGTTTTGCTGTGGCTGTGGGCACCTTGGTATGCACAAATGGGAGCAGCTTCTCCAGCGCTGCTTTTCTCACCCCTTTTTTTTTATGGATGGGGTTTTTGGTCTCCCACAGAGCCGGCAGCTCCCTTACCCGGTCAATAAATTCCGCCAGGAACTCTTTGTCGCTAATAAATACATTCATATTGTATCTGCAAGTAAAATAAATTATATTTAAATAATGTGAGGCAAACAGTCTAACCTCCTTCACATCCTAGTCACCATATATATCCTCCAACAATCTCAAGACAGTATAGGCCAACAATTTTTCCAAGTCACAAAATCACACACCTTCGTTCGCACGTCCGTCACTTGAACTCCTCTCTCCGCACACCGAACGTACTATAGTCACATGTGTGTTTGCTATATACACACCACGCATGCGTCAAAATTCGAACACGTCGCTCCGCACACGTCGCCCCGCACACGTCGCCCGCCCATGACGTTCTAACTTACATCTTTTCCCCGCCCCTTCTCTTTCGGCGCGCAGACAGATATGGCGGAGTTACAGCAGGTGTCTGATAATTACGCAACTAGCGAGGAGACAAGCCCGGAGACCGAGGACACGTCACGATCAAGGAGGAGATTCAAGGCATCGAATATGTCTTTGGCGGAGATGGCGGAGATGGTGGACATCTTGGTCAAGGCTGATTATGATGCCAAGCATGGGCCGTATAGCAAACCAAATAGAAGGAAGGCCAAAATCCTCACTAAAGTTGTGAAGAGTCTGAGGGCGAAGTTCGGGGTGAAACGCTCAAATGAGCAGCTCAGAAAGAGGTGGTCAGACCTCAAACTGAGGGAGCCAGACCAGTTGAGGAGCATAAAGAGGATGCTCGCTAAAAGTAAGTAAAATGACGACCTTTCTGCTATTAATCTTTTTAGAAACTGACTTTTTTTTTTTTAAAGCATATTGGACTCCCTTCCAAAATGTATTATTTTGAACTAGGTTGGGCACAGTAATCGTTCGTTACCGACACTTCGTTCGGCCACTATCCGTGGTTTTGGCTTATTTAAGACCCCCAAAAGTAATTAGACATCTGCCATTTTTGATCAAGTATTGTGGATAATTTTTAAGTCTAGATGATGTGTTTGTAAGGAGAATGAAATGCAAACTTTAATCAGTGTAAAGGAGAGGACACTCAGCAGCTGCTTCCACATCTGTACTTTGGAGCACTATAGTGTGGGCCACCAGACCCACCTTTTTTGGGTGTCCCACACAGGTGCATCAGAGTTTATTTGTGGTGCCTCCATGTCCAAAAAATTACATCCAAATGTGAATAATAAACATATTTGGGGTCATAAAGAATGCATTTTTCTTTAAATTCCGCACAAACACACACTTGTACCCCACTTCCAAACAATTTAGCCTGTTTTAAGTTTAAAAATGAGATTTTTACAGTGTGATAAATAGACCTTTGGTTTTATTCTCATAGGGGAGAGAAGACTGGGAGGAGGACACTCCAGGGAGCACATGCACCCCACAACTTCCAAGCAACCCCAAACTCCCAAAGATCCACAACCGAAAGATGTGCAGGAAGTTGAGGTGGAGGAAGGAGAAGTGCAGGAAGGAGAGGTGGATGACGTTGTGGATCTGGTCACCACAACAGGTCAGTATCTGACACCACAGCTTAAGGTAAGCGAGGTAGGCCTGCAGAGTTTTATTAATTTTTTTTATGGTTTTTAGGGGATGGAAATGTTGTGAAGGATAGCACACCGTTCTCTGCTGACAGTGCCCTCCGCCTCATCCAGCAAGTGATGGAATGTAGCACGGAACTGGACCTAATTAAACAAAGAATCCATGTGATGGAACAAACATTTAAAGACATTCTCGATGTTTTGGGGAGAATTCAATAAGCCATCCAAACACATTTGTTTTTACATGTTTGTTTTTATATTTTTACTAATTTTTTGAGTAACAAAGCAGCCAAAAATTGAATATGCACACAGTGTGTGAACATGTGCTATCTGCCATCAGGGGATATCCATGTACGTCTTTTGTGGGTGCAACCCCTTCCTCGTATCAAAAGTCGGTGAACTGAGGAAGGGGATGCACCCCCAAAACACATCCATTGATCACCCCTGATGGCAGATAGCACATGTTGACAATAGGGATCAGGATTGTAAACTTCCTATTTGCAAAAAAGTAAAAATGTGTGCATATTGAATTTTTGGCTGGGCAAGGGGTGGCAGGACCCCATATTAGGACGGGCACATAGAGACATAGTTTGTGTAACTGAATGTCTCAGATTGCTCAGAGGTATCCAATGTTGTCATTTTAGAAATGCAAGTGGTATTTTTGTATTTTCATAAGCCAAAATTTGACGGGTTGTGGTCAGGCCAACCCCAAAGTAAAACAAAAAAAAATGTGCAGAGAGTAAAATATTTGACCACAAACAACGTGTAGCTTCTTTTTATAATACACTCTAAGCTTATTTGGTTCTTTTGTAAGGTAACATAGTGAAATTGGTTGTTATTTACTAAAGTAAAATACACTTGCCACTACAAATGCACAAAGACAAACTAGGAGACAGGAAAGAACAAATAATTAAAGGTTTAAACAAGATTTTTATTGGGATACTTAGACATAGGCTGGCATAGGAATTGCCCCCCTACCCGTGAAATACTCCATGTATTTGTCCCGAACCACACGGGCATTTTGGGGGGGCAAGCCAAGACGGGCAGATTCCAGGCCCGGAAGGGGATTTGCAGGGGAAAGTCCAGCCTCTGGCAAAACTGAGGCCATATATGAATTCGCTTTGCGGCAAAGAAAATTGTGTAGCACACAGCAGCATAACACTACATAGTTTATTTTGTAGTCCGCCAAGTGGATGGAAGTCATAAAAAGGCGGAACCGGCTGGCCATTATGCCGAAGGCATTTTCAACGACTCTTCGGGCCCTGGCCAGCCGGTAATTGAACACACTCTTCTCTGGGGTCAGGGTCCTCTGTGGAAATGGCCTCATAAGATGCCGTCCGAGTCCGAAGGCTTCATCAGCCAAGAAAACAAAGGGGAGTCCTTCAATATTCCCTGCATCCGGTGGCAATGCAAGGTCGTCACTCTGGAGACGGAGGGCAAACTCCGTCTGGATGAAGGATCCCCCATCGGACATCCGGCCATTCTTCCCTACATCAACATAGAGGAATTCATACCGTGCTGACACCACCGCCATCAGCACAATGCTATGAAACCCCTTGTAGTTGTAGTAGTAGGATCCAGAACGGGGTGGCGGCACGATGCGGACGTGCTTCCCGTCTATGGCACCACCGCAGTTGGGGAAGTCCCACCGCGTGGCAAACTCCGATGCCACAGTCTGCCATTCCTGTGGCGTTGAAGGAAGCTGTGGAGTGAAACAAGATGAAATAATATTAGAAAAACAAAGGCATACATTACAAGCAAATTCAAGACCAAAAAATTAGAGACCAACATCAATCTAATTATACGTTTATTAAGGTGTGTAAAAAAAGTATAATGGAAGGCTCATTTATCATATTCATCACCCCCTCTGATGGGCCATTACTAAATTATTTTGGGGGGGGGGGGGGGGAGATGTGTTTGGCCACAGGATAGCATTGCAGTGGCGGTGCGTCCAGAGTGGGCGCTGGAGCACTGTCCCCTCTCTCCTGTGCCCATCACTCAGAACAATACATAGGTTCATGCGTTGCATGAACCTATGTATTGTCTATGCCGCACACTATTCAGGTGGATGGCCTCTTGTAAAGCGACCGACATATGATTAATTGCGTCATTTAGGGGGTTAAAATTGCAGAGCAGAAACAGGTATTAAAAAAGTCTTGCAAATTACAACCTGAGGGATGTAATTGGCTTCCTCAAAGAAAAATCGGGGACGCAAGGAGGGGGCATTCCTTGTGTAAACACTGACAGGCAGCTCTGGCAATCATGTTCACCAAGTCTGTTTAATGGTAACATGATTGGCTGATGCAACATGAAGGGAAGGAGAAGACATCAAGGACAGAAGAAGGATGGCGCTGACCACAAGAAGGTAAGTGCAGGGCTGGGGGGAAACTGGCTGCAATAGAGGGGACTAAATGGCTGCATTGGAGGGGACAACTGGGGGCGTTTATTAGGCAACAGAGCAAAAAAGGAGGAAGTTTATTTCCGAAATTGGGGTTGTAACCCCCCAACATTTGGAGCAACAGGCGCCCCTGCTGGAAAAGTTAGTGAGGGGAAATATTTAGGGAGGATAAAAAAGGGGCATTTAAAAACTTCCAGCATGCATGGGGACAAAGGGGACATTCTCAGCATATTACAATCATGGTAATTAGGGAAGGATGAAAGAAATACAATACATTAGCATACATGTAATACATAAAATGTGATGTGAAGGGAGAAAACTTACCCTAATATAGTCCTCCTGCAGGACTTGTATAATAGCAGAACAGGTGTCTGGGATTATGAGGCCCAGAGCCTGGGGGGAGATGCCTGTGGTGAACTTCAAGTCCTGAAGACTTCTCCCTGTCGCCAGGTAACGCAACGTGGCGATGAGCCTCTGCTCAGCACTGATGGCTTCCCGCATAACGGTGTCCTTCCTGGTAATATAGGGGGACACCAAAGCCAACAGTTCCTGAAAAACGGGGTCAGACATCCTCAGAAAATTCCTGTAGTCCTCAGGATTATTCTCGACGATCTCCCGCAGCAGAGGCATGTGGCAGAATTGGTCCCGCTGGAGCAACCAATTCTTGGTCCATGAACTCCTCCTCACACCATTCATGGACTGGTCTTGGTCCAAAACAAGCAGACCAACACCAAGCGCACGCACAGCACGAACTCGACGACGAGAACGTCCAGGCGACATGGCTAGGAAACGGTCGTCTAATCAGAACGTACAGAACAGAACGCACTTTAGAACAGCAAGGCCTATGAATAACGAACTGAAATTCAGAAACGAACAGGCAAGAACGCACTGTAAAACAGATACGACCTGCCTAGACGCCCTGAAAGTCAAGATACGAACCCACAAGCACAAACTGAACGGCAGAAAACGATCTGAAAAGTACGAAGACTGAAAAGCGCGAATCGTCTCTTCCCAAACTTTTACTTCACACGCGGTAACACGAGATCAGCAAAAGCAGCCCAAGGGGTGGCGCCAAGAAAAAAGATCTTCCCCTTTATAGTGCCGTCGTACGTGCTGGACGTGAGCGCAGAGAACCACGAGGAAATTGGGAAATGACAGTGTGTACGCATAGAAAGCTTGACGAGAAAATCGACAAGCTTAACAAGAATCTCGTCGAAAAAAACGACGTGTTTTTTACGACGAGAAAATCGGTCGTGTGTACGAGGCCTCAGAGATATGGTTAAACACCCGCCGTATTGTGTAATTAACAGAGCTGGACTGCATTTACCTAGCAACAGTTTATAAAGACAGTCCTAACTTGCTATAACAGTCCCCGTTTTATCCCACTAGCCAGTAAATGATGAAAAAAAAATGAAAAAAAACTTTGGCAGACAAAGTTGGGACTTTTGAAAAAAAAAAAAGAACAACCCTTTCCAGCAGACAACAGATCAACTTGCACAATGTTAGCCTCTTACCAGACCCAGGTGCCCTCTGGGTCTCTGGACACATGCTCTTATACATTTCAAGTCCTAAGACAGGCATGGGAATTACTGTAAAAGGGTCTCTTTCAACCCTGCTGAGAGAGACCCATCTTTTTTTCCTCACAAACAGTATGAGTGTTCCCTAGTACAGCCTCATCTCACCAAAATCACACCTCACACTCTCCCAGGGAGAAAGCTCCTGGTCTCTGAGACAAAGTTAGTAGTCTCTTTGCATCTCCTGATTGTGGTCAGCTATGGCAGGGTTCTGTTCAGCCCGTTATGAGGGGATCCCTGTGTTGAGTTCCCAGGTCTGTACACCTGCTCTGCCCATTAGGAGGGTTTCCCACCATCCCTGTGCTGAGTTCCCAGGTCTGTACACCTGCTGTGCCCATTAAGAGGGTTTCCCACCATCCATGTGCTGAGTTTCTGGGTCTGTACACCTGCTATGCCCATTATTAGGGGTTCCCACCATCACTGTGCTGAGTTCTCAGCTCTGCAAACCTATTGTGCACTTTGAGAAGTTCCCACCACCCCAAATTGTCAGAAGATATGGCAGGAAGATCTCACTGTGGGAATATCCAAATTGTATAAGAACCCATTATCCATTGAGCTCCACCTATAACTAAAATATCCCTTTTGGGTGGATCCTGTAACCTTTCTTCACATTGTAGTGAACTAAGCCCTTAGTACACATCTGGGCAAACCCTCAATTTTGACCTGCCAGCGGACTGCAGTCAGGTCCCTAATCTGTCTTTGGACTGCTCGGTTTTAAACCCAGGGTAGAGCTTAAAGGGTTACTTTAAGTGGCCCAATCCTCCTCTTCTGGGGTCCCTCATCTGCGATGGTAGCTCCTCCCATCATCGAGTGCCCACTTTGGAGAAACGCTGTTCTTGGTGGACACCCGTGTGGGCGCGCTCCCAAGTCCTGGTTCTGTGTCCGTAGACACAGAAAGAAGGACTCAGCCCCGCCCTCTGGTGCCCACGTCATTGGATTTGATTGATAGCAGCGGGAGCCAATGGCTGCGCTGCTATCAAGCTATCCAATCAAGAGCAGAGACACTGGCCAGAGAGGGCGTGCGCGTCTCCGCCGAGGGAACGAACGGGCTCAGGTGAGTAAAACTGGGGAGTTGCTCAGTGACAGAAGTTTTTTTCACCTTAATGCATAGGATGCATTAAGGTGAAAAAACACAAGGGTTTACAATCACTTTTAAAGAAGAGAAAAATAAGTAAAAAAATGTAGCAAGGTGTTACCATTGCAAGCATCCAAAAGGACTGCAATTTGTGCGTTGAATATAAGTTTGGCTCCCTCTGGTGTTTATTTCATGTTAGTTTGTTGCAACTCGTTTGGTTCAGTTATCCAGAGACAGAGACCCTACTGCAGTGGGTAGCACAGAGACTATGTTGCCCACAAGGCCACTGTGCTGCCAGAGGGCAGTGCGCAGCTCAAAGCCTTGTGGGAGGACTTATTCAATCCAAGCGCGTCTTCAGCTTGCTCTCTCGGGATGCCATCTTCAAGCCGGCAGGAGGCCTGTGCTGAGGCCTGCTGTAAGTGTGACTAGGCCTGAGAAGCCTGGGCCTGCAGGAACCGAGAGTTGTTCGCCTAGCCAGAGAGGGATCCCTGCGGACAGTCTCGCTGATCAACCGAAGGAGGATCGGTCTGCAGCTCGCGGCGTCCGGAGTCACATATCCACCGTCACCCAGAAAATGGCTGTGTGGAGGACCGGGAGCCCCGTGTTACCGAGAGACGGACCATTGAAAGAGGGTTCCGGAACTGAAGAAATCAGCGAAGCAAGGCCTCAACTGGTGAGCGGGTACTTGCCCATCAACTTAGCTAACTGACTGCCAGGAGTGTGACTCTCACAAGCTTTATTTGTACTTGCTGGCATCTGCAGCGCTGCAAGTGGGGACACACCGCCTTGGGGAAATCAGTATCCACTTTACTGTTAACTTGTGTGCCTCAATCAATAGTTCCTTTCTTCACCATACCTTTTGGAGTACAAATAAGTAAGTGCACCAACGTGGCTAGCTGAAGATTAATTGACTCTTAAAGGAACAGTCACCTGCTTTCCCATCCTTGCAAGTAGTTGCTACAGGACACGCACCAGTTGAGCTGTTCACTAGGGGGAACAATACAGTTGAGCATTTATGTGTTGGATATTATTGTTTGCATTATTTCTGCGATTTCCACTGTTTTATGTGAGACTTGGTGGAGAGGTGCCCCAGTGTTGGTGTCATTACACTGAGAGATTCCTCCACCACACCCTCACTCAGGCCTGGCCCCCAGGTCACGTTACTTAGGCCTGATTATAGAGATATTCCGTACCAGTGGAGTTTCACTGACTTATACAGGGAACTGCATGTATTGGGTGTTTATTGTATAACCATTGTTCTACCCTTTTACCAAGTAGACGTCTTACCACTGGTTAGGCCCAATGCACACGAGACGCCGGTGCAAACTCTGCTGAACACACGTTTTTAAAGGCTAAAACCGGCGTTTAAAAACGCCCTTTTTGCCGCGATTTTAGCGGCGTTTTACCGCGTTTGCGTCTATAGGCGTTTAGTTAAGAAACATCATAAGACCCTCCCTAAGCTCAAAAAACAGTATTATTTAACCATTTCAGCCATTTTGGGAGACCAGCAGCTGAGAGAGCAGCAGTGTACTTGTATTTAGCGTATCACTCGCCACATCATCTGCCACAAGCTGTGGATTGTCCACTTGCCACCTCACCTGATACGTCACCTGGCCACGTCACCTGCTACAAGTTGTGAATTGTCCACTTGCCACGTCACCTGCCACGTCAACAGGCCACATCACCTGGCCACAAGTTGTGGATTGTTCACTTGCCACATCACCTGGCCATGTCACCTGGCCACGTCACCTGCCACAAGTTGTGGAATGTTCACTTGCCACAAGTTGTGGATTGTTCACTTGCCACGTCACCTGGCCACGTCACCTGCCACAAGTTGTGGATTGTCCACTTGCCACGTCACCTGCCACAATTTGTGGATTGTCCACCTGCCACGTCACCTGGCCACGTCACCTGCCACAATTTTTGGATTGTCCACTTGCCACGTCACCTGCCACAAGTTGTGGATTGTCCACTTGCCACGTCACCTGCCATGTCACCTGCCACAATTTGTGGATTGTCCACCTGCCACGTCACCTGCCACAAGTTGTGGATTGTCCACTTGCCACGTCACCTGCCACGTCACCTGCCACGTCCCCTGGCCACAATTTGTGGATTTCCACCTGCCACGTCACCTGCCACATCACCTGGCCACGTCACCTGCCACAAGTTGTGGATTGTCTACTTGCCACGTCACCTGCCACATCACCTGGCCACGTCACCTGCCACAATTTGTGGATTGTCCACCTGCCACGTCACCTGGCAACATCACCTGCCACAAATTGTGGATTGTCCACTTGCCACAAGTTGTGGATTGTCTACAGTGCAATGCAAGCAATTACAGTTTTTTTATATATTTTTTTATGGTTTTTCATCATTTGCCATCATTTTTGAGATTTCTAATGTAAAAAAATAGGTCACCTTTAAAAACGCTTATAAACTAGCCGGTAAACAACAACAAGGTAACAACACTGTACTGCATTTATTGTTGTGTGGTACCATTGCTAATTGGGGTCCCCAATCATATTACTGTCCATTTGTGCCAGGGGGGATTGAGTCAAATTCTGGGGGTTGACAGGCAGAGTACAGGCCCAAAATCTAAACCAGCAGCTCCTCCGGGGGTAGTGCTACAAAAATGATTTAAAGGAAAAAAGTCGGCGCTTACGCCAAGCACAATGTGACCCCACCAACCTGATTGCTCAGGGTAGAAGGAAGTGAAAATGGTACAAAGTGATGTTTAAAACACTGACTTATGCTGTGTACACACGACCGTTTTTCTCGTCGAGAAAAAAGAAATTTTTTCCTTTTGACGAGAAAAACAATCGTCTGTGGGCATTTTGAGAAAAACGGCATTAAAAACGACGAGAAAAATTAGAACATGTTCTAATTTTTCTCGTTGTTTTTCCCGACATTTTTTCCGCGGCAGTTTTCCCATAGGGAAACACTGCCGCGGAGCCCACAGACGGTCGTTTTTCTCGACAAGAGAAAAAATGTCGTGAAAAACGACCGTGTGTGGGGAACAAGCCGTTCCCTCGTTTTTAATGTCATTATTCACGGCGGTTTTTTAACCGCCGTGAATAATGATCATGTGTACGCGGCATCAGAAGAAAAGTCCATAACATTCTTTAAAAGCAACTTTTGAAGGCAGCCCAGTGGAAGAATAAGAAGGGTCTTCTGCGGTAGCTGGAGATAAAGTACAGGCACCACTCTAAAGCCCTGTACACACGGCCGAGATTCTCGTCAGGAAAAAAACGTCGTCTTTCCTGACGAGAATCTTGACAAGAAACTTGTCCCGGCCGAGTGTACACACGTACGATTACACCGCCGTTCTTTTGAATAGCACGAACGCGGTGACGTCATCGACTACGACGAGCGTGCGCTCGTCACATTCGATGCCGTCGCCGCCATCTTGCTACACCCTATGCCTAGGAAGCTACCGCGCATGCGTCAAAGTCATTTCGAGCATGCGCGGGTTTCCACGGCGACAGGTAAGTGTACACACGCTCGGGTTTCTCGTTGAGAAACAGGCCGACGAGATTCTCGACGAGAAAAAAAGATAGCAGGTCGTCTTTTTTCTCGTCGGGGAATCTGGGCAGTTTTCTTGACGAGAAAACTGAAACCCACGTACACACAGCCGGTTTTCTTGGCAAGAAAGCTCTCCTGGCAGTTTTCTTGTCGTTTTTTGCCGAGAAAACCGGTCGTGTGTACGCGGCCTAAGGCCCCTTTCACACTGGGGTGGGAGGTGTGGTGGCGGTAAAGCGCTGCTACTTTTAGCGGCGCCCTCCCCCCCGCTAGCAGCCAAAAAAGGGTTACCGGCGCATTGCCGGTGGTATAGCTGCGGTTTCCCATCGCTTTCAATGGGAAGGAGCGGTGGAGGAGCGGTAAACACACCGCTCCAAAGATGTGACTAGCAGGACTTTTGGAGCGGTCCTGCTAGCGTACCACTGTTTCAGGTCGGTTTGCAGGCGCTATTTTCAGCGCAATAGCGCCTGCAAACCGCCCCAGTGTGAAAGGGGTCTAAGTGCAGTATCTTAATAAATTTTTAATTCCACACATAGACAGGGTACTCATAAAAGTACGATCATGACATGCATGTAGGCATAAGAGCCGAACGTCCGTGAAGTCTTTACATCTCTAGGTAGAAGAAGGAGCGCATGCTCCGTAAATGCGTTGTCTATTGGTTCCCCGCTACCCGGAAGTGACAACATCCCCCTGGCTCCATCTGCGTGCGTTCCAGACACAGGAAGTGTCGGCAACCACCGGCGCAGCCTGTACACAGAGACCGCAGCCATCAGCCTATGGATGTAAAGACTTCACGGACGTTCGGCTCTTATGCCTACATGCCTGTCATGATCGTACATTTGTGAGTACCCTGTCTATGTGTGGAATTAAAAAAATATTAACATACTGCACTTAGAGTTGCGCCTGTGCTTTAGCTCCAAAAATAAAATCATTGCAGCTGGTAAGTTGCAGAACAGCACTCCCTATTCACTTTAATGGAGCTAAAGCTCAAAGAGCAGGCATGGGCGGGGGGGGGGGGGGTAATGTATATAGGAGTGCCATGTGGGCTTGTCACTTTGCCATCGGGCTTGTGATTTGTTTTTAATTAGTTAGGTAATAGGACAGCAGCCATCAGTCCTCAGGTGACGTCCTAACCCTGAGGATTATCATGGATATCATATGTTAGTTTCAGATTCCAATGAAATATGAAAATGTAAAGTTACATGGCTAAAAATAAAGATCTTTATCCTAGTATTGTTAATAGAGCCTAATGTCCATTCATCAGATGATTTATTTGTAGCGGGTACTTACTTTCCCGGGTGCATTTTTTGAATCTGGCAGTGACATCAGTGCTATGTTCCCGGCGGTCCACCTGGTGGCGTTGTCACCGTGGGCGGAGGGACAAATATCACTGTGTGCCGAGCCTCCTTTTTGTCCTCTCTTGGCAGCGGTATGGTGGGGCGGGGAACCCGCCATGCTTGCTGGGAGAGGGTATAAAGGGGCCGGCCATCTTGGTCACGGGGTCTTCGTCCCAAGCACCTTTAGCTTGCGGACGTGGGTTCGTGCTCGTCCTCTAGGCGGCCTCGGCCTAGAGGACCACCGGAGATCGTGTTCCACCTCAGGCACCTTTAGTCCTGGGGTGAGGTACTTGCAAGAAGGTCCGGAGCTCAGTGCCCAACACTGAGTTCCGCGAGGGAAGGGTCCTAAGGCGCTTCGGGGATGGAGGCCTGAATCTGAGTAAGACGCAATGGACCGAGGAGAGCTCCTCACTCGAAGACCCGGTGCAGCAGACTGCCGGTGACGGGTGAGTCTCTTGTCGGAGACCGTCCAGAAGGATCCCCTTTACCTCGTGCGGAGATCATAGCCCACTCTCCAGGAGGAGAGTGGAGGATCGAATTTGTGTCTGGGCCTATTCACACTCACACCTCCTTTTCTGCTCTATCTATCAAGGAAGTCCCTGTATGGTGTGTTCTAATAAAGGAGTGTTGGACTTTAATGGTGTGAGGCTCAATTCCTGGCGGACGAAGTTCACGGTGACTCTTGGAGGGAGGATCCGGGTGCACAGCACAGACCCGAAGGTAAACAAGACATTGCTGATACCACAGGTATTCTACACGTGGTGGAGGCTAGGCGTAGCCCACCCGCTCTCTCTCTCCACCATCAGATACCCCTAGACAAGAGACAGTGCGAGCCGCACGGAGAGAGAAGAGGGGTAGGCGCTACATATTTATTACAGGTACTTATATAGAGCCAACAATGTACATATATATTGTACATTAACATCAGTCAATGCCATCAAGGTGCTTACAATCTAAGACTCGACTCCTAACTCACATATATACACATACTAGGGCCAATTTAGACAGGATCCAAAGGAGTAAATGTTGTCTTTTGCCTGGCGGCCGCTACACTAGTGGGGAAAGAACCAGGGACGCAAATCAGGTGCCCTTTCAGGTGTTAAAGGGGTTGTAAAGGTTCGTTTTTTATTTTCCAAATACGTTCCTTTAAGCTAGTGCATTGTTGGTTCACTTACCTTTTCCTTCCTTTTCCCTTCTAAATGTTTTTTTTCTTTGTCTGATTTTCTCACTTCCTGTTTCCCCTCAGTAAGTTTGCCCCCATCATCCGAGCCGTTCTGGCTGAGGGGTTAGTCAGCGTGCTCGCCCCCTCCCTTGGGACTACATCCCTGCGAGGAGACAGTGTCGGAAATTGAAGTAAAAGGTAAGTGAACCAACAATGCACTAGCTTAAAGGAACCTATTTAGAAAATAAAAAACAAACCTTTACAACCCCTTTAAAGACAACACAAATGAGAAGTATCACCCTTTATTTAACAATGAAGTATAACCAGCTGATTTTGCATAGAAAAAAAAAAAAAAAAAAGACCTGAAAGTAACTGACCTGTACAGCACAGAAGATAGAAAAGCCAAACGATTCTCCCATTCATTATGTTGCTTGTTTCTGACTTTGGTAAAGATGGGACCCCCGTGTCCCTGTTAGTTTTAGGGAAGCTTTTTAGGAAGGAACTGCTGAAAGAAATCTGGATTTTGTGCAGTTTGTAAAATGCTACCGGAGAACATTCAGGCAATTCCTTTCACTTTCTGTTTATACTCCTGCAGCATAATTTCCCGTCAATAAAAAAAAAAATCTGTTGCAATGACAGTGAAGTTTTTATGTATTTAAAGGAAATCCTCATTTAAAAGCAATAGGAAATGTTCAGCTACAGTGTATTCATTTAAAAAGAGCCTGTTTCAACCTGTTTGCACTTTCTATACAGGTTCATTTTTTAAATCTTAAGCCTCGTACACACGAACGAGTTTCTCGGCAAAAACCAGCAAGAAACTTGCTGGCAGAGATTTCTTGCCGAGAAATTCGTTCGTGTGTATGGTTTCTCGTCAAGAAAAGCGACAAGAATCTCGACGAGAAAATAGAGAACCTGCTCTCTATTTTCTCGTCGAGATTCTCGTCAGCCTGTTTCTCGACGAGAAAATTGTGTGTGTGTACACTTACCTTTTCGCCGGGAAGCCCGCGCATGCTCGAAATGACTTTGACGCATGCGCGGTAGCTTCCTAGGCATAGGTAGGGTGAACAAAGATGGCAGCGACGGCATCGAATGTGACGAGCGCATGCTCGTCGTATTCGATGACGTCACCGCGTTCGCTCCATTCACAGAACCGCGGGTTCTTTGAAAGGAGCGTGTGTACACTCGGCCGGGACAAGTTTCTTGTCCAAGGATCTCGTCGAAAAAAACGACATGTTTTTTACGACGAGATTCTCGGCCGTGTGTACGAGGCTTTACAGCTATCAAAGTACAACCAATCTGCTCGGCTTAAAGGTTACATTTTGTTTAACCTAAGGTGACCAGATTTTTTTTTTTTTTTTTTTTACTAGTAATGGCGGCAATCAGCGACTCATAGCGGGACTTCGATATTGCGGTGGACAAATCGAACACTAAAGCCTCGTACACACGGCCGAAAATCTCGTCAAGAAAAAACACGTTTTTCTTGACGAGATTCTTGGACAAGAAACTTGTCCCCGCCGAGTGTACACACGCTCGATTCAAAGAACCCGCGGTTTTTGAATGGAGCGAACGCGGTGACGTCATCGACTACGACGAGCGTGCGCTCGTCACATTCGATGCTGTCGCCGCCATCTTGCTACACCCTATCTTTGCCTAGGAAGCTACCGCGCATGCGTCAAAGTCATTTCGAGCATGCGCGGGCTTCCCGGAGGACAGGTAAGTGTACACACACACACACACACACACACACACACACACACACATTTTCTCGTCGAGAAACAGGCTGACGAGAATCTCGAGAAAATAGAGAGCAGGTTCTCTATATTTCTCGTTGAGATACCATACACACGAACGATTTTCTCGGCAAGAAAGCTATCTCTGCAGTTTTCTTGTCGTTTCTTGCCGAGAAACTCGTTCGTGTGTACGAGGCTTAAGTGTCACTTTTGACACTTTGTGGGAACCAGTGACACTAATATAGTGATCAGTGCTAAAAATATGCACTGTCACTGTACTAATGACACTGGCTGGGAAGGGGATAACATCTAGGGCAATCGAAGGGTTAAATGTGTGCCTAACAAGTGTTTTCTCACTGTGGGGGAGGTGCTTTTACTAAGGGAAGGCATAGATCCCTGTACCTGCTTTGCAGGAACAGGATCAATTTCTTCCTTACTGACAGAATGGTGAACTGCCTTGTTTACATAGGCAGACCACCGTTCTGCCTATGTACACAACGATCAGCGGGTACCGGTGGTCATCGAGTCAGCTGATTGGCTCAGATACCCAGAAATGCAGGATCACGTATATAAGTGATCCTGCGCCTGAAGATCACTCCGCCGGGGAAGACAAGGAGATAAGCAGGCAGGCGGCTGGCCGGGATATGAGTCAAGGCAGAAGAAAATGCGAGCGGAGCTGGATGGGCACCCGAAACTGAAAAAATAGTCCCTCCGCTCCGACCAGCACATCATCACCAGAAAGGGACACAGATAATGGAAAAAATACACCCCCCCAAGCTAGTAGGTGCGGTGGAGTGGGTGGGTGTAATTCAGAATAGTTTTTTTAATTCTGCACTGACTGTCTTTGAAATTGCCCCAACTCCCGCTGAAATCAAATCTGGGGACAAAACCGGGGACAGACTTGGTCCGGGGACAGTGTCCTCAATCCGGGGACTGTCCCTTGAAACCGGGGATGTCTGGTCACCCTAGTTTAACCATTACCTTTAACCTTCATTCAGTTCAAGAATTTAAACCGGTTTGGAAGGTGATTCCGATCTGTAAAACACCAGAAGTGTGCCTGTCTATGGACCAATTAGATTTTAAAGTGACACTAAACTCTCATATATAAAAATATATACTGTATATATTTATGTAGCGGCCTCACCCCTCTCACCCCTTCTTCTCGGCTTGTTGTCTTGTCTAGGGGGATCAGGGAGGAGGGGTGCGGTACACCACGGCCCATGTCCTCTAATGTGTAGAGGTGAAAGCCAACACCTGTTCACCCTCGGGTCGTGTGCATAACCCAGAGTCAAGTCCGTTCTGTAGATGACCCCCCTTTGCTCCCAGTAACTGGAGTTCCACACCACTGAAAAGGTCCAACTCTTATTTATTCTCTGACAGCAATAAATCGTCCTTTAACAGCAGACAGGATGTGACCCAAAGAACAGTTCAGTATAGGTGGGGAGTAGGTCGAGGCACAATCCTTAAATAGAACTAACCATTGTGGGGTCACCAACGGTTATGGCGCACAGCCGCTACCACCGACCGTGTAGAACAGGAACAGAATTACCTTTGCTAAGTGCAGCCCCTGTCAGAGGGAAGACATCCTTCCAAGAGAGTTACCAGAGGCCCCGCCGTCACCAGCAATGCTGCACCGGACTGTTCGGAGGGGTTACGCTCCCTGGCCTCCTCGTCTCAGATTCGGCACCCAACACCTTAGGACCCCTCGGACTCTTCAACCCTTGCGGAACCCAGTCGAAGGTACTGGGCCCCGGGCCTCCTCAGTAGTACCTCACCCCAGGCTGAAGGTGCCTGGGATGGACTCCATCTCCCGCTCCTGCCAGGTTAAGGGCACCTGGGCCCGGAACTCCGGAATGCCAGCACCCAGGCTAAAGGTGCCTGGGTGCGGCTCTGACCTCCTCCGACCACCTTGTGTTGAGGGCGTCTGTCCCCTTTATCTCCTCTCCCGACAGGCACAGCAGGTTCCCCGCCCCGCCGTACCGCTGCCGAAACAGGACAAAAAGGGCACAGCACTGCGGTGATGGTTTGACCCCGGCCCAGGGCGACAGCGCCGCCCACAGGCCGCAGGGAACTGCACACCACTGGGATCCTCCACGAATGAAAATGGTCCCAAATTCCCTAACAATCAGTGCATCCAGGTCATTCTACCACCCAGATGCGCCCCCTAAATTTAAAATACCCGCTACATTTACATATGTAAATTAACTCAAAAAATCTTTTATTGCTTTCAGCAACCTCCAAATGTCCAAATTAGTTTTGTTTTTGCTGCTGTGATAGACTGACTGACTTCCTTTTAGAGGGGGGCTACGTTCATTCTTCATGGTTCTACTGTATGTAGGAACGTAGCCACAATCTCTTGCTAACTCCTGAGATGGACTAGAACAGGGATGCCCAACAAGTGGTCCCGGGGCCAGATGTGGCCCGCGGAGCCCTCTGATGTGGCGGATCCCCTCCCAGATTGCTGGTCGCTGACCCCCCATCCCAGAGCATCAGTTTTGTGAATGAATCCAGTGATAGAGGAAGCAAGCGGCTGCAGAGCAGAGCTGCATAAAAGTCGATGCTTCCTGTATAGCGCAAGCTCCTGTCATAGGCGGAGTGATACCAAATGCACTCTGCCTGGTACAGAAACAGCCGATGATACCTGAATGGAAGACTGGAATTAAAGGTAAGCTTTTTTTCTAAAATCACAGTGTATATATATATAAGCATATCGTTAGGGGTTATAGTCGATCTTTGCTTAAAAGGTCTTTCAACAGAGTTGTTAAGCTTATTAGGAAAGATCTTATCCATTTAACTAGACTACCCAAGCCCAATGAATCTGTTTGCGTAATCATGCAATTTTCCAAACACAGTCAAATGAGAAACATTCTGGCCTATCTTGTTGGCCGATAATACCATCAAATTTTTTTTTAAACCGCACCCTGAAATAACATATCGAGGTGCCCCATCGATGAAGGACCGACTGGTATCTAGTCATTTTTGTCCAAGGACGCAACCTGTTTCGATACACATGGGCACCTTCCCTTGTGCAAGATGCGACATCTGTTCTTTTGTCTCCAATTCGAGAGAAGTACTTCTTCCAAATGGCTTTGTTCACACTATTAAACATCGAGTGACATGTAAGACTGTCTGTGTTGTCTACTTGGCGCTATGTCAGTGCGGATGTTTTTATGTCGGCAAGACTAAGCGTAATTTTTTTAAGAGAATTAGAGATCATATATTGCCCCTATTTAAGAAATTAACAACTACTGCCTTGAATCGACATATTGGATGTCAACACAATTACGATTCAAATGTAGTACGGTTTTCTGCTCTCGAGCATGTACCCCTACATGTTCGTGGTGGTGGTGGTATCGATGTGACCCTTCTACGACTTGAAACTAGGTGGATTCATAGTTTGGATGCCACCAAATATCCTGGGCTCAATGAGTATATTAGCTTTAAGTCTTTTTTGTAAACTATGTAACTTGCTTTTTTGTTTTCTACTTGTAAAAATAGTATTCATATGAACCTTCCTCCAAACTATGTGTCCTCCTTGCCATACTCTATTCTTGTTGTTTAGTAGTGATGAGCCGAGCACCAGAACCCGCGAACGGACCGAAAGTTCGAACGAACATTAGAACCCTATTAAATACAATGGATGCGAACGTTCGAATTCTAAAGTGCTAATTATAACAACTATTATGCATGTTATTGTCATAAATAGGGTTTGGGAACCCGGGTTGTGCACCAGGGGACATGTATCAATGCAAAAAGAAGTTTTAAAAACGGTCGTTTTTCGGGAGCAGTCATTTTAATGATGCATAAAGTGAAAAAAAAAAAGTCAAATATTCCTTTAAATATCGTACCTGGGGGGTGTCTAAAGTATGCCTGTGAAGTGCCACATGTTTCCCGTGTTTAGAACTGTCCCTGCACAAAATGACACTTCTAAAGGAAAAAAAAGCCATTTAAAACTGCTTGCGGCTTTAATGTAATGTCTGGTCCCGGTAATATGGATGAAATTCTTTAAGAAAAATGGCATAGCTACCCCATGACCCCCCCCCTACCCCAGCCCATTACCAGCCCCTTTGGGTCTTGTATGGATATTAAGGGGAACCCCGCACATAAAATAAAAAAGGCCCTATATACTCTGAACAGCCGTATACAGGCGGTGCATACAAGACAGGGACTGTAGGTTTGTTCTTATGTAGAATCTGTTTGTAATTTTGAACAGGTACATTGTTGAAGTGTAGCTCCAGCCCAAAAATCTATTTTTAAACTTTTTGGGAAACATAGGTAAGGGTTATCACCCCTGTAACATTTGTTTTGCTGTCTGTGCCCCTGTTCAGAACATTTCACCTCACTTTCCGTCCCAATGACAACTGTTTTTGAAATGTGGTGTTTTTCTTGAAACAAGGATTGCTGATAAAGCATCAGTACAGATGAGACCCCTTTCTCCCATATTTATTCTTACAGGAGAGAATTTTCCTTTCTAGGGGTAGATTTCCTCTCACTTCCTGTTGTCTTCTTTCGTTTGCAAGTAGGAGTCGTTTGTAAGTTGGATGTTTGAAAGTAGGGACCTGCCGTATATACTCTGCAGAAATAGGCCCCTTAGTTGTTGGTGTTGGCACAACACTGTAAGCACTCAGTTACTCTTGGTTGGTGCTGGAACGCCCTGCTGTCAATTATATCAGGAATTTTAATTACATATAATTGTTGAACAGTGGTAGTAAAAATTGGGGCTTTGATGGTGGTGCTGGTGCCACAACACTGTAAGCCCTGACAGTTACTCTTGGTGGGTGCAGCAATGGGCCCTGCTGTGAATTATTAGATCAAGAATTGTAATTACATGCCCCTTTTGAACAGGGGCTGAAAAATTGGGCCTTTCGTGGTGGTGGTGGTGGTGGCGTTGCCACAACACTGTAAGCCCTGACAGTTACTCTTGGTGGGTGCAGCAATGGACCCTGCTGTGAATTATTAGATCAAGAATTGTAATTGCATGCCCCTGTTGAACAGGGGCTGAAAAATTGGGCCTTAGGCACTGGTGGCACAACACTACAACCCCTCACAGATACTGTACTTGGAGCACAGCAATGAGCCCTGTTGCAAAGTATTGCTTCAAAAATTGTAATGACACGCCCCTGTTAAACAGGGGCTGAAAAATTGGGCCTTAGCCACTGGTGGCGGCACCCATAAACAAAAATGATCTTCCAAGCTATCATCATCAATCGTATCATTGAGGACTCGGAGGAGGAGGATAGCCAGTCAACATAACAGCACAGGCACTCAGCATCAGCATCAGTCTTGAAGGGATGTGACATGTTAAAATCAATTAGTCTGTTATATCAGCATCAGGTGTGTGGTAGCTGGTGGTGATCCAAGACTGGTTCATCTTGATGAAAGTCAGTCGATCAACCGAGTCGGTGGACAGGCGCACCCTGTGATCCGTGACAAATCCTCCAGCAGCACTGAATGTGCGTTCCGAAAGAACGCTGGATGCAGGACAGGCCAGTAGCTCAATTGCATACTGTGCAAGCTCTGGCCAGTGATCCATCCTCAAGACCCAGTAAGCCAGAGGATTTTCGGTGGGGAAGGTGTCCAAGTCTGACCTTGCCCCTAGATATTCCTGCACCATGTTTATCAGACGCTGGCGATGGTTGCTGGAACCGATCATACTTTGGGGCTGCGGACTAAAGAATTGTCTGAACGCATCGGTCAGACGGCCACCTTCCCCACCGCTCCTTCTTTGACTGGCCGAAGCCTCAGCAACTCGTTGTCCAGGACCAGGAGTTTGTAACCTCCCAGTCTCTGGGAACGCGTTGCACAGACCTTTCTGCAAGGCCTCCCGGAGTTGTCTCATCCTCTGCTCCCTCTGCGACGGTAACATAAGGTCCGCAACCTTACCCTTGTACCGTGGATCAAGGAGAGTGGCCAGCCAGTAATGGTCCCTCTCCTTGATCCGAAGAATACGAGGATCCTTCCGCAGACTTTGCAGGATCAGGGAGGCCATGCAGCGTAGGTTTGCTGAGGCATTCGCTCCGGAGTCCTCTGGGTCACTAAGGACGACATGATCCGCAGCCACCTCCTCCCAGCCACGTACAAGTCCACTGGTTTCTTGGGACTGTAAATCATCCCTAAAAGACTGCTGCTGATGATGCTGAGTGCCAGCCTCCACCTCCATGCTGACACAATCCTCCTCCTCCTCCTCCTCCTCCTCTTCCTGTGCGATGGGTGGGACAGAAGGAACACTGTCTGGGTAAAGGGGGCCTTGAGAGGCAAGGAAGTCCTCCTCTTCCTGCCTCTGTTCTGCCTCAAGTGCCCTGTCCATTATTCCACGCAGCGTGTGCTCCAACAGGTGGACAAGAGGTACAGTGTCACTGATGCATGCACTGTCACTGCTCACCATCCTCGTGGCCTCCTCAAATGGTGCCAGGACAGTGCATGCATCCCTGATCATGCCCCACTGGCGTGGAGAAAAAAAACCAAGCTCCCCTGACCCTGTCCTGGTGCCGTAGTCGCACAGGTACTCATTGATGGCCCTCTGCTGCGTGTGCAGCCGCTGCAGCATGGCCAACGTTGAGTTCCACCTGGTGGGCATGTCACATATAAGGCGGTTCTTGGGCAGGTTCAACTCCTTTTGCAGCTCAGCCAGGCGAGCACTGGCATTATAAGATCTGCGGAAATGCACACAGACTTTCCTGGCCTGCCTCAGGACATCCTGTAAGCCCGGGTACCTGCCCAAGAACCGCTGCACCACCAGGTTAAGGACGTGAGCCACACAGGGCACATGGGTCAGTTGTCCCTGTCGGAGGGCGGAGAGGAGGTTGGTGCCATTGTCGCAAACCACCATTCCTGGCTTAAGCTGGCGTGGCGTCAACCACCTCTCGGCCTGGCCCTGCAGAGCAGACAGGACCTCTGCCCCAGTGTGGCTTCTGTCCCCCAAACACACCAGCGCAAGCACGGCATGGCATCTTTTTGCCTGCGTACTTGCGTAGCCCCGTGAACGGCTACGGAGCACCGCTGGTTCATAGGACAAACCACAGGAAGAGGCCATGGAGGAAGAAGAAGAGGAGGGGGTGGAGGAGAGAGGTGTGTCACAACCAGTAGTAGCATTTTGGAGGCGTGGCGGTGGGACAACCTCCAACACTACTGCACCTTGTCCTGCATCCTTCCCAGCTGCCAAAAGAGTGACCCAATGGGCCGTGAAAGAAAGGTAACGTCCCTGTCCATGCCTGCTGGACCATGAGTCAGCGGTAATATGCACCTTACCGCTGACCGCCCTGTCCAGCGAGGCCAAGACATTGCCTTCCACATGCCGGTAGAGAGCCGGAATAGCCTTCCGTGAGAAAAAGTGGCGTTTGGGAACCTGCCACTGAGGAACCGCACATTGCACAAACTCACGGAAGGGGGCCGAGTCTACCAACTGAAAAGGCAGCAGTTGAAGCGCTAGCAATTTAGCCAAGCTAGCATTCAACCGCTGGGCATGTGGATGGCTGGGAGTGAACTTCTTTCGACGGTCCAGCAGCTGGGGCAGGGAAATTTGCCTGCTAGAATCGGACGTCGGTGTACTGCTAGCAGAGTGCCCGCAAGTACTTGGCTGTGACACACCTAATTCTACACCTTCATTCCTCTCAGTGCATGTTTCAGAGAGGACTGAAGTTATAGTGGGGTTGGAGATCCCAGCTGATGCGGTGCAAGGAGAGGTCCGCTTTGTTCTTTGGTGTGGGTCTTTGAGGTAGGCTTGCCAACGAGCTGCATGGCAGGTCAACATATGTCTGGTCAGGCATGTGGTACCCAAGCGGCTGATGTTTTGGCCACGCGATATACGCTTGAGACATATGTTGCAAACAGCAGCTGTGCGATCTGATGCACTAGCCTCAAAAAAGGCCCACACCAAAGAACTTTTTGAATGACGGGCAGAGGCAGCGCCCTGCACAGGCGGAGCTCTGCGGTGTGATTCCGTCGGTGTACTGCCCTTACGCTGGCCACCAAAAGGGCATCCTGCCTCGTTGGAGATGTGCCTCCTCCTCATCCTCCTCTCTCCTATTAGGCACCCACGTGGTGTCAGTGACCTCATCATCACCTCCCTCCTCATCACTGGAGGCAATCTGGCAGTATGCTGCAGCTGCTGGAACATGACTGCCAGATTGGTGTCCTTCTTGAGCATCCCCTCTGTCTGCTCTCACGCTACTGCCTTCCTCTAGCTGGGTTTCATCATCAGACCCTTCGAAACGCTGGGCATCCTCCTGGAGCATGTACCCAACACTGTGCTGAAACAGTTCGGGGGACTCCTCAGGAGGAGGACATGGTGGGTCTAGGGAAGGAGTGACTGATGATGAGTCTGACATTGATACCAGGGAAGAGGACGCTTTGGCAGCTGCTTTTCCAGTACCCTGAGCCTGGGTGAGAGAGGATGAGGAGGAGGAGGAGGAGGGCTTGGTCATCCACTCTACCAAGTCTTCGGCATGATGTGGCTCAACATGTCCAGCTGCCGAAAAGAAGGACAAGCGTGTCCCATGGCCATGTGCTGATGACAATGCACCGCGTCCACGACCAGCACTGTTGCCCCCAGACACAGAGCCTGCTTGCCCTCTTTTATTGCCTCCTGACTGTCTGCCTCTCCTTGTTTGCCTTCCAGACATTCTAATAGATGGCCTGCAGGGAGATGGGAAAAAAGCAATAAGGGCTACCTTCAGGTGTCCTTCTCTGTCCCTTGAAACAAGGACTTTGACAGTGAAAGAAACTGACACACTCTCCCTACCTACAGTTTTCTGTCCCTAGAAAAAAAAATTTTTTAAAGCACAATTTAGCACAAGGAGAATTCACTCACTGTCCTTCCAGGTCCCTGGAAACAAGGACTTTGACAGTGAAAGAAACTGACACACTCTCCCTACCTACAGTTTTCTGTCCCTAGAAAAAATGTTTTTTTTAAGCACAATTTAGCACAAGGAGAATTACCTCACTGTCCTTCCAGGTCCCTGGAAACAAGGACTTTGACAGTGAAAGAAACTGACACACTCTCCCTACCTACAGTTTTCTGTCCCTAGAAAAAATGTTTTTTTTAAGCACAATTTAGCACAAGGAGAATTACCTCACTGTCCTTCCAGGTCCCTGGAAACAAGGACTTTGACAGTGAAAGAAACTGACACTCTCCCTACCTACAGTTTTCTGTCCCTAGAAAAAGTTTTTTCTTTTTCGTACATCACGGGACACAGAGCGACTTAGTCATTACTAATGGGTTATATAGTTTACCTTCAGGTGTTGGCACTGGCCAATTCCAAACCGGAAGTACCCTCCCCTATATAAGCCCCTCCCACCCGGGAGCACCTCAGTTTTTTGCCAGTGTCTAAGGTGTTGGCCAAAGAGTAACATGTGTTTTCACTGGGCTTGCGTACAGGTTCTTTTGGGCCTTAGTAAGCTGTTCCGGATCCCACCAAAAAAGCTTCATAGCTAAACGGTCGGTACCCGGGCCTTGCAGCAGAAGAGCAAGGTTTTGCCTGTAATGCTTCTCTTAGGAGGGCTGGACCCTGGGATCCAGAGCTCTGGTCATACCCACGACCAAGACGCTGTCTGTGCAGGGTGCTATACAGGTCCAGGGGAGTGGAATCCTTGGGAACCCGGTCCCTGAAGGTTTAATTACAATGCCTGCCGTGATAGGTGAAGTTTGGACTTTTGTGGACCAAACAAAGTCCTGCGGCGGGGATCAGGTAAGTGGGGGCCCTCAGGAACTTGGTTCTATTGGGGGACCCCCAAGCCTAATTTGTCTTTCTGTCTGTTACCTAACGGTATTCCCGCTAAATATCTGTGTTTGCCTATAACTACTGAAAATGTAGAATTTTAATAGTAGTCAAGAAAAAAAAAAAAAAAAAAACAGGGACCGCGGTACCTGTGTTAAACCACTAGAGGCCGCTGTAGTCCATTTTTCTTGTAAATGTGGATCTTTGGTTTTCTCAACTCAAAAGATCCAGGCAGCTGGTAAGTTTCTCTGAGGGAATCCACTTCCTCTGCCCTGTTGCTGCGTTCATCCACCGCACAGGCCCTCCGGCAAAAAGGGCCCTGGCTCCTAGTCCTCTGTTGGTTTTCGAAAAGGGCGCCATTGGCGCACGGGCGCGCGCGCGGGCGCGTGCACGCGCCTCCTATGAAAAAAAGGGGCGGGGCGGGTGGATGACGCTCGATGCGCGCCGCGGCGCTTCTGCGCATGTGCGGGCGTCCCAGCATGGTTAAAAGACACAGTACAAGTGTCAGCTGCATGCAAACAGAGCTAGCAACAAACAGTGGCACACAGAGGCGGTTGATGCAGGCATCCCCATAGAAAGGCACTTTAGTGGACACCAGCTGGTATATAGCAGCACCTGTGTTAGACTATTACCAGCAAAAATTGGTGTATGACGACGGGAATACCTCAGCTTTGTGCTTAAAGGATATGTCGTCCAGACGCTCCGGAAATAGATCTTCCAGGAAGCCAAAGGGGTCTCCATCGGGCTCTGAGGATATTGGGCATGCTTGCACTGCACCAATCTCCCCTGAGAATGCAGAGGTCAGTAGCCGTAGAAACCCCGCAGGAATGCCTGGTGCTGCGGTTGTCCCCAGTCCACCTGCTCCTGTATATATAACAGAGGAGGTTTTATCCTCAACTCTGGGAGGATTGGAAGAGAGATTAACAGCATTGATCGCTGCTTCCCTGTCACAGGAAAAGCGCGTCCGATCTCCGTCTCCTCCTTCAGAGTGCCTGTTAGTGGAGGAACAGCCCCACACAGAGATCGACCTACCTGAAGGGGATCAGGATGAGGTTGATTCACTTATAGAGGAATCAACAGTGGAAGAACCTTTCTCAGCTTCTCAGGCTGAAAGATTATGGGTTCAGTCTCTGACTAACATGGTCCGATCAGCATTTAAAATGCCTCTGGCGGAACCACCATCCACTACGGTTTCCTCGCTGGGGTCGCTAAAAGCTCCCCAGGCGGTCTGTTCCTTCCCAATCCACCCTTTATTAGAAGGGCTTATTTACCAGGATTGGGAGCATCCTGATAAAATATTTGCTCCCCCCAAGAGATTTCCGGTGATCTATCCCATGGAGGATAAGTTCATAAGAAAATGGAGGGTCCCTATAGTGGACGCAGCCATCTCTTCTGTTAACAAATCACTGACATGTCCAGTAGATAATGTTCCAATGTTCAAAGACCCAATAGATAAAAAATTGGAGTCTTTACTAAAATCTGCTTTCTCTACAGCAAGTATGGTGACACAACCTGCGGTAGCAGCGATTGGAGTCTGCCAAGCAGTGAAAGATCAGTTGAAACAAGTCTTAAGGGACTTACCAGATCAGCAGGCTCATGCCCTAGCTGACCTGCCTAGAGCCTTGTGTTTTGCGGTGGACGCCATAAAGGATACAATCCAACAGGCCTCCCGCTTTACGCTGTCTATAGTACATATGCGTAGGCTTCTGTGGCTCAAAAACTGGTCTGCTGAAGCTCCCTGTAAAAAACTGCTGGTTAGCTTCCCATTTCATGGAGAACGCTTATTTGGAGAAGATCTGGACAAATATATCCAGAAAATTTCTGCCGGTAAAAGTTCACTCTTACCGGTTAAGAACAAGGGTAGAAGTCCTTCTTTTAAGAGGCCTACCTCTCCAGTCCCGGGCACATCGGCTGTGAAGCAGTTCCGACGGCCTCCGCGGTCAAATTCAGGGGGCAGAAATCAGGGACAATCACAGGGTAACAAGAAGCCCTGGATCAAGAGAGGTACAAAACCTCCCCCTAAGGCATGAAGTATTGCCCCCGCTCAATCGGGTGGGGGGAAGACTTCAGTTGTTCACAGAGACCTGGCGGGACACCATCAGAGACAGATGGGTGCTCTCCGCAGTAAGTCTGGGATACAAGCTGGAGTTAAAAGGCACTCCTCCTGCCCAATTTATGAGGTCAAATGTGCCAAGAGATCCCCAAAAGAGAGGATCCCTCCTTCTGGCACTAGAACAACTATTGCTCCAAGGGGTAATCATGAAGGTTCCCCTGGAAGAAAGCGGATTCGGGTTTTACTCGAACCTTTTCACAGTCCCCAAACCAAATGGGGACGTGAGGCCCATATTAAATCTAAAAGGGCTAAACAAGTTCCTAAATATCAGGACTTTTCGGATGGAGTCGATCCGATCAGTGGCCACCGCCCTACAAGGGCAGGAATGGCTAGCCTCGATCGACATAAGGGATGCTTATCTGCATATTCCCATCTTTCCGGCCCATCAGAAATTTCTACGCTTTGCAGTAGAAGGGCGCCATTTTCAGTTCAGAGCCTTACCTTTCGGTCTGGCCACAGCACCACGAGTGTTCACAAAAATTCTGGCCCCATTATTGGCCAATCTAAGAACACAGGGTGTAACGATAATGGCATATCTAGACGACCTGCTACTAATAGACCACTCAGTGGAAAAGCTGGAAGTAGCTATTCACAAGACAATCGAGTATCTGGAATATCACGGTTGGATTATCAACCGGGACAAGTCAGCTCTAAGACCAGTCAAAAGTCTGGAATACTTAGGGCTAAGGCTGGATTCAAATCAGAGAAAGATTTTCTTACCTCCAGAGAAGGTGTCGTCTTTAAGAAATTTGACCCACTTAGTGGGTACAAAAAGAAAACCATCCATACGTCTCTGCATGAGGCTGCTGGGAAAGATGGTGGCTTCATTCGAAGCGGTACCCTACGGTCAATTCCATTCAAGGAATTTGCAAAGGGCCATACTGTCAGCCTGGAACAAAAAAGTTCAGGCTTTAGACTTACCAATGTCCCTGTCCCCTTCCGTTCGCAAGAGCCTCCATTGGTGGTTGGTGCCCCAGAATCTGGAAAGAGGGAAACCCTTCAGTCCGGTTTCTTGGAAGGTGGTCACTACAGATGCCAGCCTCATCGGCTGGGGGGCAGTGCTGGAGCAATGGTCTCTCCAGGGCAGGTGGTCAGAAGCAGAAAAGGCCCTGCCCATCAATCTCTTAGAGATACGAGCAGCCCGGTATGCCCTAGTAGCATGGACATCCAAACTCCAGGGGTCCCCTGTCAGAATTCAATCAGACAATGCCACGGCAGTGGCATATATCAATCATCAGGGTGGCACCAAAAGTCGTGCAGCCCAGAAGGAAGCAAATTGCATCCTGGAGTGGGCAGAAAGATATGTCCCAGCCATATCTGCGGTTTTCATCCCAGGAGTGGAAAATTGGAGAGCGGACTTTCTAAGTCGCCAACAATTATGCCCGGGGGAATGGTCTCTTCACCCCGAGGTTTTCCAGGCAATATGCCAGCGGTGGGGAACACCGGATGTAGATCTGCTAGCATCCAGATTCAACGCAAAGGTGGACAGGTTTGTGTCTCGCACAAGGGATCCCCTAGCTTGCGGCTCGGATGCCCTAGTGTTCCCTTGGGATCGGTTCAAGCTGATATATGCATTCCCACCGCCACAATTGTTACCGCGATTACTCCGCAGAATCAGGGTAGAAAAGAAACCAGTGATTCTGGTGGCTCCAGCGTGGCCCCGAAGGGCATGGTACGCGGAGATTGTAAAAATGTCAGTGAGGAGTCCTTGGACCCTCCCACTTCGTCCGGACCTGCTGTCGCAAGGACCGATATACCACCCTTCCTTACCAGCCCTAGGTTTGACGGCCTGGCTATTGAAGCCCACATTCTGAAAAAGAGAGGGCTCTCTAATTCTGTGGTATCTACCATGATCAATGCCAGGAAACCGGTATCCAGGCAGATCTATTATAGGATCTGGAAAGCGTACATTACGTGGTGTGAGACCAAGAAATGGCATCCACGTAAGTACATGATAGGGAGGATTCTGGACTTCCTACAGTGGGCTGTAGATAGGAAGCTGGCCTTGAGTACTATCAAGGGTCAGATTTCGGCCTTGTCAATATTTTTTCAAAGGCCCTTGGCTTCGCATTCACTAGTCAAAGCCTTTATACAAGGAGTGATGCGTATTAGCCCTCCGGTTAGTATTCCCATATGTCCTTGGGACTTAAACCTGGTTCTGTCGGTTCTACAGGAACAACCGTTTGAACCATTACAACACATTTCCTTGGTTCTTCTCACCAGGAAATTGGTTTTCTTAGTAGCCATTTGTTCGGCTAAAAGAGTGTCGGAATTAGCAGCTATGTCCTGTAAGGAGCCATATCTGGTTGTCCATAAGGACAGAGTAGTATTACGTCCTCATCCAGCCTTTCTTCCTAAGGTGGTATCGAGGTTTCATTTGAACCAAGATGTGGTTCTTCCTTCTTTTTTCCCCAAACCTAGCTCAGTAGAGGAAAAGTTATTACATTCTTTGGATGTGGTAAGAGCAGTTAAAGCTTATCTAAAAGCCACTGCTCAGATTCGCAGAACGGATTCTTTGTTTGTTCTGCCGGAAGGCCCCAGAAGGGGTCAGGCAGCATCAAAATCTACTTTAGCCAAGTGGATTCGACAGGTCATAATACAAGCCTATGGCTTGAGAAAGAGACCGCCTCCGTTCAAAGTTAGGGCGCACTCCACAAGAGCGGTTGGAACTTCATGGGCAGTGCATCACCAGGCCTCCCTGGCTCAAGTATGTAAGGCCGCAACATGGTCTTCGGTACACACGTTTACTAGATTCTATCAGGTAGACGTTAGAAGTCAGGAGGATGTCGCCTTTGGGCGCAGTGTGTTGCAGGCCGCAAAAGATCCTCATGCCTGATGGCGCCCAGCTTATGTACCCCCCCCCTCATTTGGCATTGCTTTGGGACGTCCCATTAGTAATGACTAAGTCGCTCTGTGTCCCGTGATGTACGAAAAAGAAAAAGGGATTTTTATAACAGCTTACCTGTAAAATCCTTTTCTTGGAGTACATCACGGGACACAGAGCTCCCACCCCTCTTTTTGGGACACTTATTGCTTGGCTACAAAACTGAGGTGCTCCCGGGTGGGAGGGGCTTATATAGGGGAGGGTACTTCCGGTTTGGAATTGGCCAGTGCCAACACCTGAAGGTAAACTATATAACCCATTAGTAATGACTAAGTCGCTCTGTGTCCCGTGATGTACTCCAAGAAAAGGATTTTACAGGTAAGCTGTTATAAAAATCCCTTTTTTTAAGCACAATATAGCACAAGCACAAAACACACTGACACTCTCCCTACCTATCCTTCTCTTTCCCTAAACTAAAGGAATCCAGGTTAAGCAAGAAAGAAATAAAAGTCACTGTCCCTGCCTATGCTGCTCTATCCCTGCTCCGGAACACACTACACTAGGCCGCCGTGCTGGCGGCCTTTTATAGTGTGGGGCGTGTACTAAACCCCCTCAGCAATAATTGGCCACAGGCATCCTGCCTGTGGCCAATCATTGCTCTCCTCGCTGCCGGCGCTGTGATTGGCCAAGCATGCGGGGTCACAGTGCATGCTTGGCCAATCACAGCGCCTGGATGACACTGCGATGGCGTAGTGCATTGTGGGCCGTTCGCGTCACTCGAATTTGGCGCGAACGGCCCAAATCGTTCGATCTTCGTCGAACGATCGAACAGCCGATGTTCGAGTCGAACGTATGTTCGACTCGAACACGAAGCTCATCCCTATTGTTTAGATATGGTATCCAGGACTGTATTCATTTCTGTCCCCCCCCCCCCCCCCCACACACTATAGGCCTCCCTCACTAGTTTTCCCCGTCCCCTGTTACTTTAGATCCCTTTACGCTCTGGGGATCCATTCAGATTATATTTAGGGCCATAAACTGCTGCTATAATAATGGGACCTTTGGTAATTAAGTTTCCTCTAATTAGGGTAAGTTTCTTTAGTTTGTTGATTGTTTACAACTAATTATTCTTCCTTATGTCTCTTAATACTGTATGTATAATTGTTATTGCTCAACTTGTGTTATATACTATTATTCAATTATTCATTGCAGGGTAAGCTGATCGGTTTGGTGTCGGAATGCTATAGGTCCATGCCTATTTTCACACTGCTCTTTGGTCCGATCCTGTGCATTTCTCGGTGTGTTCTGCACTCTGTCCGCCTCTGTCTGGGTGTTTGGTCTGCTCTGATGCCCCTGTGCGATACTCTGGTCACAGCCGGTGGCTGCATGGACACTCAAGGGCCATTTGTCTCCTTGACATCGCTGCCCGCCTTTAGCCACGCCCCTGCTGCACGTTCTATAGTCTCCATTGCTTCATTTCATCTGCCCTCTCTGTCTTGCTTCTCCGGCTGGCGGGGTTTAGTCCCGCCCGCCTTTGGCCGCGTAATTTTTTCACCCTGATGAAAACTCGCATAGCATCATGGGGATTGTAGGCCCTAGCCTTGGAGCTGCGCAGGCGCACTGGCTATCTGTATGTGCGCTCCCGGTCAGTGACGTCAGACGCTGATCGGCTGGGGGGCTATTTAAACCGACATTGCCAGCCATTGTGTGCTGGCTTGTCGTGGGGGTGCTGAATTTTCTGTCTTTGATGATCCAAGGTAATTCATTTTTCTTTTGGCTCAACTTCTGTGCCATCTTTTAATCAATAGGCTGTATCTGATTCATGTCTTCCTGAACTTTTGACTACTAGGCTGTTCTTCATCTGATCCATTGCTGCATACCTGGATACTATGTCGGGGCTCTGTCTGTGCTAAATACCCAGCCCTGTTAACCCTAATACACAGTGGATTGTAAATAGGTAAGCCAACCTAATGCAATTTTTGTTGCGTTAGGCTTTATTACATTGTGGCATTTGGATCTTTAAAAAGATATGTTAATTTCCGCTTATTTTTCTTATTTCTTCTCCAGCTTGATCATATCTGCTTATGGTCCTTTTTTGGACACTGCCAGTCTAGTCAGCGCCCCCATTTTTAGGTTTTAATTTTTGCTTAATATGGTATGTATGGAGGCCATGTTAGCCCCATTTAGGGATAAAAATTTGCCATGGAGCTTTTTATCCCTTTAACAGCCTCTCTTTGGCTCTTTTGCAGTTTTAAACAATAGTCCCCTGCAGCCACGTTAGGGTTTGTGTCTTCGTTTGCCGCCCCTGGACATCCTTGCTGACCCGACCTCTGGATATTGGGGTAGGGTACGGCTGTATTATACACCGAGTTTTTGTTAACAGAGGCTATCTCGATAGCAGGACTTTGTTTGGACTTTTGGCACTCTGACATTTCCAAACTAATACCCCTGAAGAAGCCAATGCTTTGGTGAAACATGTTGGGAGAACTTGTTGTACAATCTAATTCAGTGTATTATATCATGTATTGATCAACATTAGCATTATATCAAATTGTGCAGAATAAATTTTGTCTTCTTTTAAATGTCTTGACTTGTTAGGCACCGCTATAATCCCTTCATTCCCTTTTCCCTATTCTGTTACCCACTGTACAGCACTTCCCCTGGCTGGGGGACCGTGCGGGCGGTGCTCGCCCCCCGGCAGTATGCATTCCTCCTCCCCACGGGCCCCTCTCGGTTGCGGGCCCCATAGCGGCCGCGTGTGTCGCTATGGCGGTAGTTCGGCCACTGCTCCGGAGGGATGTCATCCATCCGGAAACCAGGGGCCTAACATCTGGACCATCAGGAGGTTTGGGGTACCATAGATCCTGTGGCAGAGGATCTCCTAGACGCATCCATTAGGGGACTAAATTGACTGTTCGAGCTACATACCGGCTGCTAGTGCCATTGGGTGACTATCCGGGTGAGCTGTACCCACTTGGAATCAAGTGGCGATGAAGCCAGGAGTGCCTGAATTCCATCTGTCTTCCTAACACCTTTCTCCTTTCATGCATAAGAAAATAAAGCCCTACAATGGAGTGATATACTGGTGTGGACCTTGGAGTTACTTGGTGTCAGGTCTGCCAGGAAACTACAACCGTCCCTCCGCTTTCCTGACCGGTAGTCTTGTTATCCCGGTGTCAGGTGGAGGGACGGCTGAGATCTCCCACAGACAGGAAATAAGGTACCACAAAGGAAGGTGCAGATAGCCTAACCACAACCCCCAGCAACAACTCACGGTTAGTAGGCAGAAGACAGGATCCCAGGAGGGAAAAGGACAATCCAGGTAACGTAGTCAGAACAAGCCAGGGTCGGCAGCAAGGTTAACCAGGTTCAAGGGATAATCCAGGAATCGTAGTCAAGACGAGCCAAGTAGGTAACCAAAAAGCAAGAGCATCCATAAACAGGAACCTATCCTAAGGCACGGACAGGAAGGGGAAGTGGGAATATATAGGGACACTAATGAGAAGACTGCTGACAGCTGGTCCCAGGGTGGAGCAAACATCCCCACTAGAGAAAAAGAACATAACTACGATGCTAACATAAAACCAGTTCACTGGTGGTTCAGGACATAGGAAAACAGTCTATGAACACCAGGCCCTGGGATCCCAGACACGGCGTGACAGTACCCCCCACACAAAGATGCCCCCAAACCTATTTGGGTTTGGATGGGTGCCTGTCGTGGAAGGACTTGACCAGCCGTGGGGCATGAACATCACGAGCAGGCACCCAAGTCCTCTCTGCAATGGAGTAGCCCTTCCAGTCCACCAGATATTGTAATTGTCTACCCCTATGTCGGGAATCCAGAATTTTGCTAACTTCATACTCTTGATGGTCATCCACAGAGACTGGAGAGGGACGTCTAGAGGGGAGAGAGAATCTATTCTTGACAAAGGGCTTAAGCAAAGATACATGAAATGTATTGGGAATACGAAGATGAAGGGGCAAGCGTAGTTTATAAGCCACAGGGTTGACCTGACAGAGAATGCGAAAAGGTCCTATAAATCTAGGACCTAACTTGGAGGAAGGTTGTCGCAGTTTCATGTTCTTGGTGGACAACCAAACCAGCTGATTAAGACGATAGCGGGGTGCAGGTTTTCTGTGACGATCTGCATACCCCTTGTATCTATGTACAGACTGAAGCAGAACCTTTCTTATGTTTCTCCAGTGCGTAGTCAATCTTGATACCATGTTGGCTGCCGCAGGTACCTCCACCAAGGAAGACTGGAAGGGGAGAACCCTGGGTTGATACCCAAAGGCAGCTTGGAAAGGGGAACATCTAAGGGAAGAGTGCCACTGCGAATTGTGTGCTAGTTCTGCTAGAGGTAACATCTCGCTCCAGTTGTCATGTTCAGCATTGATATAAGCTCGTAGGTAGATCTCCAAATCTTGATTGACCCTCTGTCTGGCCATTAGATTGAGGATGGTATCCAGAGGACAGGGAATTCTTGATCCCCAGATGTTTGCAAATGGCCCTCCAGAACGAGGATATGAATTGAGGGCCTCTATCGCTAACAATATCAACAGGGATGCCGTGTAAGCGGATGACATTCTCAATAAAGGATAAAGCTAGGCTTGGGGCAGAAGGTAGTGCGGGCATGGGAATGAAGTGGGCCAACTTTGAAAATCGGTCCACTATCACCCAAATTACGGTATTTCCACTGGAGGTGGGCAAGTCCACGATAAAATCCATGCTGATATGAGTCCAGGGAGCACGAGGAACAGGTAACGGTTGAAGTAGACCTTGAGGAACAGAACGATGCATTTTGATGGCAGCACAAACCGAACAGGCTCTAACAAAGGCTATAACATCCTTTTTTAGAGTAGGCCACCAAACCAGGGACTTCAAACGTAGAAAGGTTTGGTTGATACCAGGGTGTCCGGATACCATCTGGCCATGGGCCCACTGTAACACTTATTTTCGTAATTCTAGGGGAACAAACAAGGTATTGGGTGGAACTGAGAGATTAGAAGGTGCCCGAGACTGTGCGGCCAACAAGTTCCTTTGTAAAGCAGTATCCAGTTGTGCAATAATTCGTTCCGGAGGAACAATATGATCAGGAGGTATTTGCAGATTCTCACAAGGGAATTGCCGAGACAGGGCATCGGCCTTGGTGTTCTTGGTGCCAGGAATGTACGTCACTACAAAGTTGAATCGGGTGAAGAATAACGCCCAGCAGGCTTGTCTGGGATTCAGTCTTTGGGCCTTCTCTAAGTAGATTAGGTTCTTATGGTCAGTTTGAACCACAACAGGAAGTTCCGTACCTTCTAAAAGATGTCTCCATTCGGAAAATGCTAATTTTATAGCTAAAAGTTCTCTATTCCCTATGTCATATTTTTGTTCTGCAGCAGAGAACTTCTTGGAGAAAAAGGCAACCGGATGCAACTTGTTAGAAGTGGGTTCTCGTTGGGATAATACTGCTCCGGCCCCTACTTCGGAGGCATCAACTTCCAAGAAATATTGAGCCGAAGGCTGAGGATGGCGAACAGGAGCAGAGCAAAAAGCAGATTTTAGAAGAAGGTCGAAAGCCTCCAGAGCTTCAGGAGGCCACAGAGCATTTGGTCCCTTTTTTTGTGAGGACGGTGATGGGAGCCAAAATTTTGGAGAAATTCTTGATGAATTTGCGGTAGTAGTTACAAAATCCAATAAAACGCTGTATTTCCCTTAAGGTAGAAGGTCTAGGCCATTCTAAGATAGCATCGAGTTTCTTGGAGTCCATCTGGAATCCATTAGAAGAAATTATATAACCTAAGAAAGGTATTTCCGTTTGTTCAAAAGAGCACTTGGAAGGTTTGGCGTACAGCTTATGATCTCTTAAACGTTGGAGAACAGTGCAAACATGGCCACGGTGAAGCTTTAAGTCTTTAGAGTGAATGAGTATATCATCTAAATAGACAACAACAAAAGAGTCAAGTAGATCCCTGAAAATATCATTCACAAACTCTTGAAATACCGCGGGAGCATTGCAAAGCCCAAAAGGCATCACAAGACACTCATAATGCCCCCTTCTGGTATTAAAAGCTGTCTTCCATTCATCTCCTGCTTTTATTCTAATGAGGTTATATGCAGACCGAAGATCCAATTTGGTAAAGATCTTTGACCCCTGGACACGGTCAAACAGCTCAGTAATTAAGGGCAACGGATACCGATTCTTTACAGTAATACGGTTGAGAGATCTGTAGTCAACGCAGGGTCTAAGTCCTCCATCCTTTTTCTCCACGAAAAAGAAGCCTGCTCCCACAGGAGAGGAGGAAGGCCGGATGAAACCCTTTTTTAGACTGTCTTCAATGTATTCCTCCATAGCCTTGGTTTCCGCAAGGTTAAGAGGATAGGTTCTCCCCTTAGGAAGAGGAGAACCGGGAAGCAAGTCAATAGCACAGTCATACGGGCGGTGTGGAGGGAGGCCCTCTGCTTCTTTTTCAGAAAATACGTCAGCAAACCCGGCATAAGCCTCCGGTAGTTCAGGGACAGTAGAGACCCCAAGAATGGACACTTTATTACGTATAAACTTTTGGATACAGTGAACATGACAAAAGGTGCTCCAGGCAGAAATTTGACCGGAGGACCAGTCAATAGATGGGTTATGTTTACATAACCAAGGGAACCCAAGAATTACAGGATACTTAGGAGACGGAATGACATTAAATGATAGCTCTTCAGAATGCAGAGCCCCCACTAGAACAGAAAGGGGCATGGTCTCTAGAGAGATAAGTCCATCACCAAGAGGTTCTCCGCCAAGAGTAGTTACACACAGAGGTGGATCTTTCGGAACCGTCGGAATCTGAAGACTCTTAACCAGCGTTGCATCGAGAAATACCCCACTTGCACCGGAATCAACAAAGGCAACGGTGGAGTAGCTCTTATTGTTCCAAAATAATAATACGGGTACTACTAATCTCTCTAGAGGAGGTTTCAAAACAGTGTGGCCTAATGGGGCTCCTTGATCTCCCATTAAGCCCGGGAGTTTCAGTCGCATCGGACAAGAATGCAGGAAGTGACCCGGCTTACCACAAAATAGACAGAGGCCTAGAGTTCTGCGTTTGGTACGTTCATCAGACAAACGCACAGCCCCTACATCCATGGGTTCTTCCTCAAACCCGGCGGTTGGAGGAAAAAAATTGTCTCTGACGCTCCCTCTCAGACTGGCGTTCAGAGAAGCGAGTATCCACGAGGATACACAAATTGATGAAATCCTCCAATGCCACTGGGATCTCACGGTAAGTTAATTCGTCCTTAATGCGTTCCGCTAGACCTCTGCGGAAGGCGGCCTTAAGGGCGCAATTATCCCAGGAAGTATCTGCCGCAAGTGTGCGGAATTCTATTGCATAAGATGCTACTGTGCGTTTACCCTGGTGTAAGTCAAGAATACTGGCCTCAGCTGCCCTTACTCTGTCAGGAACGTCAAATATTCTCTCAACGGTTTGCATAAACGTGGGGTAATCAGTAAGTACAGGAGAATCTTTCTCAAGAAGAGGCGACACCCAGGACAGAGCTCTACCCTTAAGCAAGGAAATAATAAATGTCACCTTGGCTTGGGTAGAGGTAAACACAGAAGGTTGATTTTTAAAATGCAACCGGCAATGGTTGAGAAATCCCCTGCAATCCAAGGGGTTCCCATCATACTTATCGGGGAGAGGTATCTTTGGAGCGGGAGAGCCCACAGATTTAGACACAACTACAGGTTCCCCAACCCCAGACTCAAGATTTTTTGGTGTAGCAGGACTAGTACCATGTGCCGAGGCCAAAGTAGATAACAGAGTAGCGATGGCACCCAATTTCTCCTCCAATGACTGTACATGATTAGCCTGCTCACCCAACATCTGACCCTGTAGAGAGACTGCCTGCACCAGCTCGCTGAGGTCCATCTGGCCTTAGGATAATGTCAGGTCTGCCAGGAAACTACAACCGTCCCTCCGCTTTCCTGACCGGTAGTCTTGTTATCCCGGTGTCAGGTGGAGGGACGGCTGAGATCTCCCACAGACAGGAAATAAGGAACCACAAAGGAAGGTGCAGATAGCCTAACCACAACCCCCAGCAACAACTCACGGTTAGTAGGCAGAAGACAGGATCCCAGGAGGGAAAAGGACAATCCAGGTAACGTAGTCAGAACAAGCCAGGGAGGGTCGGCAGCAAGGTTAACCAGGTTCAAGGGATAATCCAGGAATCGTAGTCAAGACGAGCCAAGTAGGTAACCAAAAAGCAAGAGCATCCATAAACAGGAACCTATCCTAAGGCACGGACAGGAAGGGGAAGTGGGAATATATAGGGACACTAATGAGAAGACTGCTGACAGCTGGTCCCAGGGTGGAGCAAACATCCCCACTAGAGAAAAAGAACATAACTACGATGCTAACATAAAGCCAGTTCACTGGTGGTTCAGGACATAGGAAAACAGTCTATGAACACCAGGCACTGGGATCAAATCCCAGACACGGCGTGACACTTTCGACATAGAGACTTTTGTCCTTACATACTAGGGACAGAAACCAACACTGAGGGGATCGCTACAAAGACCCGTAAGGAAACTAATGCCTCGTTTCCACTGAGCGGATCGGTTCGGTACGGTACGCTATTTTGGGTGTTTCCATTATGAAAGCGTGCCATAAAACCGAACCGTACCGCACCATTCTGGGTCCTGCTTCAGATGTGGGGCCATAGAAAATGGAACGGTTCGGTTGGGGCGGAGCTACAATACATTCCACTGATTGGCTGACCCGCGAGGCATTTTTTCCAAACCCTGAATGGTCCCTGTCGGTCCGACTTGCAGTGGAAACGCTCACCAGAATAGACCGGACCATTCAAACCGTTCCAAACTGTACCGACCCGAACCGTTCCGCTCAGTGGAAACAAGGCATTAGTGTGCCTAACCTCTGTAACCCAGGGGGTACGGGCATGGAAGAGACCACACGCTCTTTCCTCTCCAGTGAACGAGCCAAAGAGTGGAGAAGGAGGGTGGCGGGTGGCCGCTTTATATATATTGTGACAGCAGGAAGGTAAAGTCACCTGGTTGCATCCAGGGGGGTAGATATATTTCTCCCAGATTCAGGCTTTATGCTGACTTATACAACTAGGGTGGAGAGTTGTATAAGCCCAGCTGAGGCTAGTAGGCTCATGGATGACTCATACCTCTAGGGAGAGTGTGGGGCGTCGTACAGACAGGGAGTTGATGAGACCAGCTGAACCTTGTCAGCTCATTTAGGCCTCTATAAGAAATCCCAGCTTCATTAGATGTTAGCTCATGCCTGGAAGCAGACCTGTGTGGACTGTCTAGGGAGAGTGAACCCCTGTGCGGTGAGAGAAAGCCTGTGTGGCTATATTTTGCTTGGACATTTAAAACCAGGGACTAGGACAGCACTAGGCTGATCCCAGTCGTTAGTTAGGAAACCTGTAAGTTTAGTCAGAGGTCAAGTTGACCAGGATTTATTTTGTTTATGTTTTTTTTGCCTTGCTGTGTTTTTGTCACTGTAAATAGAAAATAAACCGCACCTTTTTGATTTTTGAAAACCACAACCTCCGTCTGCTGGGCCTGTTTTGGGTGGGGAGCCCATCCCGGGGGTCACACATACCCGCTGCCGAGCTAGCCCCCTCACAGTTGGTGGAGAATGCAGGCAGTTTTTTTTAAGCCAGCATGGAGGAGATACTGAAGCAGCTGGCTCTAGCAAATGCCAATCAACAGCAGACAAATGCAGGTTTGCAAAAGAGCCTTGCAGCTCATCAACAGAGCCTTGCAGCTCAACAACAGAACTTCGCAGCCCAGCAGCAAGCTCATCAACAGAGCCTTGCAGCCCAGCAGCAAGCTCACCAACAGAGTCTGGAAGCTCAGCAACAAGCCCAGCAGCAATCTGAGGCCCGCTTCATAGACCTGTTACAGAAGCAAGAGCAGAGACTACAACAAATGGAAGCAGTAATGCAGCAACGTCCGCAGACCAGTGAGGAAAGCCGTCCCACTAATACCGCGTCCTTTGGGGTGAGTCGTTTATTGACAAAAATGACTGGAGAGGATGATCCAGAGGTATTTTTGACCACATTTGAAAGGACTGCTGAAAGAGAAAAGTGGCCTGAGGAGCAGTGGGCTGGACTGGTGGCTCCTCTGTTAACTGGTGAATCGCAGAAGGCTTACTATGACCTGGAGCCTGACCAAGCAAAAGACTATGTGATGCTAAAAGCTGAGATATTGGCAAGGCTGGGTGTCACCCAGGCTGTCCGGGCTCAGCGTGTGCATAACTGGACTTTCCAGCTTGGAAAACCCCCCAGGTCTCAAATGTATGATCTCATTCACCTGAGCAGAAAGTGGCTACAGCCAGAGACTTTGTCCGCACCAAAGATTGTGGAACGTGTTGTAATGGATCGGTTTTTGAGAGCTCTTCCTACTGCCATCCAAAGGTGGGTAAGCCATGGAGACCCAGAGACGGCCGATGGTCTTGTGGATCGTGTGGAGAAATACTTGGCTACAGAGAACCTGACGGCCTCTTCCAGAGACACTCGGACTTTCCACCCTAAGACCAGACCATCCCCAGGGGCGGATAAGAGGATTCCAAGGGGTGAGGGTGGAGAGAGTGAGAGGGTGGGAGCTCTACCCCAAGTTTGGCGAGAACAGCCTGGGAAATCAGCGGCTCAAGAGGCCGCAAGAAGGATCGTTTGCTACCGCTGCCGGCAAGCGGGACATATTGCAGCAAATTGCCCGGTTGTGGAGGAACCCATGCAGTGTGACTTTCTGACGGGCAGACGTCAGTCGCTGTGTGCGACAGTCGCATGCACTGCCATTCGGGGAACTGAGAAACATTTATGCAAAATGTGTATTAATGGTAGAAATGTTGTGGTATTGCTGGATTCAGGTAGCCTTGTGACCCTGATAAAGGCTGAGTTAGTTAAAACAGAGGTCTCTGGGAATAGCAAGGTAGCCGTTATTTGTGTGCATGGGGACACCCGAGAGTATCCAGTGACTACGGTGTGTTTCGAGACCCCCAAAGGTACCCTCTCTCATCCAGTGGGCTTAGTATCTCAGTTACCGCATGACGCCATTGTGGGAAGGGATTTTCCGAAGTTCTGGGAACTGTGGGATGATCCTGAGCCCCCCACTGGTGCCCCTATGTACCAGGAATGTGATAGCCAGAACTCCCCTGAGAGTGGTGAGGACTCTCCGGAATTTCCCTTGTCAGTATTGGCAGGGGAGACTCAAGAAACTGGAGAGGAGCCCACCTCCTCAGACGAAAACCTACCGTCTGTGGAGTTTTCTGATCTTGAGGTTCACAGGGAAAACTTTGCCACAGAACAGTTGAAAGACCCCGCCCTAATAAAGGCACGGGAAAACGTAGTGAAAATAGATGGCGAGTTAGTGAACCCAGATAATACTGGCACTTACCCATACTTCAGCGTAGAGAAGGACCTACTGTATCGGGTGGCAAAAAGGGCAGAAGAAACCGTTGAGCAGCTTGTGGTGCCCAAACCTTACAGGAAGTTGGTGTTGGAGTTGGCCCATGGGCACATTCTTGGAGGTCATCTGGGGACAGAGAAAACCCGAGAGAGGGTATTACAGAGATTCTATTGGCCTGGGGTGATGAAGGACATAGAAAATTATTGTTCCTCCTGCCCTGTGTGTCAGAGGTCGGCCCCGATGCCACATTTCCGTAGCCCGCTGGTCCCTCTACCCATCATTGAGGTCCCGTTTGAGAGAATCGCAATGGATTTGGTAGGTCCTATAATCAAGTCCGCTAGGGGGCACCAGTACATATTGGTTATAATGGACTATGCCACCCGTTATCCAGAAGCGATCCCTCTCAGAAATACCTCGGCCAAAACCATAGCCAAAGAGCTATCTCTTGTTTTTAGCCGGGTGGGTATTTGTAAAGAACTGCTTACGGACCAAGGTACACCCTTTATGTCCCGGGTTATGAAAGAGCTGTGTAAATTGTTCAACGTGACGCAATTGCGTACATCTGTGTATCACCCCCAAACCGATGGGCTGGTTGAAAGATTCAACAAAACCCTAAAACAAATGTTGAAGAAAGTGGTGGATAGAGATGGAAGGGATTGGGACTGTCTACTTCCTTATTTGATGTTTGCTATTAGGGAGGTGCCCCAATCCTCTACGGGATTCTCCCCCTTTGAGTTACTGTATGGGAGACACCCAAGAGGGCTGTTGGATATTGCCAAGGAAACTTGGGAAAGTGAGAGTTCTCCCCACAGGAGTGTGATTGAGCATGTCGCCCTGATGCAAGATCGAATTGCACAGGTAATGCCCATCGTGAAGGAACATTTGGCCCAAGCGCAGTTGGCACAGCAGAGAGTGTACAACCGTGGAGCCAAGACCCGTACCTTTTCCCCGGGGGATAGGATATTGGTACTTGTCCCTACGGTTGAAAGTAAATTCCTTGCCAAATGGCAAGGCCCCTACGAGATAATGGAAAAAGTGAGCGAAGTGAATTACAAGGTCAGACAACCAGGAAGGCGAAAGCCCGAACAGATCTATCACGTTAATCTGTTGAAAGCCTGGAGGGATAGAGAGTCCCTAGTCGCAGACACTTGGTCACCAGCTCAAACTGGTTGCGTGATTCCTGAGGTTGGAATCGCAGCCACCTTGTCACAACCCCAACAACAGGAGGTTAAGGAGTTTGTACTTCGCAACAAGGAGGTATTCTCTGAGCTGCCGGGACAAACATCTGGGGTAGAGCATGACATTATTACCCCGCCCGGTGAAAGGGTGAAGTTAAAACCCTATCGGATCCCAGAGGCCCGACGGGAGGCAATACGGGAGGAAGTACAGAGAATGCTGAACTTAGGGGTGATAGAGGAGTCCCAAAGTGATTGGTCTAGTCCCATTGTGTTGGTGCCTAAACCGGATGGGAGCTGGCGATTTTGTAACGATTTTCGTCAGTTGAACAAAGTTACAAAATTTGACACCTACCCCATGCCACGTATAGATGAGTTGATCGACCGGCTGGGAACAGCCCGATACATGACGACTCTTGACCTCACAAAAGGGTATTGGCAAATCCCCCTGGCCAAGTCGGCCAAAGAGAAAACCGCATTTGTAACCCCAGACGGGGCGTTCCAATATAAAAGAATGCCGTTCGGGTTACAGAATGCGCCGGCCACATTCCAGCGGAAAATGGACCAGATGCTGAGGCCCCATCGGAAGTATGCTGCGGCTTACCTGGATGACATAATTGTCCATAGCACAGATTGGGCCTCACATCTGCCAAAAGTGCAAGCAGTCCTGGACTCTGTTCGGGAAGCAGGGTTTACGGCTAACCCCAAGAAGTGTACCATTGGGCAGGAGGAGGCCAAATATCTTGGGTACACCATTGGGAGGGGAGTAATAAAACCCCAACTCAACAAAGTCGAGGCCATCCAGAGTTGGCCACGTCCCAACAGCAAGAAGCAGGTACGAGCCTTTCTGGGAATCGCTGGGTATTATCGGCGATTCATTCCCCACTTTGCTTCTAAGGCTGTGCCCCTAACCAACCTGACGAAGGGGAAAGGGTCGGTCATGATTAAATGGACCCCCGAGGCTGAGGCAGCATTCCAATTCTTGAAACAAGCCTTATGTAGCCAGCCAGTGTTGTACTCACCCGACTTCTCTAGAGACTTTGTCGTACAAAGTGATGCGTCAGATGTGGGGTTAGGAGCAGTATTGTCCCAGGTCTGGAACGGGGAAGAGCACCCAGTCATTTACCTCAGCAGGAAGTTGAAGTCCCATGAGGTAAATTACGCCACCGTTGAAAAGGAGTGTTTAGCGGTGAAGTGGGCTCTAGATTCCCTTCGGTACTACCTGCTAGGTAGGCACTTTGACATGGTTACGGATCACGCTCCGTTAAAGTGGATGGCTCAAAACAAGGAAACAAATAGAAGAGTGAATAGGTGGTTCCTGGCCCTCCAGGAATTCAACTTCACAGTAAAGCATCGCCCTGGCGTTCAAATGGGGAATGTGGATGCTTTGTCTCGAGTACATGAATGCCTGATTGCTGGTGTTCCAACCCCGAGGTTAAAACAAGAGGGGGGGGTATGTGACAGCAGGAAGGTAAAGTCACCTGGTTGCATCCAGGGGGGTAGATATATTTCTCCCAGATTCAGGCTTTATGCTGACTTATACAACTAGGGTGGAGAGTTGTATAAGCCCAGCTGAGGCTAGTAGGCTCATGGATGACTCATACCTCTAGGGAGAGTGTGGGGCGTCGTACAGACAGGGAGTTGATGAGACCAGCTGAACCTTGTCAGCTCATTTAGGCCTCTATAAGAAATCCCAGCTTCATTAGATGTTAGCTCATGCCTGGAAGCAGACCTGTGTGGACTGTCTAGGGAGAGTGAACCCCTGTGCGGTGAGAGAAAGCCTGTGTGGCTATATTTTGCTTGGACATTTAAAACCAGGGACTAGGACAGCACTAGGCTGATCCCAGTCGTTAGTTAGGAAACCTGTAAGTTTAGTCAGAGGTCAAGTTGACCAGGATTTATTTTGTTTATGTTTTTTTTGCCTTGCTGTGTTTTTGTCACTGTAAATAGAAAATAAACCGCACCTTTTTGATTTTTGAAAACCACAACCTCCGTCTGCTGGGCCTGTTTTGGGTGGGGAGCCCATCCCGGGGGTCACACATACCCGCTGCCGAGCTAGCCCCCTCACAATATATATATATATATATTTACGTATGTACTCCTAACTCAAAAATTCCCCTTTATTGCTCTCAGCCTCCTCCAAATATCCACATTAGTTTTTTTTTTTTTTTGCTGCTGTGATCTGACTTCCATTAGAGGGGGCTACGTTCATTCTCCATGGTCCCACTGTATGTAGGAACGTAGCCGCCCTCTCTTGCTCACTTCTGAGATGGACTAGAACTATGAACTATAGCAAGGGTCTCTATCCTGTTTTGTATAAGAGCCACATGGTGTATTTTACAAATATTCAAGGTCCAAAAATCAGTTTGATAAATAAATGAGCTCTCCTTGCATCAGAGTCGCTAATAGTGCCCCCCCCCCCCCCCCCGCATCTGGATCCCCATCAGAATCCCTCCTTACATCCGGGTCCCCATCAGATTCCCCCTACATCAGGTTCACTATCAGAGTCCCCCCTTGCCTCAGGGTCCCCATCAGATTCCCCTTACATCAGGGTTCCCACCAGAGTCCCCCCCTTGCATCAAGGTTCCCATCAGATTCCCCTTACATCATGGTTCCCACCAGAGTCCCTCCTTGCCTCAAGGTCCCCATCAGATTCCCCTTACATCGGGGTTCCCGACAGAGTCCCCCCTTTGCATCAAGGTCCCCATAAGATCCCCCTTACATCAGATTCCCTATCAGAGTCCCCATCAGATCCCCCCTTACATTAGGGTTCCCATCAGAGTCCCCCTCTGCATCAAGGTCCCCATCAGATTCCCCCCTACATCAGGGTCCCTATCAGGGTCCACCCTTACATCAGGGTTCTCATCAGAGTCCTCCCTTGCATAGAGGTCCCCATCAGATTCCCCCCTACATCAGCGTCCCTATCAGAGTCCCCCCTCACATCAGGGTCCCCATCAGATTCCCCTCTACATCAGGGTCCCTATCAGAATCCCCCCTTACATCAGGGTTCCCATCAGAGTCCCCCCTTCCATCAAGGTCCCCATCAAATTCCCCCCTACATGAGGGTCCCTATCGGAATCCCCCCTTACATCAGGGTCCCTGCGACTTGAAAAACTGAGGGGTGTGCCGCTCAGGCTAGGCAAAAAGGGGGGTATACAGATGGTGCATCCACAGCTGCTGTTTGGAGTGCTGACAGGGGATGGGGCCCGTCCTGACTCCTGCAAGGATACAAAAAAGAAAAGGGTGGCCCCTGGAAGTCGCACATTCCCCATGACTAAGCTCCGGTCTGAGGTCGCCACTCTCTTCACCTCTCTAGGATATCTTGGATGTGCGACTTCAAGGGGTCACCCTTTTCTTTTTCACATCAGGGTCCCTATCAGAGTCCCCCCTTGCATCAGGGTCCTCATCATATCCCCCCTTACATGAAGGTCCCTATGAGAGCCCTCTCTTGCATCAAGGATCCTGTCAGATTCCTCCCTTCATTAAGGTCCCTATCAGAGTTCCCCCTTACATCAGGTTCCCATAAAAGCCCCCTCTTTACACCAGTGTCCTATCAGAGTCCACCTTACCACTGTAAGGCTTACAACACAGCTGTAGCAGCAGGGAGTAAGCTGGGAGGCGGAGCAGGTTTGGATAGAGGAAATTTTGTCCTGGTTTGAAAGCTGGGGTAAGCACGCTGGTTGGTTGCTAGGATGCTGGCGATCCTAGCAACTAATGATGGGAATGATGACTGTGGGAGGGAGGGGAGACCATAGTCAGCCTCTGACCTGAACGAAATTCTCAATCTGTGCACATTGAGGATCCACCAATGACCCTAGCTGCAGGCCTGGATAAAATCTTGTGGAGGGCGGGGTGTAGTCCTGTAGTTTGGAGACCCCTGGACAATGGGATGTGTAGTGTACATAGAGCAGCGTACATAACTGCAACTAACATGCACTACTCGTTCCAAACAAACAAAAGTGAGGGAGAAAAGGAGGAGAGGTTCGGGAGCTCACCTTACTAGGAGGCAGAAAAACACAGTAAGAAAAAAAATCATGAAAAATAGATTACTAGGGCCATTAAGTGGTGGATGCGTATGGATTGTCTTCAGATAATAAGGATATATTTTAGTGTTACATGAAACCAAACAAATTCCATTTCATTCTGTTATGTATACATTCAATTAGATGTTACCCCTATCACAAAAATCTGCAGTGGGGCTGTGTCCGGACTGGAAGGGTTAATTGCTCATTTAGATCTAGATCAGGGGTGTCCAACCTTTTCACCTTCCTGGGCCACGTTGGAAGAAGAGGAATTGTCTTGGGCTGCCAGAGGCGGCTCTCTAATTAGGCAAATTAGGCGGTCGCCTTAGGCCTCGCACTCAAAGGGGCCTCGCGGCCTCATATTTTGCCTGACGTGTGTGGGAGTGGGAGAGTATCCCCCGATTAGTGTCCCCAAGCTGGCGGTGTGAGCGGGCGAGCCCGTAAAGGGTCAGTATAAACCGCTGCACTGCTATATTAACAGCGCTGCGCCAACCTGAAGCATCTTCCTCCAGCGCACTGCAGAAAACAGTGAGTGTGGCTTAATTATGCTACTTATTGGGCATGGCTTTTTAGTCTGATTAGAAATTTTAGTCAGATTTTTTTTTTAACTTTGTTATAATTTTTTTACAATTTTTTTTTTTTTTTTTATGTTTTGGTGAGAGTTTTTGGATTTCTTTGATGAGATGTAAGGGGTCTAAACAAACCCATTAAGTCTCACTTTTGAGACAGAGAAAGAGACTGAGGAAACACTTTTCCCAGTCCTTTTCTCTGTAGCCTTAGCTGCACTGCAGATGAAGGAACAGGAGACAGAGGCTCCTAGTAATTCATAAGCTGAAGCATAGTAAACACGGTTTACTATGCTTCAGTTATGAATGAACACAGTGAGTGATCTGTACTTCTTTAAGGTGTAGGCCCCAGCCAGCAGAGCCGGGCCTACCATGTAACAAAGCGACCTCGGGCTGAAGGTGCCCGAGGCCTAAACACACTCGCGCGCCTTGTGCCATACGGGCCACGAGGCACACACACACACACAGGACCAAGGGGTCCCCTCCAACGCCAAAACCCCAATGGCGTCTGCCCCTTATGTACCCTCTCCCAGCATGCACAGCAGGTTGACCACGCCCACTGCACGGCTGCCGAGAGAGGACACCCAAGGTGCTGTGATACCCCCTGTGGTTCAACCTGAGCCGGTGGTGACAGTGCCACCTACAGGCACTAGGGAACACTACTGCCAGGCAGCATCACATATAGAGCAGAAGCAATTTAGAACAATTAATTGGTCTGAGCCCAACTACGGGCTCAGACTATCCCTAAATAGACACATAGCACCCCCAAATATTGGAGGGGGGGCGCTACAAGTCTTTAACAGTTCCTAACACAAAGTGTAACAGTTCCTTCACTTCCACTATAATCACTCCTTGTAGTTCTTCAGCCCACTGAGCTCCCAGTCTCTCACTAGACCCACTGATTTACTGACTCTGAATCCCTAGAGCTCCTCCAATCTTAATGGTGGTATCTTCCTCAAGCGTCACCCCCGCTTCTCTGCTCAAGCGTCTCTAGCTTGGCACTCAAGATACTTTCAAGCTTCACACCGCAGGCCTGCTCTGTCCCTTGCTTGGCAGTTGGCACTCAAGATACTTCTCAAGCTTCACACCGCAGGCCTGCTCGGTCCCTTGCTTGGCAGTTGGCACTCAAGATACTTCTCAAGCTTCACACCGCAGGCCTGCTCGGTCCCTTGCTTGGCAGTTGGCACTCAAGATACTTCTCAAGCTTCACACCGCAGGCCTGCTCGGTCCCTTGCTTGGCAGTTGGCACTCAAGATACTTCTCAAGCTTCACACCGCAGGCCTGCTCGGTCCCTTGCTTGGCAGTTGGCACTCAAGATACTTCTCAAGCTTCACACCGCAGGCCTGCTCGGTCCCTTGCTTGGCAGTTGGCACTCAAGATACTTTCAAGCTTCACACCGCAGGCCTGCTCGGTCCCTTGCTTGGCAGTTGGCACTCAAGATACTTCTCAAGCTTCACACCGCAGGCCTGCTCGGTCCCTTGCTTAGCAGTTGGCACTCAAGATACTTCTTAAGCTTCACACCGCAGGCCTGCTCAGTCCCTGGCTTGGCAGTTGGCACTCAAGAAGATACTTCTCAAGCTTCACACCGCAGGCCTGCTCGGTCCCTTGCTTGGCAGTTGGCACTCAAGATACTTCTCAAGCTTCACACCGCAGGCCTGCTCGGTCCCTTGCTTGGCAGTTGGCACTCAAGATACTTTCAAGCTTCACACCGCAGGCCTGCTCGGTCCCTTGCTTGGCAGTTGGCACTCAAGATACTTTCAAGCTTCACACCGCAGGCCTGCTCGGTCCCTTGCTTAGCAGTTGGCACTCAAGATACTTCTTAAGCTTCACACCGCAGGCCTGCTCAGTCCCTGGCTTGGCAGTTGGCACTCAAGAAGATACTTCTCAAGCTTCACACCGCAGGCCTGCTCGGTCCCTTGCTTGGCAGTTGGCACTCAAGATACTTCTCAAGCTTCACACCGCAGGCCTGCTCGGTCCCTTGCTTGGCAGTTGGCACTCAAGATACTTTCAAGCTTCACACCGCAGGCCTGCTCGGTCCCTTGCTTAGCAGTTGGCACTCAAGATACTTCTCAAGCTTCACACCGCAGGCCTGCTCGGTCCCTTGCTTGGCAGTTGGCACTCAAGATACTTTCAAGCTTCACACCGCAGGCCTGCTCGGTCCCTGGCTTGGCAGTTGGCACTCAAGATACTTCTCAAGCTTCACACCGCAGGCCTGCTCGGTCCCTTGCTTGGCAGTTGGCACTCAAGATACTTCTCAAGCTTCACACCGCAGGCCTGCTCGGTCCCTTGCTTAGCAGTTGGCACTCAAGATACTTCTTAAGCTTCACACCGCAGGCCTGCTAGGTCCCTTGCTTGGCAGTTGGCACTCAAGATACTTCTCAAGCTTCACACCGCAGGCCTGCTCGGTCCCTGGCTTGGCGGTTGGCACTCAAGATACTTCTCAAGCTTCACACCGCCGGCCTGCTCGGTCCCTTGCTTGGCAGTTGGCACTCAAGATACTTCTCAAGCTTCACACCGCAGGCCTGCTCGGTCCCTTGCTTGGCAGTTGGCACTCAAGATACTTCTCAAGCTTCACACCGCAGGCCCGCTCGGTCCCTTGCTTGGTAGTTGGCACTCAAGATACTTCTCAAGCTTCACACCGCAGGCCTGCTCGGTCCCTGGCTTGGCACTCAAGATGCTCCTCAAGATTTACACTGCAGGTCTGCTCGGTCCCTAGCTTGGCACTCAAGATACTTCTCAAGCTTCACACCGCTGGCCTGCTTGGTCCCTTACTTGAAACACAAGGCTTCTCTTCAAGTGTCACCTCTGCTGGTTGGGTCCCTGGCTTGATACCCACTGAAGTATCCCGATTCTTCACCATCCCCGGTTGGTGAGAATACTGCTCCAGTACTTGCTTCAGCTACAGGTACAATAATAATAGAATGCATCCATACCATGCTATATTCATGATAAAAGGGTAGAAAAGAGAAGGCGTTTAACCCTCTTGCTGTTACCATTGTATGGGATATGCTGGCAGGACCGGGGAGCTTTACACAGACTGTCTAAAAGACCCCTGATGCCCCATTGGAGACAACCTGTCACAACAATATCAGATTTAAAAAAAATCATATCAGACAGGGGACTTTTGGTCCCGTACGCAATAAAAAAATTACGTTTGGTGAAGAAAATTGTAAAAAAGTTATACCCAAGCACCTAAATCCACCCCCCAAATTTTGAGACCTCCCCTAGCACCTATTGTATACACTAGGAATGTAAATGCACTTGTCAGTGACACCTACATGAGAAAGCATATTACATAAAAAAAAACACGAAAAAAAAACGAAAGATTACAGCGCACACATACAAAAATGACATTTAACTCCTGCAAGGCTATTTAAAACAAGCATATTACATATTACAAATCCTCTGGAGTGAAAGCAATTATTCTAGGTCCATTATTCACAGTTAACTCAAAACTGAAGACCCCTAGGGGCTTTTCAAGCTTCGTCTATAGAAGATTTAAAGCAGAGTTCCAGGCTTTTTTTCTTTACAAAAAGTTTAGCTGCTGACTTTTAATAAACAGACACTTACCTGTTCCACGGTCCAGCGATGCGGCCTCACTGAGCCTGGCTCCTCTCTCCCTCCTCTCCTCGATGCCTCCATTGAAACTGCGGGCACCCGGCCAAGACAGCTTGCGCTCTCCCAGTGGACAGGCAATCTTCAAGGACCTGTCACGTGTCCCAGAAAATTGTCAAAAGGGAAGGGCTGCCTAGGAGAAGAGGAGGAGTCGCCTAGTCGGTCCGTAGGAGGAAGCAGGAAGGACTGGAAGTCCCCTTCAAAACTAAGCACCCACCCACTATGATCTTAAAATCAGTGTTCTGGTCTCCGGTACATCCATGGAATTGTGTTTCCATGTTACGGATACTTTGAATTGTGGATCAGTAAAATAATCAATAGAAGTGTGGGCATTACTAGTGACATCATATGTTCTGGGAATGTGTTGTATGGTATGGGTTCATTTCTGTCTATACCTTCATATCTCCATTCAGGGGCATTGCTGGAATTGTAAAAGACCTGGCGTACCAAATAGCCAAATTGTTTTAACATTGGGAGGTGTTTAAAATGGTATGGTTGAATCTGAACACAAGTAAGACAAAAATCTCCTGCGCTCTCGGTGTATCGTCAAAATACGGGTGGTGTGGTTCCGTCTAGAGGCAAAGTCTAAAGTCTTGCAGCCCTCCTCAGAACAATAGGTGTTCATACGGCTAGAAAAAGAAAGAAAAAAGGAGGGCGCACCGACCTAGTGCATTACCACTTAAAGGTTTATTAAAATATGAATAAAAAGCAATAATCCTACTCACAAACAAAGCTTAAGTACAAGCTTATCGGACAAAAGGGCTAGATTTCTTGGCATCCACCGACTGGACTCAACAGCAGAGAGGGTCAGACGATACCCCAAAACATCCAGATGGCTGACGCGTTTCCGGGGCGCACCCCCTTCCTCTGAGCCTAGGTGGTCCGAGGAAGGGGGTGTGCCCTGGAAACTCGTCAGCCATCTGGATGTTTTGGGGTATCGTCCGACCCTCTCTGTTGTTAAGTCCAGTCGGTGGATGCCAAGAAATCTAGCCCTTTTGTCCAATAAGCTTGTACTTAAGCTTTGTTTGTGAGTAGGATTATTGCTTTTTATTCATATTTTAATAAACCTTTAAGTGGTAATGCACTAGGTCGGTGCGCCCTCCTTTTTTAAATCTGAACACACTCACTGTATGTTACAGTCCTTGTACCCACCAAATAAGCTTTACTTATTCTTCCACAAGAGAGAAACTCATAGACATGTACACACATTGCACAATCAATTATAAAAACCCAGACTCCTCCATTATAGATGTTTTTCTGCAGCAGAATATAAACAGAGAACTAACACTTTGTCTGAGCCTACCTTAAAAAAAACATACAAATAATTACAGATGTATGTATACAACATATGCACACACTACCTAACCTTCCCAGCAAACAAGCATGCACAATTGTGTGTACAATAGGGATACACTAAAAAATACCTAGCTTGGGTTATAGTTGGTGGTCAGTGGCAGTGAGTTAATTTCCCCAAAATTTTGGCTGTGACGGACTCAACCAGGACAGGGGCTTTTGGAGGAGACTGCAGGGTAGCCTCTTGCCTACTGACTATGGTCCCTGGCATTCGAGGGAGCTGCATGCATTCAGGAAGGTGTCCTGCTATATAATGCAAGGTGACATTACCACATTTAACAATCAAGGAAGCCATGATGGTCTCTGCCAACTTGAAACTCAGTGAGAAGATGAATGTGAAAAGAAAGCTGGTTAATGAGATTTGGACAGTACTGGGTCTTCTTGAATACTGGTGCCAAACTGTCTGGGTGGCTAGCTGTTGATTAGCTTCCTCTTAATTAGATCACTGTTAGCTGTTGGCTGTTCCTTAGATGTGCTAATGATATTAATGTTTACAGTATACATTGTTTAGAATAATGTGATCAAGCTCTTACTTGATCTTATTTGGTGTATATTTTGTGTGCATTTACAATAAAGTCAGTTCCAGTTTGCCCCTAAGCTAGTGTCGTCTAGTCCTTGGGTGCAATATTCAGCTATAATATCTGATTCCTGGTTCCAGACTGGAGGAAGCTGTATCTTGGCGGGAGGCACCCATGCTGGGTGCCAGGCTGTCCATCACAGTGACTAATGACAGTGAGTTAACCCTCACATTGGTGGTCAGTGGCAGTGAGCTAATTACCCCACATTGGTGTTTATTGGCAGTGAGGTAACCCCAACCCCCTGCATTGGTGGTCAGTGGCAATGAGTTCATTTCCCCACATTGGGGGTCATTGGCAGTGAGCTAATCCCCTCACACTCTGCATTGGTGGTCAGTAGCAGTGAGTTAACCCTCCCATTGGTGGTCATTACCTTATCACATGCTCTCTCTCTCCCCAGACTTGCACTTTGGGGCAGCGATAACTCAACCACACAGTATAGACTTTCTTTCACTGCCGGGTGCTGGAATGCAGACAGACAGCTTTCCAGTGCATGGCATTCAGCTGCCACTCTGCTGCCTAACTCATGCCCAGTAGCTCATGGGCTGCATGCTGAGGGATGGCAAGCTGCATGTTGGGCACCAGGGTTATAGACCATTATGTCACTACTTATAAGTGGATATTGATCCCATAATTTTCTAATTCACAATGTTCATATTTTCATAGTTCTATATCTTTGTATTTGTATTTGTCCTGTAGCCCTGATGAAGAAGGAGTGCATTTTGCCCCTGACACACGTTGGCCATCCTGTGAATCATTAAAGCTACTTGGACCCTTTATGAATTTGGTCCGACACGCCTTCTGTTGGTGGCACATAATCAGGTCATGGACTGGCACATAAGAGGAGGTTTATGTGTAATACTTTCTTGACTTATACAAATGCCCGAGATGTGTGTGTGTTTGGGGGGGGTTCTGTTAAAGAATCTGCAGAGGGAGTCTGAGGATATGATAATGTGAATCAAACAATAGGCGTACTCTTTATATTCAGTTATGGGCTTCTTCTTCTACCGGTAAATGAATGTTTGGGTAAAATCATAAAAAAACATATTTAGTACATCTCTGCTTTACATGCACATTTATCCTGTTTTGTCCTCTTACAAATGCTACAAGTACAATAAAAACACAATGACTTATTGGTTAGCACTTTTGTCCTGCAGCACTGGGGTCATTAGTTTTAAATCTCAACCAGTACACTATCTACGTGGAGTTTGCATCTTCTCCCTGTGCTTGCTTGGGTTTCTTCTGGGTACTCCAAAGACTGTAAAGCATTATTTGTGGACACGATATAAACATTCACTTTACAACAAGTTTTCCAGTTTTTTTCTCAATGGGTCTCTCCAGAGATGGGTGATCCACCCTACAGATGTATTCTGCCCCCTGGTGGACACTCAGTGTTGGGATGATAGTCAGACTGGCTGTACAAGTGTATGTGTTATCAGCCTCTCTCCTGGGGGTTATTGTACTGGTATCAGTCTCCTCACATAACTCCTCATCCTGGCTTCTTCTCAGCCAGGTCACTGTGACCGCGTTAGGGAAATACTTGGTGATATGACACTGCAGGGTGACCGGGGTGTCATGGAATACGTTGGGTGTCTGTATCTCTTCCATTGCTGGGCTCCATGGGTTTTCTACAAAACAAAAAGAAAGAAAGCGTATACTCTATCTCCCAAATCTCCACACTGTGGTATATTGAAATTGTAAAGTCTATATAGCATGAAAATTTGCTTGAATTAAGGAAATTATTTTCCATGTTCTTTTGCATATACAAAGGTACAATTATATCTCTCTCTTCAGAGTCCATACCTCTCAATACAAGTGTAGTGGAACCTCACTCTCCCTCTTGCCTATTGTGAATGGCTTGTGTCTAGGGGTACCTGGGAGAGGAGAGTGCAGGAACACTACGCCAAGCTCTCCCCTCGTGTGTATAAGAGGGTTGAGCAAAGTTAGTTGATTTACCTCCCGGGTCTGTCCACTGCATACGAAGCCTCAGTTGTTCCATGGAAACGTGTCTGCCAATAATAGAGCCCCACACCAATCGAAAGTCCAACACTCCTTTATTTCTTATACAATACGGTGAACACACTCAGTTGAACTTCCAATAACAGACGAACATGGGGGTGTGGGAACGAGTAGGCCCAGGCACAACTGAGCTCTCCTATTCCTTTTCTAGCGAATAGGCCCGGCGCACGGTCTCTGCCACCGACCGTGAGTTTTGGTCGCTGACACCGACCGGATGAACTGTTGAGGCCCCTGCCACAGGCCTAATAGTGGGCCTCTGCCACTGACCTGATTGAAATAGCTGGACCGCTGCCACCGGTCATTGAACGTGGACTGAACTTCCTCTTTGAACTTGGCCCCTGTTCGGGAAAGATATCCCTCCGGGCGGTCTCCAGAGGTTCACCCGGCACTGGCAATCTGCTGCACCAGGTCTTTGGGTGAGTCCCTCCTCCGGTCCCTTACGCCTCTGGATTCGGGTGCCCCACTCCCGGGGCCCCCTAGGATGATCCCTCCCTCGCGGGACCCAGCGGAAGGTACTGGGCCCCAGGCCTCCGGCTGAGTACCTCACCCCAGACTGAAGGTGTCTGTGATGGAACACGAACTCCAAGTGTCCAGGCCTAGGCCGCCTGGACACCGGCCGCAACCACAGCCCTCAGGCTGAAGGTGCCCGGGACTCGCAAATCGTGGTGAAGATGTCCGCCCCCTTTATACCCCCTCCCAGCAAGCACGGCGAGTTCCCCGCCCCGCCGTACAACCGCTGCAAAAGGCCACAAAGGGTACGGCACTGCAGCGATGGTTCAACCCCGGCCCAAGGTGACAGCGCCACCTGCTGGGCCGCAGGGAACTATGCATCACTGGTGTCCTCACCAGTTTAAAAAGTACATACCCGCTACCCGCTACACAAGAAAGGACTTTGTTTGCTTTGTAAACCACAGCCTGGCATTGCAAATAAAAATTGATGTCTCTTTTGTTCCACAAATAAAGCTTTCTGTTGGTGGTATTTGATCACCTCCGTGGTTTTTATTTTTTGTGCTATTAACAAAAAAAGACTGACAATTTTGAAAAAAAAACAATTTATTTTTTACTTTTTGCTCTAAAACACATCTAATAAAAAAATGTAAAAAATCGAATTTCTTCATCATACTGAATATGTATTCTGCTACAGTTTTTTGTTAAAAAAAAAGCCCCAATAAGCGTATTGATTGGTTTGCGCAAAAGTTATAGCGTCTACAAACTATGGGATATATTTTTGGAATTTGTATTCATTTCTTTCTTTCTTACTAGTAATGGCGGCGATCAGCGGCTTATAGCGGGACTGCGATATTGCAGCATACAAATCAGACATCTAACTGACACTTTTGACACTTTTTTGGAAACCAGTGACACCAATACAGTGCTAACAAATATGCACTGTCACCAGTGGCGTCGCTAGGGGGGTTGCTACTAGGACCCATAGCCCCGAGTCTCTTACCGCAGGGGTCCCTGCCTATCCACCGGGCCGCGGGTGCGGCAGGTGGGCTGCATGAGAGAGCCGGGCAGGTGTATGAGAGAAGCAAGCGAGTGGGCGGGCGAGCAGAGATGACATAATCTCTCCCGACTCTCCACCCTCACTGCACTTCTGCCCTCACAGTCGGGCCTCTTCATTTTTGGAGGTGCGGCAGGGAGCAGCGAGGTGACATCATCTCTCACTGCCCGCCCCGCATCACCGCTCTCCTACCCTCACTCAGAACCGACAACTGCACCTGCCTCTGTGCTAAATGGACCAGTGCAGTGACAATGCACATTTGGTGGCATTGGCTGGGCATGGCAAGTGACAATCAGCAAATAGTGGCAGGCGACTTGGCAAGTGACAATCCGCATCTGGTGGCAGTCGACGTGGCAAGTGACAATCTGCAAATAGTGGCAGGCGACGTGGCAAGTGACAATCCACATCTGGTGGCAAGCGTGGTGGCAAGTGACAATCCGCATCTGGAGGCAGGCGACATGACTAGTGACAATCCACATCTGGTGGCAGGTGATGGTGGCAAGTGACAATCCACATCTGGAGGCAGGCGACATGACTAGTGACAATCCACATCTGGTGCCAAGCGAAAGTGGCAAGTGACAATCCACATCTGGAGGCAGGCGATGTGGCAAGTGACAATCCACATCTGGAGGCAGGCGACATGACTAGTGACAATCCACATCTGGTGGCAGGTGATGGTGGCAAGTGACAATCCACATCTGGTGGCAGGCGACGTGGCAAGTGACAATCCACATCTGGTGCCAAGCGAAAGTGGCAAGTGACAATCCACATCTGGAGGCAGGCGATGTGGCAAGTGACAATCCACATCTGGAGGCAGGCGACATGACTAGTGACAATCCACATCTGGTGGCAGGTGATGGTGGCAAGTGACAATCCACATCTGGTGGCAGGCGACATGACTAGTGACAATCCACATCTGGTGGCAGGTGATGGTGGCAAGTGACAATCCATGCATCATGGATCGTCACCACTCTTCAGGAATAATGTATTTATTCCTTATCTCTGTGTAAGACATATCTCTGTCAGCCCCCCAGTTTCCCATTCCAAATCACCCCCCCTTTCCAAAATACAGTACATGCTATCAGTCTATAAGAAGCAAGCTCTCCTCTGCTGAAATACCATTGCCCATATAATAATTAGCTGTAGGACGCTGAAGCTTCTTCCTCCCTCCTTTCAATGCCAGGAATAGCGGGCGGTGGCTCGGCTTGGTTCCTCCGTGCTACTAATAATGCCAGGAATGCTGCCATTCGGGTTTCTGAAGCTTTGTCTCTCCATAGGAAACACATAGGCTCTCTATAGGGGTTAGCATGAGCCTAACATGCGGAGAGAGCGGGTGGGTTGTGGCAGTGATTGTACACACATTACTTTTGTTTTTCCTCCGGTTGTAGGCAAAAGGTGGCATTTTTTTTTGCTCTGTGGAAACAGACAGAAGGATGCTCTACCCTCACTCCCTGCACTATATACACAGGAGGTGTTTTCAGTGGCTATCCTTCTTTCTTCTGATCACAGGTTGCTCTTGGAGGGAGGAGAGAGCAGCCCATATAGCAAGTAATTGTGCTGAAAGTTTGAAAATGACTTGCTAAGCCATTGCTAGACTTTCCAGGCTTCACACGTTTGTAGCACAATTGCAGCAAGTCCGCATTTCATGACTCCAGATCAACTTTTTTTGCAAACATTCTGCAAGTCTGCTGCGAGTTCTGGTTCAGTTATGTTGTGCAATGAATGGTCCTCCCACCACAGGGGGTCAATGTGGCTGAATTTTCATGTTGTAGACTTGCAGAGCTCTTGCTGTAGACTCACCACTGCAACTTTGCTCTTGCTAGAGACTTGCCACGCAAATTTTCTACAAATTGCAAAAATGTCAACTAGAACTTTGGCTTCAAGTGCTCTACAAGTGTACAACTTGGCAGTGAAAATGTGCAGCAAGTTAACAAACTATACAATTCAACACTGCCCATGCCCATTGGTTTTACACAGCCTATTGCATTAGGGTGTGCAATCCCAAAGCTCAAATGCACATGTGTGTGTGTATAGATATATATAAGTAGGCATACACACACAGAGAACCCATGTGAATGAGCCCTTCATTATTTGTATTATTTTTTACATTTTTAATTATTTTGACATTTTTTTTATTATTAGTTGCAATTTTTTTCTACAATCCTTTTTGGGGGGTAGCTTAGGTGAATTATCAGGGGGTCTAAATAGACAAACAATCCACCCTAACCCCACCCCACCCCCCAGGTTGTTCACCAGCCCTGCACTTATCCCATCTAGGTTACAGGCAATGCTTCCTCCGGGCGGCAGGCGGTTTCTCCTTCTACTGGTGCTTCACAGCAGCTTCCCCTGCGCCTCCTCCCTCCTCCTACTCAGTGGCCAATAGGATCGTTTCTCCAGCCAATTGGGTGATGGATCTCAGGACCCGCTTCCTGATTGGCCGGGAGGAGAATCAGGAAGAAAATAGTAAATATTAATTCGCTATTGTCTTACAACTGGGTGGGCCTGGGGTGCAGGGCCCTGCTCCCCAAGTCCACCCTTTTTGGAAGCCTGTTAGAGCCTCTGGCTCTAATTACATGCGTCTTAAAAAAAACGGGGGCTGGACATATGGATTAGCGGTGCCCCTGCACCCTGCATTACGGCAGCTGATCCCAGCTGAGCAGGCCGGTGACAGATCTGAGACGGACCTGTCAGATCCCCACTCTCCTCTATGGGGAGATCGGATGAAAATGGACCGCCTGTCCATTTTCATCCGATCCCATCCGATCCGCCAGACGGATGGAAAATAGGGCCACCATCCCTCTGGATTTGGCAGACCGGATCAGATCGAATATCTGTGGACATGTCATGGCTGACATCCGTCGCCCCGTAGAGGTGAATGGACCGTGCGATCGGGTCTGCCTGAAAAACTGACAGACGGACCTGATCGGACAGCATGTGTGAAAGGGGCCTAAAGTTACAAAAATTCTCGTACGACAGAATAAAAACTTGGAAGTAATGTAATGTGTTGTAGTGTATTTGTATTGTATTTTCGAATGACAACTGTACTGGTCAAATGAAAATTGTACAACGGGGTATCGTACGTGAAGAATTTTCATGCTTTGTCCGATTGGATAATATCAGATCTGCTCTCAAAAGCTCAGTACTACTGATCAGATTATTCTGACTGTGTGTACGGCCCGTTAGGGAGCACAATATACGGAGGGGTCTAAATAGACCTGTTACAACAGATTTGGAAAACAAGTCTCTGGAAAATATGAAAAGTTAAGGGAGCTCCACCCACTGACCCCAAAGGAGAATACAAACTACTTAGAATGTTACCAATGCCCGTTGTGTTGATCAGAGGTTTATGGAGTTGGTTAGGGACACCAAGGTGGTCCGCAATAGAGTTGGGAATTATGGAAGGAAGGTCTCACTGTTGGGAATATCCAAGATCTATAAAAGGCCAGGGGCTGACTTAGCCCACCAGGCTCCATTTGTAACTAAATATCACTTTTGGGTGAACTGACCTTTTAGCAGCTGGTAAAGCTTGTTTTCTTCTTTTTTTTTTTTTTTAATAATGAATGTAGCGCCCTGCTCCCAATGAGTGGGCACTATATGGTAAAATTATAGTTTGTCTGAGCAATAGTTTGGCTCAGAAGGATTGTTTTAAAAATTGTACTCTGTTTCAGTTCAGCTGGCTGCGTGATTTTCCTCCTGACAGTGGGTGTCGCTATTACCACTGGTCAGGATAGGAAAGGCCACAGGCTGGACGCATTGGGTATCTCTTAGGGGGGTACTTAAGGGACAGACGCCATTTTTAAAGAGGAATCTCTCTCTGGAGAGTTGGGGGTCGCCGTCCGTTGGTGGTGGGCACCACACGCCCGAACTCGACCTGAGGGCCCTCATGGCCTCAGGGAAGTGTTGGCAGTTCCCGCCTCAGGGCCACGTTGGCCTGAGGCTCCGTTACTGAAGAGTAGGCCCAGGAGTTACTGGGGGCCTACTGATCCAGGGATGATCCTGTGTCGCCTTACCTGCTGGAAGGGACCAAGCAATTGAGGACTCAATTGAAGGATGCATCCGGATCATAATCTACCTCACAGTGCTGGAAGATCCTGGCACTGAGAGCTGTGTTCACAATTCAGAAGGTAACCCAGTGAAGGTCTACACCAAGTCTGTGGCAGAGACTGTTCTATGTGTACCAAGTCTGTGGCAGAGACTGTTCTATTTGTACCAAGTCTGTGGCAGAGACTGTTCTATTTGCACCAAGTCTGTGGCAGAGACTGTTCTATTTACTCCAAGTCTGTGGCAGAGACTATAGGTGATCGAGCTATACATCAGTTGCTAGGCCAGTGAGATTGGGCCTATCCGGTGTTTGCTGAGTCCAGCGTGGAGACAGTTGTTCCTCTGGACCTAGGAAAATTCCAATGATCCGCAACTAAGGTACCTGAGTCCTCCCCATCCCTTTCTACCCCTCTGTTGGAACTTTATTCAATAAAACCCTTGAAAGAGACTTTGTGTTGGTGCAAACTTCTTCTGGACAACTCTTCAAGGAGAACCCCTGAGACGAGCATACGGAACAGTGAGGTAACGGCAGGCCCAAATTTAAACCAGTAGCTCCTACGGGGGTATCACTACATGAATATTGCTTTTAGCCGTATATATTTGTTGTTATTTTCCAAAGAACCTTGTGTAACTCACCTGAGTCTCTGATAGATAGATCCTTATACCCTGGTGTGTCTAGAGATTCATGTTCCCAGCTCACCCGTACTCTGAATTCTGGATCCTTCAGGAGCTCCTCTGGAATTGTGACCTCACTGCAGAGACTATAGGTCCCATCAGGAATATCTGTGAATGTCTCTGTGGATGGTAAGGCTTGCTGCGGCTCCCCCACTCCATGTGTCCATCTAAGCGTGATGTCTCTGGGATAAAATTTCTCCAGAGTGATTGAATACTTCAACTCCCCAGAGCCAGTTAGACTTCTTGATATCGGCTGTAACATCTGAAGCTTTGCTGAAGAGCGATACATAAAAATGTAAATTATTGTGAAGATAACTGTTATCATGGAATAAAATCAAATAAAAAATTCAAAGTTCTCTCATCAGTTTGATTAAAGATTGACAGTGCTGAACTTTTTCTAATGCTTACTTGGTTAGGTAGTTGGATAAAGTTCAAAAACATTTTAAAACTTTACTTTGCATTAGAGCTCTCGTTTCCCCAATCACTAAAGCCTCGTACACACGGCCGAGAATCTCGTCAGGAAAAAACACGTTGTTTTTCCTGATGAGATTCTTGAACAAGAATCTTGTCCCGGCCAAGTGTACACACGTATGATTCAAAAGAACCGCTGTTCTTTTGAATGGCATGAACGCGGTGACGTCATCGACTACGACAAACGTGCGCTCGTCACATTCGATGCCGTCGCCGCCATCTTGCTACACCCTACCTATGCCTAGGAAGCTACCGCGCATGCGTCTAAGTCATTTCGAGCATGCGCGGGTTTCCACGGAGACAGGTAAGTGTACACACTCTCGGGTTTCTCGTCGGGAAACAGGCCGACGAGAATCCCGACGAGAAAATAGAGCAGGTTTTCTATTTTTCTCGTCGAGATTCTGGACAGTTTTCCTGACGAGAAACCTGAAAGCCTCGTACACACGGTCGGTTTTCTCAGCAAGAAAGCTCTCCCGGCAGTTTTCTTGTCGTTTCTTGACGAGAAAACCGGCCGTGTGTACGAGGCTTTACTGATATTTTTAAAATCATCCACTGGTTACAGTTGGAGGCTCATTTAATATTCTCTAATTATTCACACTGTGGCCAATCAGAAGCCAGCACATCCCTTGGGTACTGGAATCAAATCATTAAATGACACAATTGGAGAGATCATTAAATGTGAGCCATCCCCACTGTCACTAGCTACTGTCAGCAGTGGGGGGACTTTCAATTACATTAACAAAATCATTACCAAAGTGATGGACGAGGGTGGAATGCCGAAGCAGAGTAAATATTTGACATTTTTCAATGTCAAATATTATGGTCTGTAAACAGGCTTTTTTCAGCAGAGCAGTTGGTAAATAAGTGAAAAAGGACCCTGGAGCGCCACCTACTGGTTGGACGCATGAAATAAAAATTTATTTTTAAAATCTGTTTTAGTCCTGATCTGAGAGTGTTGGCAGCAATATTGAAAATACCACCTTAATTTTGGGCCCAATACATACACTCTCTGGCCTTTGCTAAAACTTCCAAGTCTTCAGACATGTCTATTTTGCTTAAAAGGTTTCCAGATAGCATTAAAACTTTTATTATGCCTAATACAGACTATACCATAAATTATTGGTAACAGATAATTGGTAGAATCAATTACCATTCAATTTAGGTTGTAACCAGGATAGCAGGTGATGGGAATTATCCCAACAGAGCCACAGCAGTAAATTGTGCAAGAGGCTTCTTCACTGTGAAAATATGGAATAGACTCCCTAAGGCTCGGTTCACACTGCAGCACGGAGTGGCTCACAGCAGGGGTCCGGTGCATCCCTGCTCACCATTTCAGGTCCGATTTCAGCTCAAATTTTTGGCTGAGTTTGGACCTGAAACGGACCAGGAGACGCACAATTCGCACCGGAGCCGCTCCGGAGATGTGTGAACCGGCTCCATAGAGAGACGATCACAATCTCCTGACAATTGGATGCGGAGAAACCCATAATCCAATTTTCTATAGTGTGAACCAAACCTCAAGAACTAGTTCTGACCAACTCGGTAGATTGTTTTAAAAAGGATCTGGATCCTAAAAGCACAACATATAAATGGATATTAGCATTTATAGGTAATAACACCAGGGATTGTTGATCCTGGGAATTGCCATAAGGGGTATAGAAAGGATTTTTTTTCTACCCAGTAGGAGTAAATTGGACCATGCTTCATAGGGTTTCTTTTGCCTTCCTCTGAATATACAGGGAGTCCCGGAGCAAGAAGGAAGAGAATAGGCGAAGGGGACGGCTAGGGATGAGCCGAACACCCCCGGGTTCGGTTCGCACCAGAACCTTCGAACGGACCGAAAGTTCGCGCGAATTTTCGAACCCTATTCGTTATAATGGACGCGAACGTTCGAAATCAAAATTGCTAATTACAACGGCCAATATGCATGTTAATGTCATAAAACAGGTTTGGGGACCCGGGTCCTGCCCCAGGGGACATATATCAATGCAAAAAGAAATTTTAAAAACTAAAGTTTTTTCGGGAGCAGTCATTTTAATGATGCATAAAGTGAAAAAAAAAAAAGTGAAATTTTCCTTTAAATATGGTACCTGGGGGGTGTCTAAAGTATGCCTGTGAAGTGGCATGTGTTTCCCGTGTTTAGAACTGTCCTTGCACAAAATGACATTTGTAAAGGAAAAAAAGAAGCCATTTAAAACCACTTGCGGCTTTAATGTCATGTCTTGTCCTGGCCGCCATATGGCTGAAAATCCTTGAGAAAAATGGCATGGCTACCCCATCACCCCCCCCCCCCCACACCCCAGCCCCTTTGGGTCTTGTATGGATACTAAGGGGGACCCCGCACCCAAAATAAAACCCTATACCTACAACCCTATATACTCTGAACAGCAGTATATAGGTGGTGCAAACAAGACATGGACTGTAGGTTTGTTCTTAAGTAGAATCTGAACAGGTACATTATGAAGTGTAGCTACATCCCAAAAAAATCAATTTTTAAGCTTTTTGGAGAACATAGGGAGGGGTTATCACCCCTGTAACATTTGCTGTCTTTGCACATCTGTTCAGAACATGTCACCTCACTTTCCGTCCCAATGACAAATGTTTTTGGAAAAGTGGGGTTTTAATTGAAACAAGGATTGGTGATAAAGCATCAGTAGAGAGGAGATACCTTTTTCCCAAATTAAATCTAACAGGATAGAATTTTCCTTCCTAGGGGTAGATTTCCTCTCACTTCCTGTTTTCTCTTGCCGTTTGCAAGTAGGAGTCGTTTGTAAGTTGGATGTTTGAAAGTAGGGGCCTGCCGTATATACTCTGCAGAAATTTGCCCTATTAGATGTTGGTGTAGCCACAAGACTGGTGGGCACAGGAATGGGCCCTGCTGTGAGTTAATAGATCAAGATTTGTACTTGCATGCACCTGTTGAACCGGGCAGAAAAATTGGGCCTTTGGTGGTGGTGGTGGTGGTGGTGGACGGTGTTGCCACAAGACTGTAAGCCCTCACAGTTACTCTTGGTGGGTGCAGGAATGGGCCCTGCTGTGAGTTATTAGATCAAGATTTGTAATTGCATGCACCTGTTGAACAGGGCAGAAAAATTGGGCCTTTGGTGGTGGTGGTGGTGGTGGACGGTGTTGCCACAAGACTGTAGGCCCTCATAGTTACTCTTGGTGGGCGCAGGAATGGGCCCTGCTGTGAACTATTAGATCAAGATTTGTAATTACACGCCCCTGTTAAACAGGGGCTGAAAAATTGTGCCTTAGGCATTGGTGCTGGTGCCACAACACTGCAACCCCTCACAGATACTGTACTTGGAGCACAGCAGTCACACCTGTTGCGAAGCATCTTTTTAAAAAAAATTAATTACACGCCCCTGTTATACAGGGGCTGAAAAATTGTGCCTTAGGCACTGGTGCTGGTGCCACAACACTGCAACCCCTCACAGATACTGTACTCTGAGCACAGCAATGAGACCTGTTGCAAAGCATTGCCTAAAAATTGTAATTACACGCCCCAACAGGGGCTGAAAAATTGTGCCTTAGGCACTGGTGCTGGTGCCACAACACTGCAACCCCTCACAGATACTGTACTCTGAGCACAGCAGTCACACCTGTTGCGAAGCATCTTTTTAAAAAATTGTAATTACACGCCCCTGTTATACAGGGGCTGAAAAATTGTGCCTTAGGCACTGGTGTGGTGGCATGGATCATTGAGGAGGAGGAAGAGGATAGTCAGTGAACATAACAGGACAGTCACTCAGCATCAGCATAGGCAGTCTTGAAGGGATGTGACATTATAAATTATTCCGTTATATCTGCTTCAGGTGTCTGGTAGCTGGTGGTGATCCAAGACTGATTCATTTTTATGAAGGTCAGTCGATCAACCGAGTCGGTGGACAGGCGCACCCTATGATCGGTGACAAATCCTCCAGCAGCACTGAATGTGCGTTCGGAAAGAACGCTGGATGCAGGACAGGCCAGTAGCTCAATTGCATACTGTGCAAGCTCTGGCCAGTGATCCATCCTCGGGACCCAGTAAGCCAGAGGATTTTCGGTGGGAAAGGTGTCCAAGTCTGACCTTGCCCCTAGGTATTCCTGCACCATGTATATCAGACGCTGGCGATGGTTGCTGGAACCGATCATACCTTGGGGCTGCGGACTAAAAAATTGTCTGAACGCATCGGTCAGACGTCCACCTTCCCCACCGCTCCTTCTGCTACTGACCGAAGCCTCAGCAACTCGTCGTCCAGGACCAGGAGTTTGTAACCTCCCAGTTTCTGGGAACGCGTTGCACAGACCTTTCTGCAAGGCCTCCCTGAGATGTCTCATCCTCTGCTCCCTCTGCGACGGCAAGATAAGGTCCGCAACCTTACCCTTGTACCGTGGATCAAGGAGAGTGGCCAGCCAGTAATGGTCACTCTCCTTGATCCGAAGAACACGAGGATCCTTCCGCAGGCTTTGCAGGATCAGGGAGGCCATGCAGCGTAGGTTAGCTGAGGCATTCGGTCCGGAGTCTTCTGGGTCACTGAGGATGACATGATCGCCAGCCACCTCCTCCCAGCCACGTACAAGTCCACTGGTTTGTTGGGACTGTACATCATCCCTAAAAGACTGCTGCTGCTGATGCTGAGTGCCAGGCTCCACCTCCATGCTCACACAATCCTCCTCCTCCTCCTCCTCCTCCTCCTCTTCCTGTGTGATGGGTGGGACAGAAGGAACATTGTCTGGATAAAGGGGGCCTTGAGAGACAAGGAAGTCCTCCTCTTCCTGCCTCTGTTCTGCCTCAAGTGCCCTGTCCATTATCCCACGCAGCGTATGCTCCAACAGGTGGACAAGAGGTACAGTGTCACTGATGCATGCACTGTCACTGCTCACCATCCTCGTGGCCTCCTCAAATGGTGAGAGGACAGTGCATGCATCCCTGATCATGCTCCACTGGCGTGGGGAAAAAAAGCCAAGCTCCCCTGACCCTGTCCTGGTGCCGTAGTCGCAAAGGTACTCATTGATGGCCCTCTGCTGCGTGTGCAGTCGCTGCAGCATGGCCAACGTTGAGTTCCACCTGGTGGGCATGTCACATATTAGGCGGTTCTTGGGCAGGTTCAGCTCCTTTTGCAGCTCAGTCAGCCGAGCACTGGCATTATAAGATCGGCGGAAATGCACACAGACTTTCCTGGCCTGCCTCAGGACATCCTGTAAGCCTGGGAACCTGCCCAAGAACCGCTGCACCACCAGGTTGAGGACGTGAGCCATACAGGGCACATGGGTGAGCTGCCCCTGTCGCAGGGCGGAGAGGAGGTTGGTGCCATTATCAGAAACGACCATTCCTGGCTTAAGCTGGCGTGGCGTCAACCACCTCTCGGCCTGCCCCTGCAGAGCTGCCAGAACCTCTGGCCCAGTGTGGCTCCTGTCCCCCAAACACACCAGCGCAAGCACGGCATGGCATCTTTTTGCCTGCGTACTCGCGTAGCCCCTTGTACGCCTACGGAGCACCGCTGGTTCCGAGGACAGAGCACTCGAAGAGGACATGGAGGAAGAAGAAGAGGAGGGGGTGGAGGAGAGAGGTGTGTCACAACCAGTAGTAGCATTTTGGAGGCGTGGTGGCGGAACAACCTCCAACACTACTGCACCTTGTCCTGCATCCCTCCCAGCTGCCAATAGAGTGACCCAATGGGCCGTGAAAGAAAGATAACGTCCCTGTCCATGCCTGCTGGACCATGAGTCAGCGGTAATATGCACCTTACCGCTGACCGCCCTGTCCAGCGAGGCATGGACATTGCCTTCCACATGCCAGTAGAGAGACGGAATCGCCTTCCGTGAGAAAAAGTGGCATTTGGGAACCTGCCACTGAGGAACCGCACATTGAACAAACTCACGGAAGGGGGCCGAGTCTATCAACTGAAAAGGCAGCAGTTGAGGGGGTGTGGTTTTGAGATGGCAGAGTGAGGAGGAACACGCTGTAGCCCTTTGACTCTCCACCCGGACACCCAGCGAGGATAATGGCCGCATAGCCTCCTGTATAGCTCCATGTGTGTACGGCTCAGTAACCCAGCCTACCTGGGATGAAGAGGAGGGAGAGAGCAGCGAAAAAAACGGGGTCGCAGCCGGAGATTGAATCCTTCTTCCCCCGCACACGAGCCGCGCTGACCAGGCTACAAGCGGTGGAGTCACGTGGGGCAGCGAGCGGTGAGACAGAACAGTGTAAGCGCCCAGAGAGACACCAGAACGAAGAGACATACGGTCCCGAAGCACTGGAGGAGTCGGCAGCATCGGCAGCAGCGACAGCACCCACCCCACAGGTGCAGGTACGGGGGTCTATGGAAGGGGGGAAGCAGAGTAGGCAAGGGGGGCAGGAGCATAGCCCCCAGGACAGGATGATACAGGGAACTCCTGACTTTGGTGAACTGGACCTTAGAGCTCTGCTGCAAGCCCTGCCAACGCGTGCAGACATAGAATCCCTCCCGACCCGCGCTGACATACAAACAATGATGCTACGTTTGGAAGAAATGCACCGAAAAGAGTGGGATCAAGTACATACTGAAGTGAAGCTTCTCTCAGAGAGATTGTCAGGGGAGGAGGGTCGGGTAACTACCCTAGAGAATCGGGTACAGCAACTGGAGCTGGGACAGGGTCTTAACTCATTACATGTTACCTCAATACAGCTGCAACTGGAGGAAATTGAGGACCGGGGACGTCGTTTGAACCTACGGTTTAGGGGGATCCCCGAGACAGTAGGGGGAGAGACATTACAGGCAACAGTCCTAGCAATATGTCAGCAGTTGGCTACCCCAGCGCCACCTCAAACATTGGAATTTGAGAGACTACACAGAGCTCTGGGACCCCCCTCAGTAAACATAGACAGACCAAGGGATGTTATAGGCCGTTTTCACCGATACGCACACAAGGAACTAATAAGTCGCATGGCCTGGGAAAAAGGTGAAATAGAACAAGAAGGATTTAGGGTAAAAATCCTGCCAGATCTTTCACGGGCTACATTGCAACGTAGGGCTATGCTACGCCCGCTCCTGGATAAAATTAAATCATTGGGGGGATCGTATAGATGGGGGTACCCCATTGCATTAATAGTGAAGAAAGACTCCCATACATTTACTTTGCGGCACCCGCGGGAATTATTAGACTTTTTTTCCTTCATGGAGATGGAAGCTATAGAGATCCCAAACTGGCTGCAGGAAATCCCAGGAACTGGGAGAAGAATGGAGACAATGAGGGATAGGAGACTCGAGGCTGTAAGGGGAAAGGGAGAAGGAAGCAAGAAACACTCTACTATCCCCCCTCCTCTAAAGAAGTGAAGATAGGAACAATGCTCTCTGTTTTTCTCCTCTCTAGCTCCTGACCCCCTAATAGTAACAATGGGGCTAGAATCAGAGGACCCCCCTGGTGGGAGATTCAACCTGGTCCACCAGCCCCCCTGGGAGAGGGGAGGGGGGAGTCCCCTCTCTTATTTTGTTTCCCCTTTATCTCCCCCTTGTCCCCCTTATGTGGGAGAATTCTATTCTCTGAACTTTTGGTGGGTCTTGCCTTGAAGAGGTATTCATATCCCTCTTTTTTTTCTTTTTTTCCCCTTCTTTTTCTTTTGGGGAGGATGTCTCCGTTCGCCCTCCCCCTCCCCCCTTTTTTTTTTTTTTTTCCTTTTTCTTTTTGAGAAAGACTCAAGAGGGAAAGGAACGGGTGTTTCAGGAGATGATCTAACTGACGGGAGACAGATATGGTCGGGGTGTAATTACATACACCCCTTTTTCCATTTTTTTTTTTTTGGTCCCCCTCCTTCAGGATTTGGGGAACACGGAAATATGGGGGATTGCTATCGCTTTGTCCTCTGACCCCTTTTTTATATATATTGGTAAATACGGGTGATAAATCCCTTTCTTTTTTTCTTCCCCCTCCCCTTTTTTTTTCCTTTTAGGAGAAGGGGGAGGGGAAACTATTTATTTACTTATTTATTTATTTACTTATTTATTTATTTATTTTTTTTGTGTGTTGTTGATTATTAGATGTGGGGGTAAAGGGGATAATGTTAAGGGTAATGGGAGAGGATGTGTTGCAGTGGAATATACTATAAGATGTAATGTATGATATATGTGAGTATCCTCTAAAATTATATACACATGTATACACATATTGGCCCCCTTCAAGACGGAGGGGTGCCCGTAGGAGGGAGGGAGGGATGGACTGGGGGGTTTCACCCCCTGCCCCCCCCCAATTTATTTACTGTTTCTATATAACACTGGAGATCACTGTGCTCCTTTTTTTTTTTTTTTGTGTGTGGGAAACAATTTTTTTTTTTTTTTTTTTTTTTTTTTTCGGGGGTGAGGTTAGAAGGGGTTCAGAGGATATAATATATAAATGTATAAATAAGGTATATATAAGGTATAAATAATGTATGATGATATATGATGAAGGGAAGGGGGAGAAGGATGTGATTCGGTTTAATTCTGGAAAGGAGGGAATATGGGAAGGAGATATCAATAAGAGGGGAGGTTTAGAAATTTAGAAGAAATGAGAAGAAACCAATAGGAGTACTAGGTAAAAGTAACTAGATAGGGTTCCCTATAATTAAACAGAATGTCTTAGGGAAGGCAGAGGCCTGAATGGAAAAGAGGGAAGAAATTTCCAAGTGTGAGGGGTGTGAATGTTTTAGGTACTGTATAAGTGCCACACCTTTTTTTTTCCCTAGTAGATTTAGGGATACACATATAGTCACGTACATATATAATAAAGGAAATAGGGGGGAGGTATTGGGTAGTAAAGGAGTAGCTAGGAGTTAAACACAGAGACACAGGGAGGGATTAGGATAATAAGTGGGTAGATTGAGGGTAGATCGAGATAATATAGGAGGGAGGGGAGATAATAGGTAAGGGAGGGGGGGGGGTAGAAAATAAGGGGTTAATGAGAAGAAAGGGATATTTAAAGAGTAGGAGGAGGGGGGCACGTATATATCACATTACACCTGTACACAATAGGATAGAATAGAAGGTACACACACTTGGATACAACTGAGGAGGTTAATGGTTAGAATGAGAAAGGAACCCCAGGCAGGAATAGGAATAAGCTAGTACTCGGAAGATCTATCATTAGGGAAGGAAAATGAGAAGGGGGGGGTCGAGGGATTAGGATATAGGAAGCAAAGGAAAAACAAAACAGATGGAATGGGGGAATGGGGAGAAAGGAGGGAAAGTGGTCCTGGCATATCTTATTTAAAATTAGTTATATCAAATTCCTAAAAAGCAAAATGTAACCTATGTAAGGGAATTTAAATTCTATATACAGTAAACACTAGCTGTTTAGATATATGGTTGATAATGGGGAAAAAGGGAAGAGGAAAGAAGGGAAGAAAGAGGAGAGAAAGGAAGAAAAAACTGGGATAAATTAGGATAAAACTGAATGATGGATGCCCCCTCGAAACTAGGATAATATAAAGTAAGGGGAGGGAAGAAGAGAGGGGAAGAAGGGAAAAAAATGGAGAGAGGAGCTGGAGTGAGATAGACGAAAGGGGCGTCCGGGGTGGAGGGTTGGGGGTGCACCTCTGCTGTACCAACACAACACCCCAATTAGGCTTGCGCCCACGTGAACCGTAGGGTAAAGGTTCAGAAGTGGGTGCCTCCCTTTGGGGTGGGGGTAAGGGGGGAGGGGTTAGTTGAATATTTAGGGGGGGGATTGGAAAGGGGGGGGGGGTTTGCAATTTTCTTTTTTTTTTTTTTTTCTTTTTTCTTCTCTCTCTCCGTGCTTCACCCTCTGAATCTACCGGGATGGCGGAAATAAGGATAACTACCATCAACGCTAAAGGACTTAACGTCCCAGAAAAGAGGAGAATGCTCCTGAGCGAGTTAAAACGAGCCCGCTCAGATGTAGCATTCGTGCAGGAGACACATTTCAAGATGGGCGGACTACCATACCTACAAAATAGGTTCTATCCATGTACATACCACGCATGTAGTCAGATATCAAAGTCAAAAGGGGTGTCAATCCTAATTTCCAATAGAATATCTTGGTCCCTGGTGGACAAAATAGTAGATGTAGAGGGTCGTTTCTTATTCTTAAAGGGACAGATTGGAAGTACAAAGGTGACATTGGCAACTGTTTACACACCAAATATACATCAAGACGCCTTCTTGAGCAAAACTTTGGATAAATTGGCGGGGTTTGCAGAAGGGAAGCTGATCCTAGGGGGAGATTTTAACATAACATTGGAACCTAAGGTTGACACATCAACGGGGACCTCATCCACACCAGGGGGGGTCCGGAAGAATATTCTGCAGAAGTTGCGGGACCTGCAGATGGTAGACGTTTGGAGATTACTACATGTAGGGGAAAGGGACTATACATTCTTCTCCAACCCTCACCAACTGTACTCCCGTATAGATCTCTTCATGGTGCCACACTATCTGTTGACGGCGGTGAAGGAAGTAAAAATTGAGAATATAACATGGTCAGATCACGCGCCAGTGACGCTACATATTGTGCTGTCTGACTCATCTACCGCACCGGAGTGGCGTTGGCGTCTGAACGAGAGCCTACTGCAGATCCCCGAAATTCGGGAAGATGTAGCAAAAGAAATGGAGGCATATTTCCTGACGAATGACACCCCGGGGAGTGACCCGGGAATGATATGGGAGGCGCATAAGGCAGTAATGAGAGGGGTATTAATAAAACATGGCTCCCGATTAAAAAAAGCACGAGAAAGAAAAATAGCTAAACTGTTAAGAGAAATCCAGGCACTAGAGGTACAACATAAGAAAATACAGATGCCGTCAGTGGGGATAGAACTGGCCCATTTGAGGAGACAACTGACAGAGCTACTTAGATACAAAGCAGAAGCGGCAATACAAATAGGGAAAAAGGTAACCTATGAACTTGGGGAAAAATGTAGTAAAATATTAGCAGGGAAACTTAGAGAGAAAGGGAAGACAGTATACGTACCCCATATAAAGGGAAAGAATGGACAACTGATTTCACTTCCTAAAAATATTGTCCAGAGATTTAGAGAATACTATTCATCCCTCTATAACCTGACCCCAACTCAGACGTCTCAGGCCACAATGGAAGAATACCTTCTATCAGCACATCTACCTTGTTTGTCACCAGCGGACCGTAATAAATTGGAGATACCTATCTCAGTGGGGGAACTAGAGACAGTGATAAAAACAGTTAAACGAGGGAAGGCACCGGGCCCAGATGGCTTTACTATCCAATACTACAAATATTTTCTCCCAATACTAGGGGTGTACATGACAAAGACATTCAATGGGATCGGCCGGGCCCCCGCACTGCCGCCGGATGCCCTTATGGCATATATTTCGGTTATTCCGAAAGAAGGGAAGGACCCGGCGGAGTGCGGGAGCTACCGCCCGATCTCATTGTTAAACACAGATTTAAAACTTTTCACTAAAATACTTGCCTCCCGTCTTCAGCCGCTTTTGAATCAAATGGTACATCAAGACCAGGTTGGGTTTATCCCAACCCGGGAGGCCAGGGATAATACCGTAAAAGTCCTCAATCTGGTACACCATGCTAACATATCAAAAACGCCCTGTATTTTTTTGAGTACCGATGCGGAGAAAGCGTTTGACAGGGTTAGTTGGCGATTTATGTTCGAAGTATTGAGGCAAATGGGATTGGGAGAACATATGCGGAGCTGGATAGCCGGGGTGTATGCTACACCCCAGGCCTCGGTAAAAGTGAATGGAGTCTATTCGGAGACATTTAAAATTTTAAATGGAACGCGCCAAGGGTGCCCACTCTCTCCGTTGCTGTTTTCTCTCTCCCTGGAACCCCTACTGAATAGGATTCGGCAAAATTCAGATATTCAGGGTCTCCAAATAGGTGCCCAAGAATATAAAATATCTGCCTATGCAGATGATATGATGTTCTCCCTATCACAACCTCACATTTCACTGCCAAACCTGATGAAGGAAATAGAAGGATATGGGAGACTAGCAAATTTAAAAATTAATTACGCAAAATCGGAAGCGATGGGGGTTGCCCTCCCCCCAGAAGTCCAGCAAAACATACAACCCAATTTCAACTTTAAATGGGTAGGGTCGTCACTAAAATATCTAGGAATAAATATACCATCAAGACTAGAGAAGGTTTTTGCTGCAAACTTCCCCTCACTATATAATGCAGTTAGCTCCCTATTAGACAAATGGAAACAAGGATTCCATTCATGGTTCGGCCGATGTAACGCCATCAAAATGAACATTCTGCCAAAATTCTTGTACCTATTCCAAGCTGTACCAATAGGAATTAATAGGGCCTACTTTCGGCAAGTAAATGCACTTTTCACTAAGTTTATATGGGCCAACAAGCGACCAAGGATTAGCAGAAGTCAAATGACCCTCCCCAAATGCCATGGGGGCTTAGCAGTCCCAGACGTGTCTAAATACCACCAAGCAGTCCATTTGGGAAGGGTCATAGACTGGTGCAGACATGTAGAATTCAAACTATGGATAAAACTGGAGCAAGAATTTAGCCAGGTGCCTTTGAGCAGGGCACTCTGGTGTTATTCAAGGTTACCTGACTCACTTAAAAAGCACCCTTTGATAGGACCAACATTATCTATAGGGGCAAAAATATGTCTGAACCCTAAATACTCATCAAGACATTCCCCATTATATCCAATATTGGGAAACCCAAGCTTTGATCCAGGGATGGAGACAAGAGCATTTCGGAGACTTCGAGAGAAGGGCTATACTCAGGTATCGCATTTTATGCAATCCGAAACTTGGCCCACAATGGTAGACCTGACGAAATCAGGAGGTCAATTTGAAGTAGAACACTGGCAGGCAATACAACTTCGATACTACCTGGAGACATTGGGCCCAATGAGTAATTTTAAACGGGAACTAACTAGGTTTGAAACATACTGTGAGGAGAAGGAACCCACCAACCGAATAATATCTAAAATATATACGATGTTAATGACCCCACCAGAGAATTTTGAGCTGCCAGTATTTAGAAAATGGGAAAGGGACCTAAATAAGACCTTTACACCAGCTCAATACCAGAAGATAATATATTTGGCATTAAACTCATCAATATGCACTAAAATGCAAGAATTAAATTATAAACTACTGATGAGGTGGTATTATACACCATCAAAATTAGGCAGGTTCTACCCTGATGCATCAGATCAGTGCTGGCGATGTAAGGGGGAGCGGGGAACTTTGTTCCATATATATTGGACATGCCCTCAGATCAGACAATACTGGCTAGAGGTAGGAAGGATCGCTCAAAAAATTGAGCCTTACCCGGTGCCGGACGATCCGGGTTTTTTCCTATTGCATATAACGCAAATACCCACACAGACCTATAAAAAGTCAGTATTATGTCACTTGGTCAATGAGGCTAAGGCGTGTATTGCGAGATGCTGGAAAAGCTCTAGCCCTCCAACAATCGCAGAATGGCTCAACAGGGTCAGACAAGTGGGGGCGATAGAGGAGTTGGTGGCTTCGGCCCAAGACAGAAAAGAGCAACATATTAAAATCTGGTCAACATGGGAAAAATTTACGCAGACAGAAGAAGGGAAAAGATTAATGGGGAAGTAAGTCCGTCCACCTAGCCAGAGAAGTATTGAGGAGGTTATGGTTTACCTAACGGGGGAGGAGGTTGGGGTGAGGAGGGGAGAGAGAGATTTATTTAGTTATCTACTTATCTATTTAATTTTTTTTCTTTTTTTTTTTTTTTCTTTTCCTTTCTTTCTTTCTTTCTTTTTTGGGGTTTGATTTGGGAGGGAGGTAGAGGGGGAATGGATAAAAATGTAAGGGAGAAGAAAACAAGGGCGTGAGAATCAAAGACGTTTAATAGAGGAAAGGAACTTTATGTGTCCCTCCTGTCACAGGGAGACACGTGAAGGCCAAAAGGGAAGGGAACCCATTGACATTGAGGTTTAGAGGTGAGAGGATCTAATTAATGGAATGGGATGAGGAAAATAATATGAATAGAAATGTAATGGAAAATGTATAAACGATGTATTGTATGTATCCCTTTTTGAAATATAAATAAAGAATATTTAAAAAAGAAAAGGCAGCAGTTGAAGTGCTAGCAATTTAGCCAAGCTAGCATTCAACCACTGGGCATGTGGATGGCTGGGAGTGAACTTCTTTCGACGGTCCAGCAGCTGGGGCAGGGAAATTTGCCTGCTACAATCGGACGTCGGTGTACTGCAAGTACTTGGTTGTGACACACCTAATTCTACACCTTCAGTCCTCTCAGAGCAGCTTTCAGAGAGGACTGAAGATATAGTGGGGATGGAGATCCCAGCTGATGAGGAGCAAGGAGAGGTCCGCTTTGTTCTTTGGTGTGGGTCTTTTATGTGTGCTTGCCAACGAGCTGCATGGCAGGTCGACATATGTCTGCTCATGCTTGTGGTGCCCAAGCGGCTGATGTTTTGGCCACGCGAGATACGCTTGAGACAAATATTGCAAATAGCAGTGGTGCGATCTGATGCACTCGTCTCAAAAAAGGCCCACACCAAAGAACTTTTGTGATAACGTGCAGAGGCAGCGCCCTGCACAGGCGGAGCTCTGCGGTGTGGTACAGTTGCTGTGCTGGCCTCTAGCTGGCCTCCAGGGGGCATCCTGCCTCGTTGGACATGTGACGCTGCATCCTCCTCCTCCTCCTCCTCTCTCCCTTCAGGCACCCACGTGGAGTCAGTGACCTCATCATCCCCTCCCTCTTCACCACTAGAGCAAACCTGTCAGTAAGCTGCAGCTGGTGGAACACTACTGCCAGATTGCTGTCCTTCAGCATCCCCTCTCTCTGCACGCACACTACTGACTTCCTCAAGCTGGGTATCATCATCCGAGCCTTCGAATCGTTGGGCATCCTCCTGGAGCATGTACCCAACACTGTGCTCAAACAGTTCGGGGGACTCCTCAGGAGGACATGGTGGGTCTAGGGAAGGGGTGGCTGATGATGCCATTGAGTACGCGTTGGCAGCTGCTCTGCCAGTACCCTGAGCCTGGGTGAGAGAGGATGAGGAGGATGAGGAGGGCTTGGTCATCCATTCTACCAAGCCTTCGGCATGATGCGGCTCCACATGTCCAGCTGCCGAAAACAAAGACAAGCGTGTCCCATGGCCACGTGCTGATGACGATGCACGACCACGTCCACGGCCAGCACTGTTGTCTCTAGAAACAGAGCCTGCCTGCCCTGTGTTCTTGCCTCGGCACGCTCTGCCTCTCCTTGGCGGTCTTCCAGCCATTGTAGTCGGTAGTGTATATAGTATAAAAAATAGAACTCCTATGTGTGCTCACAACACACTGTAGGTCCTATGGGTGCTGACACTAACACACTATAGGTACTATGTGTGCTGCTGACAAGAAAATATAGGAGCTCTGTTTGCTGCCACTAACACACTACAAGTCCTATGGGTGCTGCTGAGAAGAAAATATAGGAGCTCTGTATGATGCCACTAACACACTAGAAGTCCTATGGGTGCTGCTGAGATGAAAATATAGGAACTCTGTGTGATGCCACTAACACATTAGAAGTCCTATGGGTGCTGCTGAGAAGAAAATATAGGAGCTCTGTGTGATGCCACTAACACACTAGAAGTCCTATGGGTGCTGCTGAGAAGAAAATATAGGAGCTCTGTTTGCTGCCACTAACACACTAGAAGTCCTATGGGTGCTGCTGAGAAGAAAATATAGGAGCTCTGTGTGATGCCACTAACACACTAGAAGTCCTATGGGTGCTGCTGAGAAGAAAATATAGGAGCTCTGTTTGCTGCCACTAACACACTAGAAGTCCTATGGGTGCTGCTGAGAAGAAAATATAGGAGCTCTGTGTGATGCCACTAACACACTAGAAGTCCTATGGGTGCTGCTGAGAAGAAAATATAGGCGCTCTGTTTGCTGCCACTAACACACTAGAAGTCCTATGGGTGCTGCTGAGAAGAAAATATAGGAGCTCTGTTTGCTGCCACTAACACACTAGAAGTCCTATGGGTGCTGCTGAGAAGAAAATATAGGAGCTCTGTTTGCTGCCACTAACACACTAGAAGTCCTATGGGTGCTGCTGAGAAGAAAATATAGGAGCTCTGTTTGCTGCCACTAACACACTAGAAGTCCTATGGGTGCTGCTGAGAAGAAAATATAGGAGCTCTGTGTGATGCCACTAACACACTAGAAGTCCTATGGGTGCTGCTGAGAAGAAAATATAGGAGCTCTGTGTGATGCCACTAACACACTAGAAGTCCTATGGGTGCTGCTGAGAAGAAAATATAGGAGCTCTGTTTGCTGCCACTAACACACTAGAAGTCCTATGGGTGCTGCTGAGAAGAAAATATAGGAGCTCTGTGTGATGCCACTAACACACTAGAAGTCCTATGGGTGCTGCTGAGATGAAAATATAGGAACTCTGTGTGATGCCACTAACACATTAGAAGTCCTATGGGTGCTGCTGAGAAGAAAATATAGGAGCTCTGTGTGATGCCACTAACACACTAGAAGTCCTATGGGTGCTGCTGAGAAGAAAATATAGGAGCTCTGTTTGCTGCCACTAACACACTAGAAGTCCTATGGGTGCTGCTGAGAAGAAAATATAGGAGCTCTGTGTGATGCCACTAACACACTAGAAGTCCTATGGGTGCTGCTGAGAAGAAAATATAGGAGCTCTGTTTGCTGCCACTAACACACTAGAAGTCCTATGGGTGCTGCTGAGAAGAAAATATAGGAGCTCTGTTTGCTGCCACTAACACACTAGAAGTCCTATGGGTGCTGCTGAGAAGAAAATATAGGAGCTCTGTGTGATGCCACTAACACACTAGAAGTCCTATGGGTGCTGCTGAGAAGAAAATATAGGAGCTCTGTTTGCTGCCACTAACACACTAGAAGTCCTATGGGTGCTGCTGAGAAGAAAATATAGGAGCTCTGTGTGATGCCACTAACACACTAGAAGTCCTATGGGTGCTGCTGAGAAGAAAATATAGGAGCTCTGTTTGCTGCCACTAACACACTAGAAGTCCTATGGGTGCTGCTGAGAAGAAAATATAGGAGCTCTGTTTGCTGCCACTAACACACTAGAAGTCCTATGGGTGCTGCTGAGAAGAAAATATAGGAGCTCTGTGTGATGCCACTAACACACTAGAAGTCCTATGGGTGCTGCTGAGAAGAAAATATAGGAGCTCTGTTTGCTGCCACTAACACACTAGAAGTCCTATGGGTGCTGCTGAGAAGAAAATATAGGAGCTCTGTGTGATGCCACTAACACACTAGAAGTCCTATGGGTGCTGCTGAGAAGAAAATATAGGAGCTCTGTGTGATGCCACTAACACACTAGAAGTCCTATGGGTGCTGCTGAGAAGAAAATATAGGAGCTCTGTGTGATGCCACTAACACACTAGAAGTCCTATGGGTGCTGCTGAGAAGAAAATATAGGAGCTCTGTTTGCTGCCACTAACACACTAGAAGTCCTATGGGTGCTGCTGAGAAGAAAATATAGGAGCTCTGTTTGCTGCCACTAACACACTAGAAGTCCTATGGGTGCTGCTGAGAAGAAAATATAGGAGCTCTGTTTGCTGCCACTAACACACTAGAAGTCCTATGGGTGCTGTTGGGGTGCAATGCTGTGCTAACAGCACTGCGGTTGGTACTACTGCAATACTGTACTAACAGTAAGCACGCACCAGACTAATCCCCAGCAGCAGCTAATAACACACTAACTGTGCAATCAGCAGCAATGAACGATCAATGACTTAGGTAGCAATGGTTTAGCAAAGAAATAGCCAATGGTTTAGCAAAGAAGAGCAAATCTTTCAGTATCAAGCAAAGACAGAATCAGCAGACTAATCTCTCCTAAAGCCGGAACTCATGTGACCGGGGCCGATGGCGTGGCGGCCTTTTAAATGGTGGGGCGTGTACTAAAGCCCCTGAGCTGTAATTGGCTACAGGCGTCCTGCCTGTAGCCAATTATTGCTCTCCGAGTTTCGGGCGCTGTGATTGGCCAAGCATGCGGGGTCACAGTGCATGCTTGGCCAATCATCAGCCAGCAATGCACTGCGCCGGCCGCGCCGGCCGCAATGCATTGCGGGGCCGCTCGCATCACACGAATGTGATGCGAACGGCCCAAATAGTTCTGGGCTCGACGAGCGAGCGAACGCCCGATGCTCGATTCGAACATGGGTTCGAATCGAGCACCGGGCCCATCCCTAGGGACGGCATAGAGACAGAGGTGGGACAGTAGGAAAGGCAGGGGTAGTTAAAATTTAGTGCCCCCTTTAAGGAAAGGGGGGTGTCCAGGGCTGGAAAGGGGTCCTGGGGAAGGTTGTGGGGAGGAGGAAGAGAGAATCTTCCCACCCACCCTCACCTATGTTGGCTGGGCTACAGTGAGGCTGTCAGGACAGCCTGGCAGTGGTGGGTCTCTGGAGGAGGAGAAAAAAGGCTGGAATATATTAAAATATATAAATATATTAAAATGGTTGGTACCCATATGTGGTATGGGGTTCTCGGGTACCTTCCGGTTAAAGAGGGGTAAAATTTAGGTAACTGCAGATGATGTGTATCGTCTCGGAGTCGGTGTCTTGCCACTGGAGGCCTAAGTTCAAAAGAAGTTCATCCCAGTGACCAAGTTGTCGTTGCCCTCCAAGACCACCAAGGTGTAAAAAGTTTGGCTGATGTTATTTAAAATTTTCATTTATTTTAAGCTTCATACTTGTTAAATAAAATGCCGTAAGGCCATTTTACTCCACAAATCTTGTCGCGTTTTTTTTCGGGTAATTGGGAGGATTTGGGAGGTTATGGTACAGCAGGTGGGGGTAAAACTGGAGGTATCTGTCCTTCACATGTCATGTGGGTATACGGTTCTGTACATGGAGGTTTTCTATTTATTTTTATTTTTTTTATTTTGTTTTATTGTTCGAACTACATGGACGTATGTTTTTTTTTCAACCTGATTAACCATATAACTTTAAGCCCGGACAAAAATCTGTGTGTACAGCTTCAGTCCTTGTGTACAAGCTATCTGTTCTACAGAAGTTGGTCTAATCAGTGGCGTAGCGTGGGGGGGGCAGGGGGTGCCGTGGCCCCGGGCGCGACTTTTAGGGGGGAGACATTCCGTGCCTCCTCCTAATTTTCATTTCCTGTGTCCCTGATCTCCGGCCGCCATGTTTAGTGTCCGGCGCCCTGTGATTGGGCGTATGGGGGTCATGTGCAGCGTGGGGCTGGCCTGTTCGCGATTGCTCTAGAAGTTCGCCTCCGCACATGACCGCCATACGCCCAATCACAGTGCGCCGGGAAACACTGAACATGGCGGCAGGAGACAAGCCCTGAAAGTGTGAGCCGCCGGGGCCGCTGTCTTCCCCTCCGCCTGTCCCTCTGCTCTGGACAGCGCTGTGTGTCTAGCGAAGCGGAGCGGAGGGGCGAGACTTGTGGAGATGGGAGCATGGAGGTGAAGCGTCTGACACCATGGAGTGGATGCAGGTGGATGGCGCTGGCGGGGAGTCGGGACTCCGAAGCAATTCTGCACATCCAGTGCTGAGGTCCTGAGGAGAGTCCTGGTGAAGAGCAGACATAGGTAAGGAGGACTCGGAGGATGGATTTGCACCGAGCTGTGTGTAGGGGGAGGGGGATGTGAGTAGTGCAGAAAGTAGGACTCCTACTGTAGGAGTCAGGTGGGTCTGTGTAGTAGGTCAGTGTAGGTGTAAGGTCGGTGGGTCAGTGTAGGTGTCAGGTAGGTGTCGGGGGTCAGTGTATGTGTCAGTCAGTGTAATAGTCAGTGTTGGTGTCAGGTAGGTCAGTGTAATGATCAGGTGGGTCAGTGTAATGTGAGTAGTGCAGGAAGTAGGAGTGAGGTGGGTCAGTGTAGGTGTCTCGTAGGTCAGGGTAATGGTCACGTAGGTCAGGTGGGTCAGTATAATGTGAGTAGTGCAGGAAGTAGGAGTTAGGTGGATCAGTGCATGTGTCAGGTAGGTGTGTCAGGGGGTCAGTGTATGTGTCAGTCAGTGTAATAGTCAGTGTTGGTGTCAGGTAGGTCAGTGTAATGATCAGGTGGGTCAGTGTAATGTGAGTAGCGCAGGAAGTAGGAGTGAGGTGGGTCAGTGTAGGTGTCTCGTAGGTCAGGGTAATGATCACGTAGGTCAGGTGGGTCAGTATATTGTGAGTAGTGCAGGAAGTAGGAGTCAGGTGGATCAGTGCATGTGTCAGGTAGGTGTGTCAGGGGGTCAGTGTAGGGGTCAGATAGGTCACATGTGTTCAAAAAATGGAAAGAGTGCAGCGCTATGTGGTTAAAACCATGTGTGAAATAAATGTTAAACCTTGAAATGTAAACAAATGATATGTGAAAAATTAATATATGAAAAATGAATTAAAAAGGAAACTAATGCAGAGTCCAAAAAGAACACAACATAGTCCGTGAAGAGTTAATTCCAAAAGCAAATCTGTGAAGGGTTAACTCCCAAAGAAAGACAAATTGCTTGCCAAGAAAGTGAAGATAAAGTTTGGTGAATAATAAGTCCCAAAATCAACCAGGGTATTGCCAGAGAAGTAGTGAGTGATACAAATTTTCCCCAAGAGCAGCGTGATTTTTCAGGTGTGACACCCAAGTGATTAATATCTTGCTTATCAGATAGCCGTGACTGTGATGCACAGTCTCACCTTGCCCAGGAAATAAGGTTCAGTGTAGTGGTCAGTGTGTAGTGTAGTGTAGTGGTCAGTAGTGTAGTGGTCAGTGTGTAGTGTAGTGGTCAGTGTGTAGTGTAGTGGTCAGTGTGTAGTGGTCAGTGTGTAGTGTAGAGGTCAGTGTGTAGTGTAGAGGTCAGTAATGTAGTGGTCAGTGTGTAGTGTAGAGGTCAGTGTGTAGTGTAGTGGTCAGTAATGTAGTGGTCACTGTGTAGTGTAGTGGTCAGTGTGTAGTGATCAGTGTGTAGTGGTCAGTAATGTAGTGGTCACTGTGTAGTGTAGTGGTCAGTGTGTAGTGGTCAGTGTGTAGTGTGTAGTGTAGTGGTCAGTGTGTAGTGTAGTGGTCAGTGTGCAGTGTAGTGTAGTGGTCAGTGTGTAGTGTAGTGGTCAGTGTGTAGTGGTCAGTGTGTAGTGTAGAGGTCAGTGTGTAGTGTAGTGGTCAGTGTGTAATGGTCAGTGTGTAGTGTATTGGTCAGTGTGTAGTGTAGAGGTCAGTGTGTAGTTGTCAGTGTGCAGTGTAATGGTCAGTGTGCAGTGTAATGGTCAGTGTGCAGTGTAGTAGTCAGTGTGTAGTGTAGAGGTCAGTGTGTAGTGTAGTGGTCAGTGTGTAGTGTAGTGGTCAGTGTGTAGTGTAGAGGTCAGTGTGTATTGTAGTGGTCAGTGTGTAGTGTAGAGGTCAGTGTGTAGTGTAGTGGTCAGTGTGTAGTGTAGTGGTCAGTGTGTAGTGTAGTGGTCAGTGTGTAGTGTAGAGGTCAGTAGTGTAGTGGTCAGTAGTGTAGTGGTCAGTTTGTAGTGTAGTGGTCAGTGTGTAGTGTAGAGGTCAGTGTGTAGTGGTCAGTGTGTAGTGTAGTGGTCAGTGTGTAGTGGTCAGTGTGTAGTGTAGAGGTCAGTGTGTAGTGTAGAGGTCAGTAATGTAGTGGTCAGTGTGTAGTGTAGAGGTCAGTGTGTAGTGTAGTGGTCAGTGTGTAGTGTAGAGGTCAGTGTGTAGTGTAGAGGTCAGTGTGTAGTGTAGAGGTCCAGTGTGTAGTGTAGAGGTCAGTGTGTAGTGTAGTGGTCAGTGTGTAGTGGTCAGTGTGTAGTGTAGTGGTCAGTAATGTAGTGGTCAGTGTGTAGTGTAGTGGTCAGTGTGTAGTGGTCAGTGTGTAGTGGTCAGTAATGTAGTGGTCACTATGTAGTGTAGTGGTCAGTGTGTAGTGGTCAGTGTGTAGTGTAGTGTGTAGTGTAGTGGTCAGTGTGTAGTGGTCAGTGTGCAGTGTAGTGTAGTGGTCAGTGTGTAGTGTAGTGGTCAGTGTGTAGTGGTCAGTGTGTAGTGTAGAGGTCAGTGTGTAGTGTAGTGGTCAGTGTGTAATGGTCAGTGTGTAGTGTATTGGTCAGTGTGTAGTGGTCAGTGTGTAGTGTAGAGGTCAGTGTGTAGTGGTCAGTGTGCAGTGTAATGGTCAGTGTGCAGTGTAGTGGTCAGTGTGTAGTGTAGAGGTCAGTGTGTAGTGTAGTGGTCAGTGTGTAGTGTAGTGGTCAGTGTGTAGTGTAGAGGTCAGTGTGTATTGTAGTGGTCAGTGTGTAGTGTAGTGGTCAGTGTGTAGTGGTCAGTGTGTAGTGTAGAGGTCAGTGTGCAGTGTAGTGGTCAGTGTGCCGTGTAGTGGTCAGTGTGCAGTGTAGAGGTAAGTGTGTAGTGTAGTGGTCAGTGTGTAGTGTAGTGGTCAGTGTGTATTGTAGTGGTCAGTGTGTAGTGTGTAGTGTAGAGGTCAGTGTGTAGTGTAGAGGTCAGTGTGTAGTGTAGTGGTCAGTGTGCAGTGTAGTGTAGTGGCCAAAGTAGGAATCGGGTAGGTCAGTGCAGTGGACAGGTAGGTAAGTGTAATGGTCAGTCTAGGAATCATGTAGGTCCATGTAGAGGTCAGTGTGTAGTGGTCAGTGTGTAGTGTAGTGTAGTGGTCAGTGTGTAGTGTAGTGGTCAGTGTGTAGTGTAGTGGTCAGTGTGCAGTGTAGTGGTCAGTGTGCAGTGTAGTGGTCAGTGTAGTGTAGTGGTCAGTGTGCAGTGTAGTGGTCAGTGTGCAGTGTAGTGGTCAGTGTGCAGTGTAGTGGTCAGTGTGCAGTGTAGTGGTCAGTGTGTAGTGTAGTGTAGTGGTCAGTGTGTAGTGTAGTGGTCAGTGTGTAGTGTAGTGGTCAGTGTGCAGTGTAGTGGTCAGTGTGTAGTGTAGTGGTCAGTGTGCAGTGTAGTGGTCAGTGTGTAGTGTAGAGGTCAGTGTGTAGTGTAGAGGTCAGTGTGTAGTGTAGAGGTCAGTGTGTAGTGTAGTGGTCAGTGTGTAGTGTAGAGGTCAGTGTGTAGTGGTCAGTGTGTAGTGTAGTGGTCAGTGTGTAGTGTAGTTGTCAGTGTGTAGTGTAGTGGTCAGTGTGTAGTGGTCAGTGTGTAGTGTAGTGGTCAGTGTGTAGTGTAGTGGTCAGTGTGCAGTGTAGTGGTCAGTGTGTAGTGTAGTGGTCAGTGTGCAGTGTAGTGGTCAGTGTGTAGTGTAGTGGTCAGTGTGCAGTGTAGTGGTCAGTGTGCAGTGTAGTGGTCAGTGTGTAGTGTAGTGGTCAGTGTGTAGTGTAGTGGTCAGTGTGTAGTGTAGTGGTCAGTGTGTAGTGTAGAGGTCAGTGTGTAGTGTAGTGGTCAGTGTGCAGTGTAGAGGTAAGTGTGTAGTGTAGAGGTCAGTGTGTAGTGTAGAGGTCAGTGTGTAGTGTAGAGGTCAGTGTGTAGTGTAGAGGTAAGTGTGTAGTGTAGAGGTCAGTGTGCAGTGTAGAGGTCAGTGTGTAGTGTAGTGGTCAGTGTGTAGTGTAGAGGTAAGTGTGTAGTGTAGAGGTCAGTGTGCAGTGTAGAGGTCAGTGTGTAGTGTAGAGGTCAGTGTGTAGTGTAGTGGTCAGTGTGTAGTGTAGTGGTCAGTGTGCAGTGTAGAGGTCAGTGTGCAGTGTAGTGGTCAGTGTGTAGTGTAGTGGTCAGTGTGCAGTGTAGAGGTAAGTGTGTAGTGTAGAGGTCAGTGTGTAGTGTAGAGGTCAGTGTGTAGTGTAGAGGTCAGTGTGTAGTGTAGAGGTCAGTGTGCAGTGTAGAGGTAAGTGTGCAGTGTAGAGGTAAGTGTGTAGTGTAGAGGTCAGTGTGTAGTGTAGAGGTCAGTGTGTAGTGTAGTGGTCAGTGTGCAGTGTAGTGGTCAGTGTGCAGTGTAGTGGTCAGTGTGTAGTGTAGTGGTCAGTGTGTAGTGTAGTGGTCAGTGTGCAGTGTAGTGGTCAGTGTGTAGTGTAGAGGTCAGTGTGTAGTGTAGTGTAGTGGTCAGTGTGTAGTGTAGAGGTCAGTGTGTAGTGTAGTGGTCAGTGTGCAGTGTAGTGGTCAGTGTGTAGTGTAGAGGTCAGTGTGTAGTGTAGTGGTCAGTGTGTAGTGTAGTGGTCAGTGTGTAGTGTAGTGGTCAGTGTGTAGTGTAGTGGTCAGTGTGTAGTGTAGTGGTCAGTGTGTAGTGGTCAGTGTGCAGTGTAGTGGTCAGTGTGCAGTGTAGTGGTCAGTGTGTAGTGTAGTGGTCAGTGTGTAGTGTAGTGGTCAGTGTGCAGTGTAGTGGTCAGTGTGTAGTGTAGTGGTCAGTGTGTAGTGTAGTGGTCAGTGTGTAGTGTAGTGGTCAGTGTGTAGTGTAGTGGTCAGTGTGTAGTGGTCAGTGTGTAGTGTAGTGGTCAGTGTGTAGTGTAGTGGTCAGTGTGTAGTGTAGAGGTCAGTGTGTAGTGTAGAGGTCAGTGTGTAGTGTAGTGGTCAGTGTGCAGTGTAGTGGTCAGTGTGTAGTGTAGAGGTCAGTGTGTAGTGTAGTGGTCAGTGTGTAGTGTAGAGGTCAGTGTGTAGTGTAGTGGTCAGTGTGTAGTGGTCAGTGTGCAGTGTAGTGGTCAGTGTGTAGTGTAGTGGTCAGTGTGTAGTGTAGTGGTCAGTGTGCAGTGTAGTGGTCAGTGTGTAGTGTAGTGGTCAGTGTGTAGTGTAGAGGTCAGTGTGCAGTGTAGTGGTCAGTGTGTAGTGTAGTGGTCAGTGTGTAGTGTAGAGGTCAGTGTGCAGTGTAGTGGTCAGTGTGTAGTGTAAAGGTCAGTGTGTAGTGTAGTGGTCAGTGTGTAGTGTAGAGGTCAGTGTGCAGTGTAGTGGTCAGTGTGTAGTGTAGAGGTCAGTGTGTAGTGTAGTGGTCAGTGTGTAGTGTAGAGTTCAGTGTGCAGTGTAGTGGTCAGTGTGTAGTGTAGAGGTCAGTGTGCAGTGTAGTGGTCAGTGTGTAGTGTAGAGGTCAGTGTGTAGTGTAGTGGTCAGTGTGTAGTGTAGAGGTCAGTGTGCAGTGTAGTGGTCAGTGTGTAGTGTAGAGGTCAGTGTGTAGTGTAGTGGTCAGTGTGTAGTGTAGTGGTCAGTGTGTAGTGTAGTGGTCAGTGTGTAGTGTAGTGGTCAGTGTGTAGTGTAGAGGTCAGTGTGTAGTGTAGTGGTCAGTGTGTAGTGTAGTGGTCAGTGTGTAGTGTAGAGGTCAGTGTGTAGTGTAGAGGTCAGTGTGTAGTGTAGAGGTCAGTGTGTAGTGTAGTGGTCAGTGTGCAGTGTAGTGGTCAGTGTGTAGTGTAGTGGTCAGTGTGTAGTGTAGAGGTCAGTGTGTAGTGTAGTGGTCAGTGTGTAGTGTAGAGGTCAGTGTGTAGTGTAGTGGTCAGTGTGTAGTGGTCAGTGTGTAGTGTAGTGGTCAGTGTGTAGTGTAGAGGTCAGTGTGTAGTGTAGAGGTAAGTGTGTAGTGTAGAGGTCAGTGTGCAGTGTAGTGGTCAGTGTGTAGTGTAGTGGTCAGTGTGCAGTGTAGAGGTAAGTGTGTAGTGTAGAGGTCAGTGTGCAGTGTAGTGGTCAGTGTGTAGTGTAGTGGTCAGTGTGTAGTGTAGAGGTCAGTGTGTAGTGTAGTGGTCAGTGTGTAGTGTAGTGGTCAGTGTGTAGTGTAGAGGTCAGTGTGTAGTGTAGTGGTCAGTGTGTAGTGTAGAGGTCAGTGTGCAGTGTAGAGGTAAGTGTGTAGTGTAGTGGTCAGTGTGTAGTGTAGTGGTCAGTGTGTAGTGTAGAGGTCAGTGTGTAGTGTAGAGGTCAGTGTGTAGTGTAGTGGTCAGTGTGTAGTGTAGTGGTCAGTGTGTAATGTAGAGGTCAGTGTGTAGTGGTCAGTGTGTAGTGTAGTGGTCAGTGTGTAGTGTAGTGGTCAGTGTGTAATGTAGAGGTCAGTGTGTAGTGGTCAGTGTGTAGTGTAGTGGTCAGTGTGTAGTGTAGAGGTCAGTGTGCAGTGTAGTGGTCAGTGTGTAGTGTAGTGGTCAGTGTGTAGTGTAGAGGTCAGTGTGTAGTGTAGTGGTCAGTGTGCAGTGTAGTGGTCAGTGTGTAGTGTAGTGGTCAGTGTGTAGTGTAGTGGTCAGTGTGCAGTGTAGAGGTAAGTGTGTAGTGTAGAGGTCAGTGTGTAGTGTAGAGGTCAGTGTGTAGTGTAGAGGTAAGTGTGTAGTGTAGAGGTCAGTGTGCAGTGTAGTGGTCAGTGTGTAGTGTAGAGGTCAGTGTGCAGTGTAGTGGTCAGTGTGTAGTGTAGTGGTCAGTGTGTAGTGTAGAGGTCAGTGTGCAGTGTAGTGGTCAGTGTGTAGTGTAGTGGTCAGTGTGTAGTGTAGAGGTCAGTGTGTAGTGTAGTGGTCAGTGTGTAGTGTAGTGGTCAGTGTGCAGTGTAGTGGTCAGTGTGTAGTGTAGTGGTCAGTGTGTAGTATAGAGGTCAGTGTGCAGTGTAGTGGTCAGTGTGTAGTGTAGTGGTCAGTGTGTAGTGTAGAGGTCAGTGTGCAGTGTAGTGGTCAGTGTGTAGTGTAGTGGTCAGTGTGTAGTGTAGAGGTCAGTGTGTAGTGTAGTGGTCAGTGTGTAGTGTAGAGGTCAGTGTGTAGTGTAGAGGTCAGTGTGTAGTGTAGTGGTCAGTGTGTAGTGTAGTGGTCAGTGTGTAGTGTAGAGGTCAGTGTGTAGTGTAGTGGTCAGTGTGTAGTGTAGAGGTCAGTGTGTAGTGTAGTGGTCAGTGTGTAGTGTAGAGGTCAGTGTGTAGTGTAGTGGTCAGTGTGTAGTGTAGTGGTCAGTGTGTAGTGTAGAGGTCAGTGTGTAGTGTAGTGGTCAGTGTGTAGTGTAGAGGTCAGTGTGTAGTGTAGTGGTCAGTGTGTAGTGTAGAGGTCAGTGTGTAGTGTAGGGGTCAGTGTGTAGTGTAGAGGTCAGTGTGTAGTGTAGAGGTCAGTGTGTAGTGTAGTGGTCAGTGTGTAGTGTAGTGGTCAGTGTGTAGTGTAGTGGTCAGTGTGTAGTGTAGTGGTCAGTGTGTAGTGTAGAGGTCAGTGTGTAGTGTAGTGGTCAGTGTGTAGTGTAGTGGTCAGTGTGTAGTGTAGTGGTCAGTGTGTAGTGTAGTGGTCAGTGTGCAGTGTAGTGGTCAGTGTGTAGTGTAGTGGTCAGTGTGTAGTGTAGAGGTCAGTGTGTAGTGTAGTGGTCAGTGTGTAGTGTAGTGGTCAGTGTGTAGTGTAGTGGTCAGTGTGTAGTGTAGAGGTCAGTGTGTATTGTAGTGGTCAGTGTGTAGTGGTCAGTGTGTAGTGTAGTGGTCAGTGTGTAGTGGTCAGTGTGTAGTGTAGAGGTCAGTGTGTAGTGTAGTGGTCAGTGTGCAGTGTAGTGGTCAGTGTGTAGTGTAGTGGTCAGTGTGTAGTGTAGAGGTCAGTGTGTAGTATAGAGGTCAGTGTGTAGTGTAGTGGTCAGTGTGTAGTGTAGTGGTCAGTGTGTAGTGTAGTGGTCAGTGTGTAGTGTAGAGGTCAGTGTGTATTGTAGTGGTCAGTGTGTAGTGGTCAGTGTGTAGTGTAGTGGTCAGTGTGTAGTGTAGAGGTCAGTGTGTAGTGTAGAGGTCAGTGTGTAGTGTAGAGGTCAGTGTGTAGTGTAGTGGTCAGTGTGTAGTGTAGTGGTCAGTGTGTAGTGTAGAGGTCAGTGTGTATTGTAGTGGTCAGTGTGTAGTGTAGTGGTCAGTGTGTAGTGTAGAGGTCAGTGTGTAGTGTAGAGGTCAGTGTGTAGTGTAGTGGTCAGTGTGTAGTGTAGAGGTCAGTGTGTAGTGTAGAGGTCAGTGTGTAGTGTAGTGGTCAGTGTGTAGTGTAGTGGTCAGTGTGTAGTGTAGAGGTCAGTGTGTATTGTAGTGGTCAGTGTGTAGTGTAGTGGTCAGTGTGTAGTGGTCAGTGTGTAGTGTAGAGGTCAGTGTGCAGTGTAGTGGTCAGTGTGCAGTGTAGTGGTCAGTGTGCAGTGTAGTGGTCAGTGTGTAGTGTAGAGGTCAGTGTGTAGTGTAGAGGTCAGTGTGTAGTGTAGAGGTCAGTGTGTAGTGTAGAGGTCAGTGTGTAGTGTAGAGGTCAGTGTGTAGTGTAGAGGTCAGTGTGTAGTGTAGTGGTCAGTGTGTAGTGTAGTGGTCAGTGTGTAGTGTAGTGGTCAGTGTGTAGTGTAGAGGTCAGTGTGTAGTGTAGTGGTCAGTGTGTAGTGTAGTGGTCAGTGTGTAGTGTAGTGTTCAGTGTGCAGTGTAGTGTAGTGGCCAAAGTAGGAATCGGGTAGGTCAGTGCAGTGGACAGGTAGGTAAGTGTAATGGTCAGTCTAGGAATCATGTAGGTCTGTGTAGAGGTCAGTGTGTAGTGGTCAGTGTGTAGTGTAGTGTAGTGGTCAGTGTGTAGTGTAGTGGTCAGTGTGTAGTGGTCAGTGTGTAGTGTAGTGTAGAGGTCAGTGTGTAGTGTAGAGGTCAGTGTGTAGTGTAGAGGTCAGTGTGTAGTGTAGAGGTCAGTGTGTAGTGTAGAGGTCAGTGTGTAGTGTAGTGGTCAGTGTGTAGTGTAGAGGTCAGTGTGCAGTGTAGTGGTCAGTGTGTAGTGTAGAGGTCAGTGTGTAGTGTAGTGGTCAGTGTGTAGTGTAGAGGTCAGTGTGCAGTGTAGTGGTCAGTGTGTAGTGTAGAGGTCAGTGTGTAGTGTAGTGGTCAGTGTGTAGTGTAGAGGTCAGTGTGTAGTGTAGTGGTCAGTGTGTAGTGGTCAGTGTGTAGTGTAGAGGTCAGTGTGTAGTGGTCAGTGTGCAGTGTAGTGGTCAGTGTGTAGTGTAGAGGTCAGTGTGTAGTGTAGTGGTCAGTGTGTAGTGGTCAGTGTGTAGTGTAGTGGTCAGTGTGTAGTGTAGTGGTCAGTGTGTAGTGTAGTGGTCAGTGTGTAGTGTAGTGGTCAGTGTGTAGTGGTCAGTGTGCAGTGTAGTGGTCAGTGTGTAGTGTAGAGGTCAGTGTGTAGTGTAGTGGTCAGTGTGTAGTGGTCAGTGTGTAGTGTAGTGGTCAGTGTGTAGTGTAGTGGTCAGTGTGTAGTGTAGAGGTCAGTGTGTAGTGTAGTGGTCAGTGTGTAGTGTAGAGGTCAGTGTGCAGTGTAGTGGTCAGTGTGTAGTGTAGAGGTCAGTGTGTAGTGTAGTGGTTAGTGTGTAGTGTAGTGGTCAGTGTGTAGTGTAGAGGTCAGTGTGTAGTGTAGTGGTTAGTGTGTAGTGTAGTGGTCAGTGTGTAGTGTAGTGGTCAGTGTGTAGTGTAGTGTAGAGGTCAGTGTGCAGTGTAGAGGTCAGTGTGCAGTGTAGAGGTCAGTGTGTAGTGTAGAGGTCAGTGTGTAGTGTAGTGGTCAGTGTGTAGTGTAGTGGTTAGTGTGTAGTGTAGTGGTCAGTGTGTAGTGTAGTGGTCAGTGTGTAGTGTAGTGTAGAGGTCAGTGTGCAGTGTAGAGGTCAGTGTGCAGTGTAGTGGTCAGTGTGTAGTGTAGTGGTTAGTGTGTAGTGTAGTGGTCAGTGTGTAGTGTAGAGGTCAGTGTGTAGTGTAGTGGTCAGTAGTGTAGTGGTCAGTGTGCAGTGTAGTGGTCAGTGTGCAGTGTAGTGGTCAGTGTGTAGTGTAGAGGTCAGTGTGTAGTGTAGTGGTCAGTGTGTAGTGTAGAGGTCAGTGTGTAGTGTAGAGGTCAGTGTGTAGTGTAGTGGTCAGTGTGTAGTGTAGAGGTCAGTGTGTAGTGTAGAGGTCAGTGTGTAGTGTAGAGGTCAGTGTGTAGTGTAGTGGTTAGTGTGTAGTGTAGTGGTCAGTGTGTAGTGTAGAGGTCAGTGTGTAGTGTAGTGGTTAGTGTGTAGTGTAGTGGTCAGTGTGTACTGTAGTGGTCAGTGTGTAGTGTAGTGTAGAGGTCAGTGTGCAGTGTAGAGGTCAGTGTGCAGTGTAGTGGTCAGTGTGTAGTGTAGTGGTTAGTGTGTAGTGTAGTGGTCAGTGTGTAGTGTAGAGGTCAGTGTGTAGTGTAGTGGTCAGTAGTGTAGTGGTCAGTGTGCAGTGTAGTGGTCAGTGTGCAGTGTAGTGGTCAGTGTGTAGTGTAGAGGTCAGTGTGTAGTGTAGTGGTCAGTGTGTAGTGTAGAGGTCAGTGTGTAGTGTAGAGGTCAGTGTGTAGTGTAGTGGTCAGTGTGTAGTGTAGAGGTCAGTGTGTAGTGTAGAGGTCAGTGTGTAGTGTAGTGGTTAGTGTGTAGTGTAGTGGTCAGTGTGTAGTGTAGAGGTCAGTGTGTAGTGTAGTGGTTAGTGTGTAGTGTAGTGGTCAGTGTGTACTGTAGTGGTCAGTGTGTAGTGTAGTGTAGAGGTCAGTGTGCAGTGTAGAGGTCAGTGTGTAGTGTAGAGGTCAGTGTGCAGTGTAGAGGTAAGTGTGTAGTGTAGAGGTCAGTGTGTAGTGTAGTGGTCAGTGTGTAGTGTAGTGGTCAGTGTGTAGTGTAGAGGTCAGTGTGCAGTGTAGTGGTCAGTGTGTAGTGTAGTGGTCAGTGTGTAGTGTAGAGGTCAGTGTGCAGTGTAGTGGTCAGTGTGTAGTGTAGTGGTCAGTGTGTAGTGTAGAGGACAGTGTGTAGTGTAGTGGTCAGTGTGTAGTGTAGTGGTCAGTGTGTAGTGTAGTGGTCAGTGTGTAGTGTAGAGGTCAGTGTGCAGTGTAGTGGTCAGTGTGTAGTGTAGTGGTCAGTGTGTAGTGTAGAGGACAGTGTGTAGTGTAGTGGTCAGTGTGTAGTGTAGAGGTCAGTGTGCAGTGTAGTGGTCAGTGTGTAGTGTAGTGGTCAGTGTGTAGTGTAGAGGACAGTGTGTAGTGTAGTGGTCAGTGTGTAGTGTAGTGGTCAGTGTGCAGTGTAGAGGTCAGTGTGCAGTGTAGTGGTCAGTGTGTAGTGTAGTGGTCAGTGTGCAGTGTAGAGGTCAGTGTGTAGTGTAGAGGTCAGTGTGTAGTGTAGAGGTCAGTGTGTAGTGTAGTGGTTAGTGTGTAGTGTAGTGGTCAGTGTGCAGTGTAGAGGTCAGTGTGTAGTGTAGAGGTCAGTGTGTAGTGTAGAGGTCAGTGTGTAGTGTAGTGGTCAGTGTGTAGTGTAGAGGACAGTGTGTAGTGTAGAGGACAGTGTGTAGTGTAGAGGACAGTGTGTAGTGTAGTGGTCAGTGTGTAGTGTAGTGGTCAGTGTGTAGTGTAGTGGTCAGTGTGTAGTGTAGTGGTCAGTGTGTAGTGTAGAGGTCAGTGTGTAGTGTAGTGGTCAGTGTGTAGTGTAGTGGTCAGTGTGTAGTGTAGTGGTCAGTGTGCAGTGTAGTGTAGTGGCCAAAGTAGGAATCGGGTAGGTCAGTGCAGTGGACAGGTAGGTAAGTGTAATGGTCAGTCTAGGAATCATGTAGGTCTGTGTAGAGGTTAGTGTAGTGGTCAGTATAGGAATCAGGCTGGTCAGTACTATTGTAGGAAGGGAAGGGACTGCAAAAAGTCCGCAGGTTAGGGGGGGCAAATTTCTTGCCTTGCCCCGGGCGTTGACAACCCACGCTACGCCACTGGGTCTAATGACTGGCTTCTGTCGAATGGGCATGCTGGAAAACCATCATTCGATCAGCCAATGGCTGCGAGCTCTGATCAGTGTATAGTGGTGGCGGAGTTGTCCCGGCTGTCAGAATTCAATGTCCCAATGGTAGAGATCACTTCATAAACATTGCTTGTGTTGATGCAGCAATCGGCCAGTTTTTTTTTTTTTTTTCTACCAGCTACTTAAATGAAAAAAAAAACTGAAAGTGTGTACCCAGCTTTACTCTATCCAAAACTAAAACCAAAAAGTTCTGCCTTATATACACCTTAATATAAACTCCTCACCATAAATAGCTCTGCAGTGGAATGTTTTCTCTTTCTTCTTGTTCCCACAGCTATATCTACAGATGAAGGTCACATCTTTGTGATTGGTCACGTTGGGTCTGAACTTCAGTGAAGATGTGAAGTTTAGTCCCTCTCTGCATGATATGACCCCATCCTGTGTGCCCATCAGTCTCTCCTCTTCTTCATTATCTCCTCCATGAGACTCGGGGATCTCACAGACTTGTCCTGTTCTCTTCTCCAGCCAAGTCACACTCGTGTTCTCTGGGCAATTGGTGGATCTACAGTGTAGAGATGTTTCTTCTCCAGCAATCAGCTTGGAAGGTCCATCGATTTCCATTAAAGTAAAAGTAGCTGTAGAATAAAATGAATATTAACATATTCCGTAATTGGTACATTATACAGAAATGTAACCAGGCATGGATGAAATACATACATACTGCCTACAGGTTACACATAAAGTACATTATTATTCACACAATACAAAGGGAAAACTTTACCACATTACATGGTAAAAAAGAAAACAAAAGGCTGCTGGATCACCTCCATTACCATTTGTATGATACTGAAAAATATCATTTGAATATTGCTAAGCATTTTAACGAATGTCATGTGGGTGATCCCGCAGCTATTCATATCTATGTTATTGAGGGAGTAAGATGCCCAAAGAGAGGTAATGATTTTTATTCAGATTCCTCTGTAAAATAGAGGAATTCTGGATTTTCCAGATGAAAACCAGAAGACTCATGGGACTAAATATTGAGTGAGTTGTCACTCATTTCTATGAGTGACCTCATCCCCCTCTGTGTTGTGTTTTAGAGGGTTCCAAACATGCTCTGTATTGCCAACATGCTAGTGGGGACTTGGAGCGCCGTTCAAAGCTGGATGATAACAAGTGTCCCTATTGGCATTCAGAAAGGGGAAGCGGGCGTCAGTTCCTGATTCAGAAGTGTGGACATATGTGGGGTAAGACGCCGCTCAAAACCAACCCAGTGCTTCAGATGTGGATATGGCTGTGGATATGGTTGTGTCTGGCCTTAGCCAGCGCTGCTCTGGCCATACCCCTCTGACATGTTTCGTCCCATCTACTGGGGGCTTGGTCACAGAGGTCCTCTGTGACCAAGCCCCGGTAGGTGGGGCAAAACCTGTCAGGGGGCGTGACCGCACAGCCATATCCACATCTGAAGCACTAGGTTGGTTCTGAGCATCTTACCCCACATATATCCACACTTCTGAAATAGTGCTTGACGCCTGCTTCCCCTTTCTGAATGCCAGTAGGGACACTTGTTATCATCCAGCTTTGAACGGCGCTCCAAGTCCCCACTAGCATGTTGGCAATACAGAGCATGTTTGGAACCCCCTAAAATGCCTACACATATATGTACCTCCTGAAGCACTGTGTCAGCACTGGGTCCATTTTGAGCGGCTTCTTACCCCACATATGTCCATGCCCGTGGGAAGTTATGATGTCTACTATTCAAAGTTTTGGTTTATATTGTTTTTTCTTTAGTAAATTTAGGTTGTAAGGGGAAATTAAATAAGTATGCAATTATGAGATAGGGGCCTATATGATAATCATATATGCAGCCTTGGTTCCTAATCTGGCTAACTGTGTCATACTTCACCTGCAGACCTCCTTCATTCCTGCAGTATGATATGAAATAACGCTTTAAAACTAATTATTTGTTGTCATTTAAACTATTAATTTTATAAATTACATTACTAGATGACTGCTGGTTTAAGGAGATTTAGAATGAGATTTAGTGATGCCACTACAGTGCTGCTGTCTGTGTTCCTTAACCACTTCAGCCCGGACCATTTGGCTGCCCAAAGACCAGAGCACTTTTTGCAATACGGCACTGGGTCGCTTTAACTGACAATTGCACGGTCATGCGACGTGGCTCCCAAACAAAATTGACGTCCTTTTTTTCCCACAAATAGAGCTTTCTTTTGGTGGTATTTTATCACCTCTGCGGTTTTAATTTTTTGCGCTATAAACAAAAATAGAGCGACAATTTTGAAAAAAAAGTAAAATTTTTTACTTTTTGCTATAATAAATATCCCCAAAAAATATATAAAAAAACTATTTTTTTCCTCAGTTTAGGCCGATACGTATTCTTCTACATATTTTTGGTAAAAAAATCGCAATAAGCGTTTTTTGGTTGGTTTGTGCAAAAGTTATAGCGTCTACAAAATAGGGGATAGTTTTATGGCATTTTTATTAATCATTTTTTTTTATTAGTAATGGCGGCGATCTGCGATTTTTATTGTGACTGCGACATTATGCCGGACACATCGGACACTTTTGGCACTATTTTGGGACCATTGTCATTTATACAGTTATCAGTGCTATAAAAATGCACTGATTACTGTATAAATGACATTGACAGTGAATAGGGTTAACCACTAGGAGGCTAGAAAGGAGTTAAGTGTGTCCTAGGGTTGTGTTATAACTGTGTGGGGGCGGGGCTTACTGTGACACGACACTGATCGCTGCTCCCGATGAGAGGGAGCAGACGATCAGTGTCCTGTCTCTAGGCAGAACGGGGAGATGCTGTGTTTACACTGGCATCTCCCCGTTCATCGAGTCCGCGGGTCCCGCAAGCACGGTCACGGAGCTCGCGGCAGGGGTGCGTGCGCCCGCACGGTGCGAAATTCAAAGTAAAGTATATATACGTTACTTTGCGCAGCCATGCCATTCTGCCGACGTATAAGTATAGGAGCCGGTCGTCAAGTGGTTAAATACAATACTAGATGACTGCTGGTTTAAGGAGATTTAGAATGAGATTTGGTGATGCCACTACAGTGCCGCTCTCTGTATTCCTTAATGAAGAGGAAGCTGTAATTGGTGACTGGCAGTAGAAGGATCCCCCGCTTCTGCTTTATCTTTTCTCCTTCATCATTACCTCATCAGTCATCAATCCACCAGTTATCGGGGGACAGCTTTGACATGAGGAAGCAAAGCCCTACTTCTACCAAGCTGGTCACCTCCATAAAGAGACACAGTGCAGAACATTGCATGACTCGTCAGTAACTGGGAAGAGTTCAGCTGAAGGAGACAATAATGGTGACTAGTCTTTTGCCTTCTGCTTGTCTTCTTTGGGTATGGCTGCCACAGTCCAGGTCCTTGTATTTAGTATGAGTTACAGTAAATTGCTGTTCCCGAGATATAAAAATATAATCCAATTGTTTGTGTTACCTGCTCTCCCGTAAGTTTGTTTCCAGAAAAAGATACCAATCGCAGTTGCTATCAAAACCACGAGGACAACACCAACAACTATGGGCTCAGTAAATGATGTTTCTATGAAAGTTAAATGAGAAGTGATTAATGAGAAAAGTCAGACATCCTCCATGTTTACATTGTTACAAAAATATATCAAATAAAGAGCTGATAATAATTTATACCTTCATAGACAACCTGGAAGTCCTCCTGTATAGCTTCTGGTAGCGAAACATGTTGAATTCTGCATGTAAACGTTTTATTCTGATCATCGTCACTTGGTGGGAATGTCGTAAAGCTCTTCACTTGGTAAGTTCTATCTTTGTATTTATTTAGTTTTCCCATAAACTGATTCTTCAAGACTTCTCCATCTCTGTACCACGTTATCCTGATATCAGGAGGGAAGAATCCAATGGCCATACAGGTCAGGGCATTCTCTTTATTTCTCCGGATGCTCTTGCTGAGGATGGAGAGTAGAGGTCTGGCTGTAGGTAACACAAATACTCTTATTGACGTTGAATTGGTTATGGAGGAACTCTTATGCTGAGAAGAGTTTAGCAAGTATTGTGAACCCTGATCTCCATGTAGAAGCAGCATTACACACAATACCTCTTAAGCCCCATACACACGATCGGTTTGACTGATGAAAACCGTCCGATGGATGGTTTTCCTCAGACCAACCGATCGTGTATGGTACCCATCGGTCTTTTTTCCATCGGTTTTAAAAAATAGAACTTGTTTTAAAATTTTCCGATGGATAAAAAACCGATCGAAAACTCTGATCGTCTATGGGCAAGTCCATCGGATCAAAAACCCACGCATGCTCAGAATCAAGTCGACGCATGCTCAGAAGCATTGAACTTCATTTTTCTCGGCTCATCTGAGTGTTTTACGTCACCGTGTTTGGAACGGTCGGTTTTTTGACTGATGGTGTGTGGGCAAGACTGATGGAAAACAGTTTCATTGGATATCCGATGGACAAATCCATCGGATGAAAATCCATAGGTTAACCGATCGTGTGTATGGGGCTTCAGGCAAAGCCCATTCATTTTGAGACCCATGTACAGTTTATCTCATTTTGAAAGAATTGTGGTAGGGAAGATGGAAAAATGTGTAGCCTGGTACTGGCTTCAGGTGGTAAAAGCAGTGGAAAATAATTTTGCTCTCTCTGTCTCAAGTAAGCAATAAAATCTAAAAAGACAACTCCTAGACTGTTTATTGGAGCCAGAATGAATGGACTGGTGCTTCGCGGACAGGCAGCCTCTTCACTTTTGGGGAAGAACCAAATAATATCAGCAGCCCCTATAGGGGTAGCGCTATATATGGTGACTCAAGAAACTGAGAGGAACAGCTGCGTAAATTGACAGTGCTGTATAATTACCTGTAATAAATAAATATATAAAATTCCTGTATGTTCTTACCATAAACAATCAGCTGGATCTCCCTGTACTGTTGGTATGGACTGTGGATGACTAAACATTTGTAAGTCCCTTGGTTGGCAATGGTCACGTTGTTAATGGTCAGCGATGCATTACCCTTTATGGCCGCTTGCTCATCGAAAGACAGCCCCTTTCTGATCACTTTCTCCTTGTTGTCTGTTTTCAGAAGCTCTTTTCCTCCAAAGTACCAGATTATGGATGGGTATTGCTGGTTCACAGAAGGAGTATCCATATGGAAGGTACATGGCAAAATAAAAGACTGGAATAATATAGCTGTTTGAGAAGCAGGGGCTGTCACTTCCAGTTGAGAAACTGTAAAAATAAACCCACATGGAGTTAAAGCACAAACGTTTACTTTAGGTTTGGATGGAGTTCGTAACCCAATAGGATGCTCTACTGGTTTACTATGTCTGTTTGTGTCAATGTGAGCAAAGTTTTCCTTTTCTTCATGTTGCTTTTCAGTAGGACAAGAAGAAAAGGTTAAAGGGGTTGTAAACCCTCATGTTTTTTCACCTTAATGCATCCTATGCATTAAGGTGAAAAAACATCTGACAGTTACCGGCCCCCCAGCCCCCCGTTTTACTTACCTGAGCCCTGGAATGTCCTGCATCGAGAACGTGCTGGATCTTTGCCCGAGGTTCTCGGTTCTTCATTGGATAGATGGATAGCAGCACAGCCATTGGCTCCCGCTGCTGTCAATCAAATCTAATGACGCGGGCGCTTGGGGGGGTCAGGGCAGGGTCCTGCACTCGGCGGCTATGGACGCCGAATGCAGGGCTCAGGAGTGCGCCCGCAAGGTAACCCCCTTGGGAGAGCGCTTTCCAGAGGGGGTTATCTGAAGCGAGAGGAGCCGAGACAGCCACCGAGGGACCCCAGAAAACGACGTTCGGGGCCACTCTGTTCAAAACGAGCTGCACAGTGGAGGTAAGTATGACATGTTTGTTTTTTGTTTTTTTATAATTACATTTTTTATTAAGTAAATGCATAAATACAGACATGAGACAATCCATATTAATACATACTTTGTGAGAAATGTGGACAAATAACCAACCAAGTTCGGTAGAGCAGATTATGTAGTCAGCAAAGCCATTTTGTCATGTTTGTTATTTAAGAAAAAAAATAATTGAACCTTTAGGCCTCATGCCCACGGACGTTTTTACAGCCGCGGTTTTGAGCGGTTTTTACAGCTTAAAAACGCCTGTCCATGTTAGTCTATAGCTTCATGCCCACCTAGACGTTTTTGAGCTGCAAATAGCATAGACATTTTTAGGCTGTAAAAAAAAAAAACAGGACCAGTGTGTTCCTCAGCGTCGGCGTTAGGCATAAAAAAACGCGAAGCGTCAAAAAAACGCGCAAAAACTTTAAGCTCCGACGTTTTTTTTTTTTTTCTAGAAAAAAAATAAAAATAAATTATACAATAACATGGACAGGTGTTTTTAAGCTGTAAAAAACGCGGCTGTAAAAATGTCCGTGGGCATGAGGCCTTAGTGTCACTTTAACCTTTTCCACAGTAACATAGCCATAAAAATATGACTATTGTTGTGGGCCCCATTTTGCGGTTATACCAGCCTCCACTCTTCTGGAGAATGTCTGTAGAAATGTGTGCCCATTCAGACAAAAGAACATTTGTGAGGTCGGGTACTAATGTTGGATGAAAAGACCTGGCTCACAATCAGAATTCATATTCAATCCCAAAGGTGTTCTGTGTAGACCACTCACATTCTTTCACACCAAACTTATCAAACCATATCTTTATGGAGCTGGCTTTATACACAGGGGCACAGTCATGGTGGAACAGAAAAGGGTTTTCACCAAACTGTTACCACAAGACTGGAAGAGCACAATTGTCTAAAATGTCTCCATGTGGTAAAGTATTATCAGTGCTCTTCACTGAAAACACCTGAACTCAATCATTTGGAGGGGGTCCAAACACCCATATAGTGCATCTGTGCTTGCTTTCTGCATATATCTTCCCCTGTCCTTGAACATTGACTAATACTGATTCTGTAATTCTCCTATACAATCTATTGGGTTAACATGGGAGTTAAAGTGAGTTTTCCCTTATCTTCATGAATGAGGCGAAACAAAGTGAAATTTAACTTTAAAAATCACTAAGCTAAATGATTCTGCTCCTTTCAAAGGGCATTTTAACTTATTTTAGTGAATGAGGTGAAGATATTCTGACTGCAATCATCAAATCATGTGTAAGCCCAAAAAATCCTGTTGTTTTATTTACCTTGCACCTGATCTGGTGTTCTTTGTGTATCTTCCATGAACCCCCTTGATTTGGCTTCAACTGATCCAGAAAGTAGAAGCCCCCCAGCTCCCGCTGTGCCGGGACATTGATAAACTCTTGCAAACTTTGGCTACACAGCCCAGGAGGGCAGCAATCCTTCAGGCTGGGATCTTCCTGGACAAGAACCCTGCTGTTCCCCAAATTATATATTTGAGCGCCGATCGCCCCCCCCCCCCCCCCCAGGGAGTGTCTGAGACCACATAAATATTCAGGCCAAGGGTTTGCCTCCTCCAGTCCACTACCTTCCAGAATCCACTAGAAGGCAGGGGGAAGTAGTTGAGCCTGCAGCCAGTGAGGCCCAGAGCAGCCAAACATAATCACACACCGCTCCAATGTTTACAGAGGAGCCAAGAGAAGCTATATTTACCTGAGCCTCTCTAGCAACCTATTCTGGAGAGTGCCACATTTGCAATGTAAATGTTCACTTTGTTTCAGCTTATTTACTAAAATACATGAAAATTCACTTTGAAAGTGAACATGCTCTACTTCTGTAGCAAATCAGGGTCAATGTCTCTGAATTTCAGCCTCACAAATTTCCTACTCATGCCTGGTACTGTTTTGAAAGTTGTGAAGACATCCAGGATAAAATTAGGAAAATCCTGCCATACCCTTGTATTACCCTTGGAAGATAAGTGATTAGGGACTCCCCCACCTGCTCCTTCCCATATAACATATTGATTAATATACATTAGGCAGAAGACCAAGCTCATCCTCATGTAATGCTAATGCCTCGTACACACAACCGTTTTTAATGTCATTGGTAAAAAACAACGTTTTTCTCGACGTGATTCTTCTCAAGCCTGCCTTGCCTACACACTATCATGAAAAAAAATGCTCGAACAAAGCGTGAAATGTACGACGGCACTATAAAGGGGAAGTTCCATTCGGATGGCGCCACCCTTTGGGCTGCTTTTGCTGATCCTCATGTTAGTAAAGTTTGGTGAGAGACGATTCGGGCTTTTCAGCCTCGTGCTCTTCAGTCCGTTACAGCGTGACGAATGTGCTATCTCCATTACGAACGCTAGTTTTACCAGAACGAGCGCTCCCATCTCATAACTTGCTTCTGAGCATGCGTGTTTTTTTCACGTCGTTAAAGCGTACACACGGCCGTTTTTCATGACGAGAAAAACGACAACGTGAAAAACGACGAGAAAAATTAGAGCATGTTCCAAATTTTTAATGCCTATTTTTCACGTCGTGAAAAATGCTCTGGAGCCCACACACGATCGTTTTTAATGACCAAATTAAAAAATGGCATTTTTCTCGTCATGAAAAACGGTCGTGTGTACGCGGCATAAGATATCAACTCTACGATATAATGAAGGTGCCTATCCCTTCCCAGAACTCAGTTAATAGACAACCACTTACAAGTCTGGTGTAGATAGAGGAGAAGAATTATTCCCAAAATAGTCATGTCTGCCGAGCTGAAGCTTTGTGACATGGATTGTACTTTACCCCGATGTCCCGAGACTCAGAATAAACAGTCACAAGGTAGTTTCAGTTTCAAATGTTTATTGCAATTATAACAATCTCATGTGATACCATGGAATACATTTTATGTATTATGTATTAATTCTTATGAAGGTCCACAGACACCTACTCCATTTGAGAAAACAAATGTTACACAACTTAAATTAAAGTGGAACTCAGGGTAATATAAAAAATAACATACTTTATATGGAACCTTCTGTCACTAGCATTAACATAGCAATTTTTGTTTTTCTGAGTCCCCCGTAACATTGCTTTATTATCTGTTAATTCTTCCAGTAGATCCATTCTTTTCCTCTTCCTGTAACGGGGTGACAGCTGTTCGTGCAGTAAAATCGCAAAGTAGCACTGTCACCTGTAGACAAGGCAGCCTTAGGATGAAGATGTAGTTTTACATGTACTTTAACCCCTTTGTGCCTAAGGGGTAAAACAAATGTTAATGCCTAAGCACAATTTTGCAACTTTCACATGTGTTAGTAAAACTGTACATATCATCGTAACATTTATGCATTCAGCTGGCTTACACCGTGTTTTTTTTGTCAGGACAAATTGGGCTTTCACAGTTTGAGATAAATGGTAATCGATATCTCCTGCTTTTTTTTTTTAAAACTGTCTCAAAATAGTACAGAAATCTTTTTTTTAACTTTAGCTTTATATTTCTTGCTACTACCATAAACCTTCACCAAAGAACAACTCTAAATAATTTCTCCTGCTCCTGAGTATCGCAGTGATTTCTTTCTCGTACATCACGGGACACAGAGCGACATAGTCATTACTAATGGGTTATATAGATACCGTCAGGTGCTGGCACTGGCAACTTCCAAAACCGGAAGTACCCTCCCCTATATAAGCCCCTCCCATCCGGGAGCACCTCAGTTTTTTGCCAGTGTCTAAGGTGTTGGTCAAGAAGAAACATGTGTTTTTCACTGAGCTTGCGTACAGGTTCTTTTGGGCCTCAGTAAGCTATTCCGGATCCGACCAAAAAAGCTTCATAGCTAAACGGTCGGTACCCGGGCCTTGCAGAGAAGAGCAAGGTTTTGCCTGTAATGCTTCTCTTAGGAGAGCTGGACCCTGGGATCCAGAGCTCTGGTCATACCCACGACCAAGATGTTTTCTGTGCAGGGTGCTATACAGGTCCAGGGGAGTGGAATCCTTGGGAACCCGGTCCCTGAAGGTTTGATTACAATGCCTGCCGTGATAGGTGAAGTTTGGGCTTCTGTGGACCAAACAGAGTCCTGCGGCGAGGAAAAGGTAAGTGGGGGCCCTCGGGAACTTGGTTCTATTGAGGGACCCCCAAGCCTATTTTGTCTTTCTGCCTGTTACCTAAGGTATTCCCGCTAATATTCTGTGTATGCCTGTTACTACTGAGAAAATGTAAAAATTTTAATAGTAGGCAAGAAAAAAAAATAAAAAATGTAAGACCGCGGTACCTGTGTTAGACACTAGAGGCCGCTATGGTTCTTTTTTCTTGTAATGTGGATTTTTTTCTTCCAGAATCAAATCCAGGCAGTTGGTATGTTCTCTCCTGGGAAGCTGTCTCCTCTGCCCTGTTGCTGCGCTCATCCATCCCTGGGCCCTGCGGCAAAGGGACCCTGGCTCCCATCTAGCTCCTTGTTGTTTTCAAAAAAGGCGCCGAAGGCGCACGTGCCCGCGCGCGTGCGCATGCACGCGCCTCTATTCATAGAGGCGATCTGGAAAAAGGGGCGGAGCGGGTGGATGACGCTCAGGTGTGCGCCGCGGCGCTACTGCGCATGTGCGGGCGTCCAGCGTGTTTTAAAGCACATTATAGCTGGCTGTTGAAGTGCACAGACAGAGCTAGCAACAATATAAAGGCACACAGAGGCGGTTGATGCAGGCATCCCCTAGAAAGGCACTTTAGTAGACACCAACTGTGATATAGCAGCAATTGTGCTAGACTATTCTCAGTAAAAGTGGTGTATTACGGCTGGAATACCTCAGCTTTAGGCTTAGGAATATGCCGTCCAGAAGCTCCGGAACTGAATCTTCCAGGAAGCGAAGGGGGTCTCATCGGGCTCTGAGGATCTTGGGCATACTTCTGCTGCACCAGTCTCCCCTGAAGTTCAGAGGTAAGTGACCGTAGAGACCCCGCAGGGGTACTTGGTACTGTGGCTGTCCTCAGTTCACCTGCTCCTGTGTATGTAACAGATGAGGTTTTTTCCTCAGCTCTGGGAGGATTAGAGAGAGATTGTCAACATTGATCGCTGCCTCCCTGTCAGGGAAAGCACGCCCGATCTCCGTCTCCTCCTTCAGAGTGCCTGTTAGCAGAGCAACAGTCCCATACAGGGATCGACCTGCCTGAAGGGGATCAGGATGAGGTTGATTCTGTTATAGAGGAATCAACAGTGGGGGAACCTTTTCTCAGCATCTCAAGCTGAAAGATTATGGGTTCAGTCTCTGACTAACATGGTCCGATCAGCATTTAAAATGCACCTTGCGGAACCATCAACCACTTCTGTCTCCTCGTTGGGGTCGCTAGAAGCCCCCAGACTGTCTGTTCTTTTCCACTTCACCCTTTACTGAAAGGGCTTATTTACCAGGATTGGGAACGTCCTGAGAAAATATTTATTCCCCCAAGAGATTTCCGGTGGTCTATCCCATGGAGGATAAGTTCATCAAAAAAAAAAAAAATGGAAGGTCCCTACAGTGGACGCAGCCATCTCTTGTATGTATAAATCACTGACATGTCCAGTGGATAATGTCCAAATGTTCAAGAACCCAATAGATAAAAGATTGGAGTCCTTATGAAAGTCTACTTCTTTCTACAGCAAGCTTGGTGACACAACCAGCAGTAGCAGCTATTGGGGTCTGCTAAGCAGTGAAGGATCAGTTGAAACAGGTCTTGAGGGACTTGACAGATCAGCAGGCTTTGCCCTAGCTGATCTACCTAGAGCCTTAGGCTTTGCGGTTGACGCCATAAAGGATTCAGTCCATCACGCCTCCCGCCTTACGCTGTCTATAGTACATATGCGTAGGCTTCTATGGCTCAAAAACTGGTCTGCTGAAGCTCCCTGTAAAGAATGGCTGGTTAGCGTCCCATTTCATGGTGAACGCTTATTCAGGGAAAACCTGGACAAATATATCCAGAAAATTTCCAGCGGTAAATACGCTCTTGCCGGTTAAAAACAGAGTTAGAGGTCCCTCTTTAAGAGGCCTGCTTCTCCAGTCCCTGAGGCATCGGCTGTGTAACAGTTCCGACGGCCTCCTCGGTCAATTCCCGGGGGTAAAAAACAGGGACAATAGCAGGGTAATGAGAAACCCTGGGTCAGGGGAGGTACAAAACCTCCCCCAAAGTTAAATTCATTGAGGGTTGCCCCCACTCAGTCGGGTGGGGGGAGGACTCCAGTTGTTCGCAAGAGACCTGGCGGGACACGATCAAGCAGATAGGTGCTCTCCGCGGTATGTTTGGGATACAGTTTGGAGTTAAAAGACTCTCCTCCTTCCCATTTTTGAGGTCAAACGTGCCAAGGGATCCCCGGAAGAGAGAGTCCCTCCTGTGGCACTAGAACAACTATTGCTCCAAGGAGTAATTATGGAGGTTCCCCTGGAAGAATGAGGGTTCGGGTTTTACTCAAACCTCTTTACAGTCCCGAAGCAAACGCGGACGGGAGGCCCATATTAATTCTAAAAGGGCTATACAAATTCCTGTATATCAGGACTTTCCGATGGAGTCGATCCGATCAGTGGCCACTACCCTACAAGGGGAGGATTGGTTAGCCGCGATCGACATCAAAGATGCTTATTTGCACATTCCCATCTTTCCAGTCCACGAAAAATTTCTACGCTTTGCAGTAGAAGGGCGCCATTTTCAGTTCAGAGCCTTACCCTTCGGTTTGGCCACAGCACCACGAGTGTTTACAAAAATTCTGGCCCTTTATTGGCCAATCTAAGAACACAAGGTGTAATGATAATGGCATATCTAGATGACTTGTTGCTGATAGACCACTCAGTGAAAAAACTAGAAGTGGTTGTTCACGAGACAATCAAGTATCTGGAATATCACGGTTGGATTATCAACCGAGACAAGTCAGCCCTAAAACCAGTCAAAAGTCTGGAATACTTGGGGCTAAGGTTGGATTCAGGCCAGAGAAAAATATTCTTGCCTCGAGGAAAGGTGTTGTCTTTGAAAGATTTGATCCACTTAGTGGGTACAAAAAAGACAGCCGTCCATACGCCTGTGCATGAGGCTGCTGGGAAAAATGGTGGCATCATTCGAAGCAGTACCCTACGGTCAATTCCATTCAAGGAATTTGCAAGGGGCCATACTGTCAGCCTGGAACAAAAAAGTTCAGGCCCTAGACTTACAATGTCCTTGTCCCCTTCCGTTCGCAAGAGCCTCCGTTGGTGGTTGGTTCCCCAGAATCTGGAAAAAGGGAAATCCTTCAGTCCGATTTCTTGGAAGGTGGTCACTACAGATGCCAGCCTTATAGGCTGGGGAGCTGTACTGGAGCAATAGTCTCTCCAGGGCAGATGGTCGGATGCAGAAAAGGCCCTGCCCATCAATCTCTTAGAGATACGAGAGCCCGGTATGCCCTAGTAGCATGGACATCCAAACTCCAAGGGTCCCCTGTCAGAATTCAATCAGACAATGCCACAGTAGTGGCATATATCAATCATCAGGGGGGCACCAGGAGTCGTGCAGCCCAGAGGGAAGTAAATTACATCCTGAAATGGGCAGAAAGATATGTCCCAGCCATATCTGCGGTATTCATTCCAGGAGTGGAGAATTGGAAGGCGGACTTTCTAAGTCGCCAGCAATTATGCCCAGAGGAAGGGTCCCTTCACCCCGAGGTTTTCTGGACAATATGTCAGCGGTGGGGAACATCGGATGTAGATTTTCTAGCATCAACGCAAAGGTGGACAGGTTTGTCTCTCGGACAAGGGATCCCCTAGCTTGCGGCTCGGATGCCCTAGTGTTCCCTTGGGATCAGTTCAAGCTGATATATGCATTTCCACCGCCACAATTGTTACTTCGATTACTCCGCAGAATCAGGGTAGAAAAGAAACCAGTGATTCTGGTGGCTCCAGCGTGGCCTGAAGAGCGTGGTACGCGGAGATTGTAAAATATCAGTGGGGAGTCCTTGGACTCTCCCACGTCGTCCGGACCTGCTTTCGCAAGGACCGATATACCACCCTTCCTTACCAGCCCTAGGTTTGACGGCCTGGCTATTGAAGCCCACATTCTAAAAAAGAGAGGGCTCTCTAATTCTGTGGTATCTACCATGATCAATGCCAGGAAGCCGGTATCCAGGCAGATCTACTATAGAATCTGGAAGGCGTACATCGCCTGGTGTGAGGCCAAGAAATGGCATCCACGTAAATACGTAATAGGTAGGATTCTGGACTTCCTACAATGGGCTGTAGATAGGAAGCTTGCCTTGAGTACTATCAAGGGTCAGATTTCGGCCTTGTCAATATTTTTTCAAAGGCCCTTGGCTTCGCATTCACTAGTCAAAGCCTTTATACAAGGAGTGATGCGTATTAGTCCTCCGGTTAATATCCCCATATGTCCATGGGATCTAAACTTTGTTCTGTCGGTTCTACAGAAACAACCATTTGAACCATTACAGCATATTTCTTTGGTTCTTCTCACCAGGAAATTGATTTTTCTAGTAGCCATTTGTTCGGCTAAAAGAGTGTCGGAATTAGCAGCTATGTCCTGTAAGGAGCCATATCTGGTTATCCATAAGGACAGAGTAGTGTTACGTCCTCATCCAGCCTTTCTTCCTAAGGTGGTATCGAGGTTTCATTTGAACCAAGATGTGGTTCTTCCTTCTTTTTTCCCCAAACCTACTTCGGTAGAGGAAAAGTTATTGCATTCTTTGGATGTAGTAAGAGCAGTTAAAGCTTATCTAAAAGCCACTGCTCAGATTCGCAGAACGGATACTTTGTTTATTCTGCCGGAAGGCCCCAGAAAGGGTCAGGCAGCGTCAAAATCTACTTTAGCCAAGTGGATTCGACAGGTCATTATGCAAGCTTATGGCTTGAGAAGGAGACCGCCTCCGTTCAAAGTTAGAGCGCACTCTACGAGAGCAGTTGGAACTTCATGGGCAGTGCATCACCAGGCCTCCCTGGCTCAAATCTGTAAGGCCGCAACATGGTCTTCAGTACACACGTTTACTAGGTTCTACCAGGTGGACGTTAGAAGTCAGGAGGATGTCGCCTTTGGGCGCAGTGTGTTGCAGGCCGCAAAAGATCCTCATGTCTGATAGCGCTCAGCTTATATATGGTGTATCCCCCCCCTCATTTGGCATTGCTTTAGGACATCCCATTAGTAATGACTATGTCGCTCTGTGTCCCGTGATGTACGAGAAAGAAAATAGGATTTTTATAACAGCTTACCTGTAAAATCCTTTTCTTGGAGTACATCACGGGACACAGAGCTCCCGCCCCTCTTTGGGGACACTTATTGCTTTGCTACAAAACTGAGGTGCTCCCGGATGGGAGGGGCTTATATAGGGGAGGGTACTTCCGGTTTTGGAAGTTGCCAGTGCCAGCACCTGACGGTATCTATATAACCCATTAGTAATGACTATGTCGCTCTGTGTCCCGTGATGTACTCCAAGAAAAGGATTTTACAGGTAAGCTGTTATAAAAATCCTATTATCATGTATGTTTATGTTATTTTTTGTTTGTACCCGTAGTCATGGGCATCCGCTGAAATGTTTTCAGGGGGGGGGGTGCTTCAGCAGCGCATTTTACCCTTTCTTTGACTGCTAGCGGGGGTTAAAAGCGACCACCCCCCCCCCACGTTAAAATGTAAAAACACCCCACTGTGCCCCCTACATCTTTAAATATCTCTTTGTCACTACTGTGTACCCCCTCTCCACAACTGCACCTCTGGACCCCTTTACATTACACAGCACCCTGCATCACTGACCCCCTTTACATTACACAGCACCCCGCACCTCTGGACCCCTTTACATTACACAGCACCCTGCATCACTGTCCCCCTTTACATTACACAGCACCCTGCATCACTGGACCCCTTTACATTAAACAGCACTCTGCATCACTGCACCCCTTTACATTACACAGCACCCTGCATCACTGGACCCCTTTACATTACACAACATCCTGCATCACTGGACCCCTTTACATTACACAGCACCCTGCACCCCTTTACATTACACAGCACCCTGCATTACTGGACCCCTTTACATTACACAGCACCCTGCATCACTGGACCCCTTTACATTACACAGCACCCTGCATCACTGGACCCCTTTACATTACACAGCATCCTGCATCACTGGACCCCTTTACATTACACAGCACCCTGCACCCCTTTACATTACACAGCACCCTGCATTACTGGACCCCTTTACATTACACAGCACCCTGCATCACTGGACCCCTTTACATTACACAGCACCCTGCATCACTGGACCCCTTTACATTACACAGCATCCTGCATCACTGGACCCCTTTACATTACACAGCACCCTGCACCCCTTTACATTACACAGCACCCTGCATTACTGGACCCCTTTACATTACACAGAACCCTGCACCCCTTTACCTTACACAGCAGCACCCTGCACCTCTGGACACTACACTCTGACCACTACACTACACACTGACTACTGACCACTACACTGCACACTGACCACGCTGACCATATGTATGATGTGTCCTATGACGTCATGTCTCTGCAGGCACAAACACACACACGTGTTGTAGGACATCTCCTCCTCCCTCCATACCGCACACACAGCCCGGCTCTCCTTCCTTCTCACCTTCAGCAGGTCCAGCGGGGCTGGAAGTGGGTGTAAGGGCGGCGGAGGGTGTAGAACACTGCCAATTTGGCCAACACCTTCTCGATTCCAGGGGGGCAAACGACCCCCCTTGCCCTATGGAGCGGACGCCCATGCCCGTAGTAAAGCCCAGACACAATCGTGCGCATTTTCTTTTTTTTTTCTTTTTTTATCCTACCTACAGTAAAACACACTGACAATGACACTGATACTAGTTTTAACCACTTCAGCCCAGACCATTTTGCTGGCCAAAGACCAGGCCACTTTTTTGCGATTCGGTACTGCGTCGTTTTAACTGACAATTTCGCGGTCGTGCCACGTGGCTCCCAAACAAAATTGACGTCCTTTTTTTCCCACAAATAGAGTTTTCTTTTGGTGGTATTTGATCACCTCTGCGGTTTTTATTTTTTGCGCTATAAACTAGAGCGACAATTTTGAAAAAAATTCAATATTTTTTTACTTTTTACTATAATAAATATCCCCAAAAAATATATAAAAAAACATTTTTTTTCCTCAGTTTAGGCCGATACGTATTCCTCTACATATTTTTGGTAAAAAAAAATAGCAATAAGCGTTTATTGATTGGTTTGCGCAAAAGTTATAGCGTCTACAAAATAGGGGATAGTTTTATGGCATTTTTTTTTGGCGGTGATCTGCGATTTTTATTGTGACTGCGACATTATGGCGAAAACATCGGACACTTTTGACACCATTGTTATTTTTACAGTAATCAGTGCTATAAAAATGCACTGATTACTGTAAAAATTACACTGGCAGTGAAGGGGTTAACCTGTAGGGGGCGCCGAAGGGTTAAGTGTGACCTAGGTAGTGCGTCTAACTGTTAGGGGGCGTGGCTTGCCGTGACACGTCACTGATCGCTGTTCCCGTTGACAGGGAACAGGCGATCAGTGACATGTCACTAGGCAGAACGGGGAGATGTTGTGTTTTACACTGACATCTCCCCGTTCTTCAGCTCTGTGACCCGATCGTAGGACACCGGCAGACATCGAATCCGCGGGTCCCACGGGCACGGTCACGAAGCGAACACGCGGCTCGCAAATTAAAGGGGACGTATATATATATATATATATATATATATATATATATATATATATATACGCCCATTTGCGCAGCCGTGCCATTCTGTCTACGTATATCCTCGTGCGGCGGTCGGGAAGCGGTTAAAAAAAATTCTGTTAAAAAAAAATATATTGATCTTTGACCCCTTCATCTAGTTATGTCTTTATATACAATGTACTGTATCTCTTCTCCAGAGAGAGAGAGAGAAAACACAGGGGCAGGCTTCACAGTGACTGATTACTGTGATAGCCAATCAAAGGCTATCACAGCAATCAGGTGACCCGAAATCGGGAGTTCTGGGTCTTGATCATTAGTACGGGGTCTGGGGCTCTCGTGAGACCTTGGTCTCTGTGCTGGGAGATATGCAAATATGCGGCCCAGTCCAATGAGACCGCATATTAGCGTACGCTCTGCGCCAATGGGTTAAGCAAGACAAACAAATTAAAGCCCAGCTAACATCTTTTTATGCAGTTGAAGCAACAGGTTTTTTTTTGTTTCTTTTGGAAATCATTTTTAAACCATATGAGCAAATTCTGACTGTTTTAAGCACCCCTGGCTGTGTTATATGGTTTATTCTGCTGCCTGTAACTGGTTGGCTGGACAACTTGGCCTGTAACAATACAGGAAAATTAGTGTTCCACTATTGGTAGTATTTATGCTGCTGCTGCTAATTCTTGCACAAAACAAGCAAGTTAGATCTTTTACAGATTTGTCTGGTAACATGTTTCACTTAAGCCCTGATGAAGACATCTGTTGGTCCTTGAAACGTGTTTTATGTGATCATATTATGAATTATTAAAGCAATTTTGGACACTTTTACTATTTGGGTTGTAGCTCCTTTTGAGTTTTTCTAGTTTGAGTCACAATCTGGGTGTCCACTGAAAGAGAGCCTTGCTCCTTGACTAACCAGAGCCAATCAGGTTGTTAAGTGATTATGTTTTTTCCAGTTTATTGACTGAATACTTTCTGAAATCTTAGAATCTCTTTGATATGTCTTTTTGATGTTCATATCAGTGACGGACTGAATCATATTCATCACATTTCATTTTAACAATCGTTACAATTTAACATTATAGCAATAATTGCTAATTAAATCCTATCTTCAGGGAAAACCAAAAACACCCCTTGCAGTGGGGCTCTCCCCCATCCTACAAGGGTTAAATGCTTGTTTATGCCTAGGGGAACAGGAGAAAGCACTTTTACTTACCTGATCCCCGGCTCCAGCAGCAGGTAAAGCTCACATCTTTTCTCACATTCTGACTTGTAAAGTGACCCCTGGCTTGCTTACAATGCAGGGTTATTGGGCTTGCATTGTACTTGATGACATCACAGTCCTATCTTTACACGTTAACAATTTCATAATAATTGCAATTTATAACATTTTATTTTAAAGAAAAGGGTTAATTTTCTGAAGTATTGCACTGCACAATGGTGTTTCCTCTACGTCTACGCACCCCTAAGGTGAGATTGTGGTTTATAGGGGCCACATAGCCGAATTGAGGAATTAAGTGAACTCTGTGGGCTATAATGTTTGACTCTCATATAATAAAGTATTTTTAAATTGATATACAGGTACAATAACGTGACTTAATAAATAAAGAAAATATTACATTTTATAATTTTTCTTTTTTGTTGTACTGTCCCCTTCTAGTGAGCCTCCACCATTGTACAGACAAGTATATATAGCAGTGTGAGCCGTGACCAGGGGAGGGCTGGGCCATGGGGCAGGGTGGCAATTGCCTCCCAGGCCGCCCTAACTTATGTTCAAAATGGCCCGCTTCCTTTTTTTTTTTTTTCTGGTCTAGGAAGTTGGGCCGGGGGCATGGCCATGTCGGCCGACCACTAGCTGTTGCATTCCGGGAGCTGTAGTCCGCACTCAAGCTTCTGGTGGGTGGAAAACACAGCAGCGCAGAGGAAACTACAACTCCCTGGGACCGGATTCTTGGAAGCAGGCAGAGGCAGGGTGTGCCAGGGAGTCGGGACGCAGGGCTGCAGGGCTGGGCGCTGGCTGCAACTTGATCCCAGGATCAGGACCGTTACCCCCCCCAGGAGACCGTGGCATGCAAGGACCTGCTGAGCTGAGATCGCTGAGGTGAGAGACCCTGACACCCCTAGCTGACCCCCCATCTCCCCACCATACACCCCATGTAACCTGCCCCAGTGATCAGACTGCATTGATGGGCACTGGCGTTGTCTGCACTGATGGGCACTGGTGAGGCTGCATTGAAAAACCAGGTGGGCCATGGATGGTGAGCTGATTGGTGGTTCAATGGGCCACTTGACTGGACTTGCCCCCCAGGCCTAAGGCCGCCAGCCCTCCCCTGGCCGTGACTAAGGACAAACATCCAAAATGTGTAGGCTGTTTTACAGCATTGTACATGTTTACTTAAAGAGGAACTGCAGTCTGCTCACATAATTTGTAATAAAAAACATCTTTCTAAAGCTTCCCTCCAACCACTTTGCATATTGTTTTATATATACTGTGATTTTGTACTTGCCAAATATGCTGCAGAAATCTCGCTCCACTGAGTCTGGCTGCAGCTATTTTAACTGTGGGCAGCTGAAGCTGCTGCCTGTTCACTTCCTGGATTTACACAGACACACAGAGGCACGCGTCCAGCTCTGCAGCTCTCATTGGCCCTCTTATGATTCACCCCCCCCTCCCTTCCTGGCAAACTATCACGACAGTGAGAGAGAGAGCTGTGCATGATGTAATACTCCTAGGCTAGTGACCAGACAAGAAACAGGAAGTGGGCTGTATAAGGTATTCACTGGCAGAAAAAAAAAATGTTTTACTATCCAAAGTTAAAACAACAAGGACAGAAGATTTAATAGATGGAAAGATGAAAAATGACTGAAGGTCCGCTTTATTAACAAAATATAAACTTTTGGGATATCATCCTGAGTGCCAACCATCCCTTTCTTTACTCTAAGGCTACTTTCACACTGAGGCGCTGGATGCGCTGGCGATATAGCGGCGCTATTTTTAGCGCCGCTATACCGTTTTTTTGGCCGCGATTTGCGGGCGCTAGCGGGGGTATTTTAACCCCCGCTAGCGGCAGAAAAAGGGTTAAAAACGTCCGCAATAACGGCTCTTTGAGGCGTTTTGCGGGCGTATTAGAGGTGCTACCCCATTGATTTCAATGGGCAGGGGCGCTATAGGAGCGCTATTTTTAGCGCTCCTATTGCGCCTCAAAGATGCGGCTTGCAGGAGTTTTTTGAGCCTCCTGCAAGCGCAACGCTCCAGTGTGAAAGCCCTCGGGCTTTCACATTGGATAGTATTGAGAGGCTTTTTTGGGGCGCATTGCAGGCGCTATTTAGAGCGCAATAGTGCCTGCAAAGCGCCTCAGTGTGAAAGGGGCCTAATTAGCGGTGTTGGATCTTGATATCAGCGATAGGAAGAACTCAATGAAAGGAAGAACTTAGAAATAAATAACCAGACCACACCCAGCCCCACGTATTAATTTTTTTGGGGAGATTTTGGTATGCTTTTAGGAAATCCTGTTACTTTGACAAATATGGAATCACTTGAATTCTAGAGAAACCATTTTTGACTGTATGATAGCAGTTTGCATAATGTCTTCATTTCACTTTATTTATTTTAACTTCTTACATGCAAAGTTTTAATTCTGTGATATTTAATGTTATAAAAATTGTAGTTTAACCACTTCCCGTCCGCGCTATAGCCGAATGACGGCTACAGCGCGGACCTATAATGCTGGGAGGCCGTCAATAGACATCCTTCCCTTTCTTCGTTCCCCGCGCGTGCTCCCGAGAGCGCATCGGGGAACTTCTGTGCTGCAAGAGAAAGGGAGCCGCTCAGGTGTGGGAATCCTTCAAATCACCTCCTCCCAGCAGACAAAGGTGCAAGCAATGCTATTGACAGCAAACAGGAACGAAAAAGTCTTCTGGACTGCAGCACTCAAAAATAAAAGCCTTTATTTTAAAATAAGGAATCCAAAATACACACTGTACAACGGTACACAGGTCAAAAAAATATGGCTGACATGTTTCGCACTGTGCTAGTGCTTATTCATTAACTATGAATAAGCACTAGCACAGTGCGAAACATGTCAGCCATATTTTTTTGACCTGTGTACCGTTGTACAGTGTGTATTTTGGATTCCTTATTTTAAAATAAAGGCTTTTATTTTTGAGTGCTGCAGTTCAGAAGAACTTCTGTGCTGGCCGTGTCCCTTGGCTAGTACATCAGATGTGATAATTTTTTTATCATTTGCACTATAGCTTGTAGACTTTAAAACTTTCACACAAACCAAATAATTTCCACAAATTTTGGGTTATTTTTACCAAAGAGATGTAGCAGTATAAATTGTGGCCAAAATTTATGAAAAAAAAGTACTAATTTGCAACATTTTATCACAGAAATTAAGAAAAAATCGTTTTTTTTTCAAAATTTTCAGTCTTTTTTCATTTATAGTGCAAAAAATAAAAAACCCAGAGGTGATCAAATACCACCAAATAAAAGCTCTATTTGTATGAAAATAGGGACAAAAAAATCATTTGGGTTCAGTGTCGCATGACTGAGTAATTGTCATTCAAAATGTGAGAGCACCGAAAGCTGAAAATTGGTCTGGGCAGGAGGGAGGTTTAAGTGCCCAGTAAGCAAGTAGTTAAAAAGTTGGAATATCAATCCATACAGAAATATCACCAATATGGCCGAAAGTATGTGAAAACCTGATCATTTTACCTATATGTGCATGGTAAATATCTTATTCCAAAACCATAGCTATTAATATGAATTTGGCCTCCCTTTTTAGCTATAATGGCTTCCACTCTTCTGTAAAGGATTTCTACAAGAATTTGGATGGAGCTATTGCCTATTTAGCCAAATGAACATTTGTGATTTTGTTTTGGATCAGACTAATCGTCTGGTGAGTATCTGCCCCCGTCCTAATTAGGCCTATATGATTTAGTACATGCACGAGAAGAACCACACTGAAACCGCGCTCAGATATGTGTTACTTCTTTATTTGCTTCCGGATACAGGGGGTTTTATAGGTGAGCGACTAGTGCTGTGAGCATACAGTATGTATCATTAGCATAATGTTATCTAGATACTTGTAGTTTCTGATGGGTCATGTCCATGTAAGGTGAACTTCCTCCAGGATCTGGGCGTCGCCGTGTTGGGTGTAGTCCTGGACGGAGGCGCCATCTTTGTTACACATTCTTCACTCGATGGGAGGGGGAGCTGTTGGAGAGGCTGTTACACTGAAATCACCTGTTGCTGTGAAGAAGAGAGCTGACTGGTATGCAGGCTGAGCCAGGGATGCAAAGAGTTAATGATAAGAGTCTACTGCTGTACTGAAACATGATACCTCACACGGGCAGTGAGAGAAGCTGCTAGCGGACAGTTTTTTAGTAAGGAATAAGAAAGCACTTTTATATACAAAAAATATAGACTTTGTGGTATAAAAAGAATGCATAGAAAATGGGCATTTTACCTGATCCATCACAGTTTCAGGTATTGCTGTTGCACAATAAGACCCAGTGTTCACAACTGGCCTTCCAACTGATCCCCCAAAGGTGTTCAGTAGGGTTGAGGTCAGGGCTCTGTGCAGGACACTCAAGTTCTTCCACACCAAACTCATCAAACCTTGTCTATATGTAGTTGGCTTTGTACACAGGGGCACAGGCATACTGGAACAGAAAGGGGCATTTACCAAACTGTTACCACAAGGTTGAAAGAACAAAATTATCTACAATGTCTTTAGAAGGTATCAGTGGGAATCGGTGTCAATTTGTGAGGTCAGGTACTGATGTTGGGTGAGAAGACCTAGCTCACAATCCAATTAATTCCAGAGGTCATCAGAAGGGTTGAGATCAGTGCTCTGTGCAGGCTAGTCAAATTCCTCCACCCCAAACTCATCAAACCATGTCTTTATGGAGTTGACTTTGTACACAGGGACACAGTCATGCTGGAACAGAAAGGGGCATTCACCAAACTGTTAGCACAAGGTTGGAAGAACAAAATTGCCTGAAATAATTTGTATGCTGCAGTATTACCAGTACCGTTCACTGGAGACACCCGAAATAGATCATTTGAAGGGAGTTCATAGTGTACAGTAGGAAAAATATTTATTGGTATGCAGATATCTTCTGGATATATCATGTCTTCACTTAGGGAAAACCATCTGTGCTGAAAGTTTCGAAAGGTAGAGCAGATAATACAATTCATCTATCTTCATAGAGTCCGTCATTTAGAGGGGTTCGGCGCACACTGTAAGGAAATGAAGAGATTTATTATAAATGCAATGAACCATTCTCTTAACCGATACAGCATTATCACAGTCATGGATTCAGCCAGTCCTTAAAAAATTGTTACTGCTACTACTAGTTCACTATACAGTATGGGGTCTATGTACTAAAACTGGAGAGTGCAAAATCTGGTGCAGCTCTGCATAGAAACCAATCAGCTTTAGATTTGATTGCCAAAACTTAATTAAAGAAGAGGGGAGGAAGTTCGGGACTTTAAATGAGGCACATAGGTAGAACAATAAATCACTTGAAAAAATCACTTGAAAAAACAAGTAAAAAACCCTTTTTGAGAGTTTTGAATACCTCTATTGGTCCTTATCTTTATGTATAACGTTTTTTCAGATTTTATGCATCTGCTCCTGAGGAGGCGCTACAGTCGCCGAAACGCGTCGAGCCAATGGCCTTGTCAACCTATAGGCTATCCTAGATGCTTGATGTTATCATATATGATGTGATGTAGCTATTTTAATCATTGCTGTTAACTTATATCTCTATATGGAGCCTGCTGCCCGAGATATTTGTATAACTTGTGTTTATTTATTAAAACTTGTTTTTTCAAGTGATTTATTGTTCTACCTATGTGCCTCATTTAAAGTCCCGAACTTCCTCCCCTCTTATTATAAATTGATTAGGGATGGAGACATTTATCTAGGGTGTCTCATTTAAAGTCCCACTTTCCCCTCCCCCAATTTCCCCCCTTTATGATTAATTGAACTAGTTGAAGTTAGAAACTAATTGGCTAACATGCACAGCTCAGATTCTGAGCGCTCCAGTTTTAGTAAATCCTCCCCCCCCCTAGATGTCCTAATAATTTAAACTGGTATATAAATGATTTTACTTTAAAAATTGCAGATATGTAACAAAGCTATTGCAAATTCCCATCTAGACGAGGAAAAAAATATATAATTTTTTCAGCATAAGAGCCAAATGGTTCTGCAGGAAGGACAAGGTCAGTGTATAGCGTGTCGGTGACTATAACAAGAGATTTCAATATACTTCCCCGGCTTCCGGTGTCATGGTTTTCTCTGCTTGCATTTAAAGCGTAATGAGCGACGTCCCTATCCAGCCTCCGTTCCCAGCAGACGCCTTGTACGACGAAACGCCTCGTCGGGTGGAGCTACAGATTCGGACGTCACTACGCTACAGCTGACTGCAAATCAGCAGCTGAAGTACGACCTGTATTTTTGAAATTGCCGCTGTTTTCTCTGCGCCAAACTTCTTGTTAAATGATTTTATTTGTTGCCCGAATGCAATAAAGGGTATCTTACTTTAACATAAGTACTGCACCATGAGATTATTTTCTTTTTAATTTTTTACCCTCTGCCATACGGGAGAGTGAATGCTTCCTTACATCCCGCTCTGAGGTTTCTGGAGGATCGAGATACCGGGAGATCGCTGCATGTCAGTGGATATCTGCACACAGGCTCTTTAAGATCTCCGTCATAGAGATCCATCTGAACGGGTAAGCCTCCATTATCTTCACTATATATTCGTGCAAGTTGAAGGATTTCCTGTTACTGGGTTCTCAAGATTTTTTGCCTCTTGTTTCACCGAAGACTATCAGATTATATCTGCATGAACTTTGGATTCATATGAACTCTATGTCTTGATAGTCCTATCCTTGGTGGATAGCACTCGTGGTTGATTTATTAGTAATTTTTTATTTTTCATTTTCTTCATATATATGGCACCGCACTTTGAAAGGGCACGTTCATAGTGTTCCCATTCATATGTTTGCATTTTATTTATTTTTTTGGGAACGATAGAACACTTTGTTGGTTCACCTTCAAGGGTTGCGCATTGATTTTTTCTTTTTTAGATATATGTTCACAGCTGTTATTCCAGTCTGTTTTTATTTTTGCAGCACCCGTCAATCTAATTATATTCACATTATTTTTTGTATAACACCAACCCAACATTGGGCAACCATTTGCAATTTAGATAGGTTAGCGCGGATTACACATTTTTTTCACAGCACAGGTGACTATAACAAACCATTCATATGTTTATTTCCTTCACTGACAGGCAAGGGAGACCATAATTCATTTGTCTTTGATGCCTTGGTTAAGAAACTTTGTACTGGTAAAAAAAAATGTCACATTGTAGTTGCATGTGATTGCTGTGTAATGCAATACAATTCTGTTTAACCACTTAAAGTGGATGTAAACCCCAATTTTTTTTTTTTTGCTGTCACAATGTAGAATATAAGATTTCCTATCATCTGTGCCCAGTCTTGCCACAAAGAGTTAATCCAGCTCTGAGCAATCCTCTTCTTTTTTCAGTAAGATAAACGGACAAACAGGAGAACTTTTGTCCGTTCCGCCCCCTTGCTGTGAGTGACGGGTTATTTACATATCTTATGCACTAAGCCTGAGACAGGCATTATTTTTTAATTCCCACCCCCACTCCTTTTCTGAAGTCATGTGGTTACTTTTCTGGATTTTGACTGGATGTTAGTGATCATAGCAGAAGGAATACACAGGAGAAAATGCATGTTGACAAGGGGAGTGTAGAGGTGGGCGGGGAGTCTACTGACATCACGACTCCACCCACCGAGCTCCAGACAACAGATCCACCCACAGAATCTGCAGTTTTTCAGTTCTTAGAACAGACAGAGGGGAGACATTTGACAGATAAGGATACATGCAGGAGGCATCTATATCCTTATAGATCAGCACTATGGCAGGAGTTTAGAAAGGATGAGAGTGGGGTTTACATCCACTTTAAGGACTGGAAGGATTTCCCCCCTTAATGACCAGGCCATTTTTTGCGATACGGCACTGCGTCGCTTTCACTGACAATTGCGCGGTCGTGTAATGCTGTACCCAAACAAAATTGATGCTCTTCTTTTCCCCACAAGTAGATCTTTCTTTTGGTGGTATTTGATCACCTCTGCGTTTTTTTGTTTTATAAACAAAAAAAAAGCGCAAATTTTGAAAAAAAAAAAAATAATAATTTTTACTTTTTGCTATAATAAATATCCCAAAAAATTCAAATAAAAATTCTTCATCAGTTTAGGCCAATATATATTCTTCTACATATTTTTGGTAAAAAAAACGACAATAAGTGTATATTGATTGGTTTGCGCAAAAGGTATAGCGTCTACAAAATAGGGGATAGATTTATGGCATTTTCATTATTTATCTATTTTTTTACTAGTAATGGCAACAATCTGCGATTTTTAGCAGGACTGCGACATTGCAGCGGACAGATCGGACACTTTTGACACTTTTTTGGGGACCAGTGACATTTATACAGCGATCAGAGCTAAAAATAGCCACTGATTACTGTATAAATGTCACTGACAGGGAAAGGGTTAACACTAGGGGCGATCAAGGGGTTAAAGCGGTGTTCCGGCCAAAAAATAAATAAATTAAAAACCAGCAGCTACACATACTGCAGCTGCTGGCTTTTAATAAATGGACACTCACTTGTCCTAGAGTCCAGCGATGTTGGCACCCGCAGCTGATGTTTCCATCAGCTGTCGGGTGCTGCCACCGCCATTGCTGGTAAGGGAACCCAGCAGTGTAGACTTTCGGCTTCACACCGGGAACCCTACTGTGCATGCGTGAGGCCCCGCTCCTCTCTTCTACTGGCCCGGCGGCCAGGGGAGAAGGAGGGACCCCCCGTGCTGACGTCACGGGCTCCCGGAAGTGGGAAAGGATACCTGTGTTTGACAGGTATCCTGTCCCCCCTGAAAGGTGACAATTGTGGCACCGGAGGGGGAGAGGAGTCCGATGAGCGGAAGTTCGACTTTTGGGTGGAACTCCGCTTTAAGAAACTTTGTGCTGGTAAAAAATGTCACACTAGTTGCGTGTGATTGCTGTGTAATGCAATAAAATTCTGTTTGAAGATGAACTCTAGGCATAGGCGTGCACACAGGGTGTGCCAGGTGTGCCCAGGCACACCCTAATCACTCCCTGCAGTGCAGATTCCCCCTGCTGCCCGGTGTCCCCTCCCACAGCAAGGCTGGCTTCCCTCTTCTCCCATTGGCTACTGCAGTGGGCACACATAGATGATATTTCAGGATGAGTGGGGGAAGGGGTAATGTCATTTACCAGCCCCTTCCCTTTCTTAATGAACACAGTGAGAGATTGGTACCGTGTTTTTGAGCTTTCAGGTGCACACCCTAATGCAACAGGCTGCGCACACCTATGACTCCAGGCATAAAAATATTAATTTATATATATTCCTCAGTAACCAAAAAGGATGTGACTCCGTTTTGTGCGCACCAAATGCCATGCAAACCAAATATTACTTTGTAAAAGTATTCTGAGATTGCCTTTTAATCTCAGAATTTTGACTTTCAGGCCTCATGCCCAGGGACGTTTTTACAGCCGCGTTTTTTACAGCTTAAAAACCCCTTGTCATTATTGTATATTTTTCGACCATATTTTTTTCGATCAACGCGTTTTTGAGCGTTTTCGCGCGTTTTTTAACGCTTCGCTTTTTTTATGCCTAACGCCGACGCCAGGGAACGCACTGGTCCTGTTTTTTTTTTACAGCTTAAAAACGCCTATGCTATTTGCAGCTCAAAAACGCCTAGGTGGGCATGAAGCTATAGACTAACATGGACAGGTGTTTTTAATCTGTAAAAAACGCTCAAAAACACGGCTGTAAAAACGTCCGTGGGCATGAGGCCTCAATCTCAGAATTTTGTTTTGTAAATTTGTTTTGTGTAAATGATAAACTACAAGTCTATGAAGTAGTTATGCACATTGGTAAAAAAAAAAAAAAAAAAACGTACATATTTTCAGAGGTCCTGTACTTATTTCTATTGGGTGCTCCAGGCTGGGGTGCTCCACTCTACAGATGAACTCTGACCCCTGGTCTTCACTTATAGTCGGGGTTAAATATAAAATGGCCGTGCAGCCAAATGCGGTCTTTGCATTCTTGTGTGGTAGAATCTCTACAGCCGTATCACTAGAGATCGGAGCCGCAGACACCGCGCCTCTTTCTCTCCTAAACCAAGCCACAGTTATAACATTAGGATAATAACCGGTGATGTCACATCTCAGCGTGGACTTTTGGTTGTCTTCCAGTGTTGGGACACTTATTATTTTTCCTAAAACGGGATGCCAGGGAAAATCTACAAGGAAATAAAAAAAAGTGCGCACTGATTATGCATTTGACTTGTTTTAAATGATAACTCCACTTTGTGGAAACAATATAGCAAATCATAAAATAATGTAGCATATACAATTGCTGCACAAGCCATATTGTAATTTAATTTATCAGTTAATATTAATCTCTTTGAAATGTAATTCAATATGGCAACCTGCTGGTGAACGCCCCCAGAAATGTCATTTCCTGCTTGTGTGATTGGCTCACTGATTTCCCCAGAAGTCTGCACTAAGATACAAGTCAGATTTTGGGCATCTCCTGCAACAAGATTTTCAGTTTTGGTTCGATACTCCCCAAAGGTTAAAGGGGTTGTAATATTATCGTATATACTCGAGTATAAGCCAAGATTTTCAGCCCTTTTTTTGGGCTGAAAGTGCCCCCCTCGGCTTATACTCGAGTCAGTGTACCTGAAAATATTGAGAGGCTGCGGCATCCATCGTTTAAAACTCGCGGTCACCTCCTGGTCCCTTCCGTGATAGGCGGAACTGCGCCTGCTGAGAATCGCCTATCACGAACGTTCTCTCATCCTCACCCATCCCAGCAGACACTGTGTTCAGTGTTCCGCCAATCACGGACGCGTATTCATCCTCGGACAAGAGGACGTCCGTGATTGGCGGAACACTGAACACAGTGTCTGCTGGAATGTGTGAGGATGAGAGAACGTTCGTGATAGGCGATTCTCAGCAGGCACAGTTCCGCCTATCACGGAAGGGACCAGGAGGTGACTGCGAGTTTTAAACAATGAATGGACACCCGCAGCCTCTCAATTTCAGGTACACTGACAACGGCACAGTGAGGATTGGCACACTGACGATGGGCACAGTGAGGATTGGCACAGTGAGGATTGGCACAGTGAGGATTGGCACAGTGAGGATGGGCACAGTGAGGATGGGCACAGTGAGGATGGGCACAGTAAGGTGGCAATGGGCAGAGTGAGGTTGGGCACAGTGACAATTGGCTTAGTGAGGTTGCAATGGGCACAGTGAGGCGTGCAAATGGGCATTGTTGACCCTCTTCCACTTACAGTAGCTGCTGCATTCTCACCCTCGGCTTATACTCGAGTCAGTAAGTTTTCCCGTTTTTTTTTTTTTTTGTGGTAAAATTAGGTACCTCGGCTTATACTCGGGTATATACGGAATATAATATACATTATATGCATTAAGGTAAAAAAAACTTCTGTGTGTAGCAGTCTGAGCCCCATCTCTCTCCAGTGATGTCCACGAGTGTTTTAGCCGTCCGGGACTCTCTTCCTGATTGGCTGAAACACAGCAGCAGCTCCATTGGCTCCCGCGGCTGTCATTCAAAGTCAGTTAGCCAATCAGGGGAGAGAGGGGGCAGGGCATATTTGGGGCACCGTGTCTGAATGGACACAGGGAGCTGTGATTTGGCTCCAGTGCCCCCATAGCAAGCTGCTTGCTGTGGGGGCACTTCGACAGGAGGGAGGGGCCAGGAGCAACGAATAGGCACCCAAGAAGAGGAGGATCCGGGCTGCTCTGTGCAAAACCAACTGCCCAGAGCAGGTAAGTATAACATGTTTGTTATTTTAAAAAAAACTAAAAACAAACGAGACTTTACAATTACTTTAAGATAAGTTCAGCTTTCATAACATATCACACATTACACCCATATTCAGGATGTAAAATGTAACATGTTACTTTAAGGGCAGCCCCCGAGCCCCCATTGTGACAGTGTCTCAGGGTTCTTCTCCGTGCACCCACTGTCACACATAAATTCAAAATGAAAGTGGCTGTGCTGGGTTCCACCCATCCGGCCATGTCATTCATTCATAGAATTCTGTGAATGGGAGAACTACAACTACCATCACCCATTGCGGCTGATGGCTTTTCGTTCTCAACAAACTACCAGGGCACTGGTGAGCTCTCTAGGTAGTTCATTGATTCTTCCTGTCATTCAGTAACTCCCGGCCCGTACTAGGTACAGGCAGACAATCTGCAGGAGCCTGAGTTTGCACCCATGATCTGTTGATCGTGGGTGTGATGCTTTACAGGCTCCTAATAAAAAATAATATAAAAAAAAAAAAAAAAATCCTGCAAAAAAAGTGCATTTTTTTTTTTTTTAAATGTTAACTTATCCTTTAAATACTTCTAAAGGGATTCCAACAGTGCAGCTTTTCTCACTAGAGCACTTAGAGTGCACCAGGTGATCATAATGAACCAGCTCCTTCCATTCAAACTCAGTGTGAAAGAATATGGTGAAACAAACAGCTATTTCTTCAGAGGAACAAAAGGTAGGACTCTGTAATAAAGTTTGATTGCATCGCTCCAATGTACATTGATCACACAGAGGGGAATGTTTTTTCCCAAACAAAAGTGGGAGTAAGGCCTCGTACACACGGCCGAGATTCTCGTTGAAAAAAACATGTCGTTTTTTTCGACGAGATTCTTGGACAAGAAACTTGTCCCGGCCGAGTGTACACACGCTCGATTCAAAGAACCCGCGGTTCTTTGAAAGGAGTGTACGCGGTGACGTCATCGACTACGTCGAGCATGCGCTCGTCACATTCGATGCCGTCGCCGCCATCTTGGTATACCCTACGTATGCCTAGGAAGCTACCGCGCATGCGTCAAATTCATTTCGAACATGCGCGGGCTTCCCGGCGGACAGGTAAGTGTACACACACTCACTTTTCTCGTCGAGAAACATGCCGACGAGAATCTCGACGAGAAAATAGAGAGCAGGTTCTCTATTTTCTCGTCGAGGTTTCTTGTCGGTTTTCTCGACGAGAAACCCGATAGCAGCGTACACACGACCGATTTACTCGGCAAGACCTCTCTGCCAGCAAGTTTCTTGCTGGTTTTTGCCGAGAAACTCGTTCGTGTGTACGAGGCTTTACACTTTAACTATGATAGGGATTTTCTCACCTGTCATGATAGGCTTACCTCTGACAGACAAGGTTCTGGTCTCAGGCCCATCCAAAGACGCGTGTTCCCAAGTAACGTACAATTTATACTGAGGATCTGCGAAGCTGCAGCCCCAAACCTGACATTCACTGGTGACACAAAATGTCAGATCGTCCTCCTCTGTGATTGTTTCTGTGTGTTTGGTTGCCTGCCGGACTCCTTTTCTGGGCTGTGGCTCCTCGCGGTACCATTTTATCTTGATGTCTTTGGGATCAAATTTCTTGAGAGTCAAGCAAAACTGAATAAAAAATAAATTATCCACCAATGTCATCTGTATGGGATCCATCTGAGGTTTTCCTGGATAACAGAACATAGGAAGTAGAATATCAACAAATTTTTATACATTTTCTTTGCATTCTGTCAATATGATGTGTAGATTTATGCAGCATAGTTAGAGCTGAAATGAAGTCCCAGTTCTCTTTTTCTGTTATTAGTCATATTCTGAAGTATATTGATCGTTGACCAAAGAACAATCTCCTGCACTAAAGAGGAATCTACTGGCAAAGAGGGATCACCAGTCCTAAGCTATTCCAATATAGGCAAAAGCCTTACTGCCCTCCAAGGACCGGGGGAGCCCAAAAGTTCTCTAGTATGTTGATCATTAAGGCCCCTTTCACACTGAGGCGCTTTGCAGGCGCTATTGCGCTAGAAATAGCGCCTTAAAAGCGCCCTGAAAAAGCCGGCTACTTTCTATCCAATGTGAAAGCCTGAGGGCTTTCACACTGGAGCGCTGCGCTTGCAGGAGGGTCAAAAAACTCCTGCAAGCCGCATCTTTGAGGCGCGATAGGAGCGGTAAAAATACCGCTCCTATAGCGCCCTTGCCCATTGAAATCAATGGGGTAGCGCCTCCAAAACGCCCGCAAAACACCACAAAAAGGCATTATTGCGGGCGTTTTTAACCCTTTTTCGCCCGCTAGCGGGGGTTAAAATCACCCCGCTAGCGCCCCGCAAATCGCAGCAAAAACAACGGTATACTGCCAGCGCATCCAGCGCTTCTGTGTGAAAGTAGCCTAAAGCCCTGTACACACGATCGGATTTCCTATGGATTTTAAACCAATGGATTTTTCCATCGGAATTCCAATGAAGCTGACTTCCATCAGTCTTGCCTACACACCATCAGTCAAAAAACCGATCGTCCCAAACGCCGTGACGTAAAACACTCCGATGAGCCAAGAAAAATGAAGTTCTATGCTTCTGAGCATGCGTCAACTTGATTCTGAGCATGCGTGTGTTTTTTATCCGATGGAGTTCCCCACAGACGATAGTAATTTGCTATCGTTTTTTTTTCCATCGGATAAATTTAAAACAGGTTCTATTTTTTAACACAGATGGAAAAAAGACAGATGGGGCCCATACACGATCGGTTTGTCCGATGAAAAAAGTCCATCGGACTGTTTTCATCCGTAAAACCGATCGTGTGTACGCGGCTTAACTGATTCTTGCTTGAAAATTCCTTAAAATACCTTTTTGTTCTTAGCGTAAATGTAATCCCTACCCTCCCACTCCAGTGCTCTAGGCTTCCATAGAGGACTAACAACCACGTCACATATTTAATGCTGAGGACCAAGAGGAGTACCTGACCAGGACTGTTAAGCCTCATACACACGATCGGATTTCCATCGGACAAATCCGTAGATTTTTGTCCGAAGGGCGTTGGCCGTGAACTTATTCTGCATACAGACGGCAGAACATTTTCAGCCAACATTCACCAAACTACGTGGTTTTTCAGCTCTGTAGCGCCACCCTTTTGGCAACTTCTGCTAATGTTGTCTTAAGCCCTGTACACACGACCGGATTTCCGATGGAATAAAATCCGATGGAATTTTCCGTCGGAATTCCGATGGAGCTGACTTCCATCAGTCTTGCCTACACACTGTCAGACTAAATTCCGACCGTCCAAAACGCCGTGACGTAAAACTCTACGACGAGCCGAGAAAAATGAAGTTCAATGCTTCTGAGCATGCGTCAACTTGATTCTGAGTATGCGTGGATTTTTCTCCGATGGAATTCCACACAGACGATCGGAACTTCCCATCGGATTTTTTTCCATCGGAAAAATTTAAAACATGTTCTATTTTTTTACTCTGATGGAAAAAAGTCTGATGGGGCCCACACACAATCGGAATTTCCGATGAAACAAGTCCATCCGATTTTATTCCATCGGAAATCCGATCGTGTGTACAAGGCATAATGGTTAGCATTGGTTCGGAGCATGCATGTTTGTACTTTTGATTTTTTTTCGGACGGATTTGTGTACAGACGATCGGATAATCTAACAAGACACATTTGTTGTCGGAAAATTTGAAAGCATGCTATAAAACATTTGTTGTCGGAAATTCCGTCAACAATTGTCCGATGGAGCGTACAAACGGTCGGATTTTCTGACAAAACCCTTCCATCACACATTTGTTGTCGGAAAATCCTATCGTGTGTACAAGGCTTTAGGCTCCATTCACACCTGAGCGATTTGGATCGTGGGCAGAATCACCATGATTCTGCCTGCAATTCCGGAATTGCGGAAAAACACGGAACGCTCTTGTGATGCCTTTATTTCTTAAATATTATTTCTTAATGGCACCCGAAAACACGCTACAATCGCGGCAAAAATCACAACCACAAACGCTCCTTGCTCTGTGCCAAGATATGGTACATTCGATTTTTTGGAGCGTTTTTTGGTGCGGAGGGAGGCCCCTTCACATGAATGGTGCCACTCCAAAAACTCTCCACTAAAAAAACAAAAAAAGCAAAAAAAAAATTCAAAAACGTGCAGCAGCAGCTGACGTTGTGCTACGCTTAGGTGTGAATGAAGCCTTAAGCCGTGGACACAAAATCGGTTTTACCGATGAAAACAGTTCGATGGACTGTTTTCATCGGACAAACCGATCGTGTATGGGCCCCACCGGTCTTTTTTCCATCAGTGAGAAAAAATAGAACATGTTTTAAATTTTTCCGATGGGAAAAAAAACGATAGCAAATTCTGATCGTCTGTGGGGAACTCCATCGGAGAAAAAACCCACGCATGCTCCGAATCAAGTCGACGCATGCTCAGAAGCATTGAACTTAATTTTTCTCGGCTCGTCGGAGTGTTTTACGTCACGGCGTTTGGAGCGGTCGGTTTTTGGACTGATGGTGTGTAGGCAAGACTGATGGAAGTCAGCTTCATCGGATTTCCGATGGAAAAATCCATTGGATTAGAATCCATAGGAAATCCGATCGTGTGTACAGGGCTTTAGTGCTGGTTCACACTGCTACGCTGTGAATTTGTTCAGTTTTTTCAGTCCATTCTGAGGTGTGAATTTACCGCGTTTTTACCGCAATTTGAATGCAAATTTCAGGAGTTGGACCTAGCTGCGATTAATGTTCTAGCCAATGGAATCATAATGTAAAAAAAGAGTTGTTAACTTCCTGGTTTTTGTGGAGAATAGTGTGGTGGAATTCGTACATATATGAACCATCAAATGCGATTCCAGAACGATTTACATTGATGTCTATGGAGACTAAATTCGCAACGCAACGCTCTAAACTCGCACAAGACCCTTTTTTTCATCGCATTCAGAAAGGAATCGCAACGCATAGATGTGAACCACCATCATTGAAAACAATGACTTTTTGGATGACATGCGAATCTAGTTTGTGTTTAACGCATCGCATTCGGTATCAACTCGCACAAGTGTGAACCGGCACTTACAGAAGGAAGACCATTTCAGTCTTAAGCCTCGTACACACGGTCCGACTTCAAACAAACTTTTCCATGGTTTTTTGTCCGAAGGGAGTTGGTCGGGAACACCCATAGCATACATACGCTCGGACTTTTCTGCAAACTTTCCCAAAACTTTTCCAACATCACGTGGTTTTTCTGCTCTTTTTTGCTCTTTACCGCCACCCTTTGTTCAACTTCTGCTATTGTTGGTTGATTTTAACATTGGTCCTGGGCCTGCTTATTTGTCCATTGGACAAAAGTCCGATGGATTTCTGTACACACGGTCGGACTTTGCTCCATCTGACTTTTGTTGCCGAAAAGTTTTTCCGTTTGCAGACCGAACTTTTGTCCGATGAAAACCAAAAAAGTTTGTCCGATGGAGCGTACACACGGTGTGATTTTTTGTCAAACTTGCTCATTTTGAAGTTTGTTGGCAAAAAGTCTGACCGTGTGTACGGGGCTTAATCGGGGGAATTTACCAAAACTGGAGCAGCTGTGCATGGGCAACCAATCACCTTCTATCTTCAGCTTGTTCAATTAAGCCATGCACAGCTGTTCCAGATTCCGTCTGTTCCAGTTTTTATGAATTGGACAAATAATATTGCACTTGCAGTGTGAAAATGTAAATGCATTACTGACACATACAACAAATTCAGGTTCTACCCAATAGCGACACTTCTACATTATGTCTCAATGGATAAAGTAAATTCATAAAGAAATACCATGTTTCAGAGATAAGGAAACTGGAGGTAAAAAAGACCAGTGTCCAAAAAGACCAGTGTCCATGGAGGGTGCACAGGCGCCGCCGCCTCTCATATCCATGCGTCCGGCCCCCTGATCTACATATCAGTGGCACCGGACCAAGTTCTCGGCCAACACCCTTCGGACGCTTTGTCCTACGCTTTGTCCGATGAAAATCAGATCGTGTGTACGAGGATTTAGTACTGGGCATGGGGCTCACGGCAGTGGCGTAGCGTGGGGGGGGCCAGGGGGCGGTTGCCCCGGGCGCAAAATTTAGAGGGGCGCAGTGGCAGGTTACCTGCAGCTCTTCTCCTGTGCTGTGCTGTCTAGGAGACTGTGAGCTCTTCCGCTTCACTATGAGAAAGAAGTTGCGGTGCAGTCCCGGCTTAGGCTCCAGTGGTGACACTGACACAGCAGTGAGTAAATGTACACTGAAGACCATCCATGATGATCCCAGGGATTGTGACCGTGCGGAGACTGGGGGAAAGGAGGAGGCAGGTCAGTATAATCCGGTAGGTCAGTGTAGTGGTCAGTATAACAATCAGGTAGGTCAGTTTAGTGGTCAGTGTAGGAATCAGGTAGGTTAGTATAGTGATCAGGTAGGTCGGTGAAGGAGTCAGGTTGGTCAGTACTACTGTACTAGTGGAAGGGACTCAGAGAGTGCTAAAAATCCGCGGGTTAGGGGGCGAAAATCTCTTGCCCTGCCTCGGGCGCTGACAACCCACGCTACGCCACAGGCTCACGGTGAGACAAAGGGAGAAATGCAAATATGCCGCCCCATTGAAAAAAAAGCCCAGTCCAGTGGGGCTGCATATTTGTGTGACCGAGGGGTTAAACTTCAGAAGGAAAACAACTTTTATTACTGCTGGTATGTAATACTCACCCATCACACTGAGCCGCCCTGTGCTTTTTTCAATGGCTTCCTGCAAAGAAGGATGCTGCACTCTGATTATGTACTCTGCCCCCTGGTGGACTCTCAATGCAGGTGTGATTGTCAGCCTTGCGGTGCAGCTGTATGTATTATCTGTGTTTTTATTTGATAACGTTTTTTGGATGGAAGCGGATTCTTCACACAACTCCCGGTCCTCTTTGTTCCTTCTCAGCCAGGTCACAGAGATATCATCAGGGTAATACCCCGAGATGTCACACTGCAGGGTGATTGGGATGTCATGAAATAAGTGGGGTACTTGTACTTCTTCTACAGCTGGACGCCAAGGGAAATCTATCAGAGACAAATCAATATTAAATAAACATATCACACCCACAGAATAATCATAAAAAGCCTTAAAATAAGCCTAATTGTTTTTTTTTTTTAAATACCGTATTTATCGGCGTATGACACGCACTTTTTTCCCCTTAAAGTCAGGGGAAAATCGTGGGTGTGTGTTATACGCCGATCCCGGCCGATCCCCCGCTGATCGTGAGCGAGATACACAAAGCCAAAGTACACTCGGCTTTACTCGGCTCCTCTCGCAGTCACGCCCACCTCCACTGATTGCGAGCGCCTCTGACATACAGAAAGCCGAGTGTACTTCAGCTAGTCTCGGCTCCTCTCGCAGTCCCGCCCCTGACTGTGAGCAGAGTCGAGTCTAGCCGAAGTACACTCGGCTTTCTGTATGTCAGCGGCGCTCGCTCCTCTCCTCTCGCAATCAGTGGAGATGGGCGGGAATGTGAGCAGAGCCGAGTCTAGCCGAAGTACACTCGGCTTTGTGTATCTCGGCTCCGCTCACAGTAGGCGGAAATCGGCGCCAATTTTAAATCAGGGCAAGGCTGCAAAGGCACTGGGCAAGGCTGCAGATGGACACTGGGCAAGGCTGCAGATGGATATTGATAGGGCTGCATTGATGGGCATTTAAATGTAAGTTTTTTTCCTTACACTTCCCTCCTAAAAGTTTTTTTCCTTAAAATTCCCTCCTAAACTTGGGGTGCGTGTTATACGCCGGCGCGTGTTATACGCCGATAAATACGGTAGTCAGTCTTTTTTTGTTTATAGCGCAAAAAATTTAAACCGCATGGGTTATCAAATATCACCAAAAGAAATCTCTATTTGTGGGGGGGAAAAAAAGGAATCAATTTTGTTTGGGTACAATGTCGCACGACCGCGCAATTGTCAGTTAAAGCGACGCAGTGCCGTATCGCAAAAAATGGCCTGGTCGGGAAGTGGGTAAATCCTTCCAGGGCTGAAGCGGTTAATGTGTAGGAGGAGCTCCTTCTGCCTGCAGGTTTTCTGGAAGGAAGAGTAATCCCCCTCCCTAGCTCTAGTGCATGGGGCTCTGCATAGAGGATCAATTAGAGAGAGATAGTCCAAAGGTTAACAGCTACTGCTGGGTTGTCTTACTAGAAAACCCCAAATAATCTGTGGACACATTGCAATGGAAGTGCCTTGCATTAAAACTTTTAATCTAAAATGAAGATTTTAAACACGTAATTAAAAACTTATGTATAAAGTTTAGAAACTTATAAACCTTTACATTTTAGATCTTTTTTATTTTTCACACACTTTAAAATGCACATTATGAAATTTGCTATAGGTCATCCAAAACTGTGTTTTCTGACAACACAGAACCCACAGAGCGAGGAGTCCCTGTTTTCTATTCTGCACGATATCTGTGCAAATGTTTATGAAATCTCATTATGTGTTGACTCTTCCATCACCAAAGGGCCACACATAATATTTAGTAAATGTAATGCTACTAAAATCTTCTAGAGACTGCAGAGATGCAACAGAAGGTGGGCATAGATTATGGGCATGCTACAAGAGACGGTTTAGAGACTGCAGACCTGCTACAGGAGATGGTCAGAGACTGAAGACATGATACAAGAAATGGTCAGAGACTGCAGACATGATACAAGAGATGGTCAGAGACTGCAGACATGATACAGGAGATGGTCATAGACTACAGTCATACTACAGGAGATGGTCAGAGACTGCAGACATGATACAAGAGATGGTCAGTGACTGTGGACATGATACAAGAGATGGTCAGAGTCTACAGACATACTACAGGAGATGGTCAGAGACTGCAGACATGATACAAGAAATGGTCAGAGATTGTGGACAAGATACAAGAGATGGTCAGAGACTGCAGATATGTTACGAGGGATGTTCTGAGAAAGCAGACATAGTACAGGAGATGATAAAAGACTGCAGGCATGATAGAGAGATAGTCAAAGACTGCAGACATACTACAGTAAAAGGTCAGAGACTGCAAACATGCTATAGGTGTTGCAGTAGACTGGAGATGTACTTCAGGAGACAGTCATAGACTGGAGACATGTTACATAAGACTGCTAAAGATCATTGCTATTACAGCCCCTTCACAAAGCAGTGCTCCCAACAACCCTCTTTATGTGTGCTACATTAGCCATTTCTCAGAGTAAGGTCTATTCTAAAAAAGTTTAGAGGAAAAATAAATAAAAAAGAGAAAATGGATGGAGAGCACAGAAAAAGGAAGAATAAAATAAACTAAAGCCTATTAGAAGCCAATAGGAGACTATTGTCTATAAGGGCCAGAGGGCTGCACAATAAGGGTACATTCACACCATCATGCAAAATGTCTGCATGTGTCCACCAGGCTGTAGGTTGGGGACCCAGGATGTACATGATGGTATCCCGGATAGCAAGCAATTGAACTGCAAGTTGGAAAATGACTTGCTAAGCTATCGCTAGACTTGCCAGGCTTCACAAGTTTGTTGCACAATTGCAGCAAGTCTCCAGATCAAACATTCTGAAAGTCTGCTGCAAGTTCTGGTTCAGTTATGTTGTGCAATAGTCATCCCACCACAGGGGGCACTGTAGCTGAATTTTCATGCTGTAGACTTGCAGAGCTCTTGCTGTAGACTCACCACTGCAACTTTGCTCTTGCAAATTTACTACAAATTGAAAAAGGGACAGCTAGAACTTGTGCTTCAAGTGCTCTGCGAGTGTACAATATTCCAGTGAGAATGTGCAGCAAGTTAACAGACTTACAATTCAACACTGACACAAATCTGTGGCAAGTTATCCTTGCTATCTGGGATGACTCTTCTCTCACCTCTGTCATCTCGGATGCACAGCTTTTCATGTCCGGCACTATTGGTGTATTCATGTTCCCAGCTGACAAGCACTGTGGATCTGGGACATCTGAGGACAGTCTGTGGAATGATGACCTCACTGCAGACGGTGAATAGATGATTATTTTCTATGTAGCAATCTTGGGATGATAAAATGTCGGCATCCTTGTTCTCTCCACATGTCCATTTGAGGTGAAGGTATCCGGGATAAAACCCCTCCAGAGTCAGGGAGTATCTCAGCGCCCCAGAATCACACAGGCTTCTTATCACGGGTCCCACTGAAAAGGTAACCATAGAAGAAAGTTCAAATATTTTCTAATGATGTATGAAAACCAGAGCAAAGAAACATTCCGTTCTTCTCTAAAGAAATCGCTTCAAAGTGGAATTATACTCACCACCCCTCCAGCGACGCGACATCTGCGAGCTCCGACAGATTTACCAGGTCTTCTTTTGGGCATGGGATCTTTGGCCATCCTGATTGGCTGTGCCAGTATGGCATAAAATTCCTACAAAGTCTATCTAAACCCAAAAACTAAAAATGTAGAGACTCTTCTGGGCCAAAATCTGTGGGAAGGAGGCCAGCCCACAGCCCCCTCCAAAACACACAGTGACAGTGGGTTCTGTCACAGTAATATATTGCAGCTTACCAGTAGACTTGTGCACAACGGAAAAATTTGTTTTGTTTTGGTTTGTTTCTTTTCTGAGACACTTCTGTGCCGTTTGCTTCTGGGGGCCCGCCGGTCCAACCCGCGAGTCTGCTTTGATGATTTTTTGGGGTATGTTTTTTGTATTAGCGATGCTGTGTTTCTTAAGCTTGTCTGTGCATGCAATCAATGTTGTAAATAGCTGTAATATATGTGTTGTTATAATTTATTTATTTGTATTGTACAGTGCGATCCCGTCTGGATATTGGCCCATGGCGAAGGGACGGCTTGTGTCCCGAAACGCGTCGGGCTTTCTGGACCTCATCCAGGGATTTATGTACCCTTATATCATCTATGTTTTTAATTACGTATTTGTGCATTTTGTATGTTTTCTAAATAAAACTATTTTACTCTATTACCCTTTTGTTGCCCTTAAAGTCCCATCTTGGGGGTTTTTTCCTTCTTTTGATTGACTCCTAAGCCTCGTACACACGATCAGATATCCTATGGATTCTAATCCGATGGTTTTGTCCATCGGAAATCCGATGAAGCTGACTTCCATCAGTCTTGCCTACACACCATCAGTCAAAAAACTGACCGTTCCAAACGCGGTGACGTAAAACACTCAGATGAGCCGAGAAAATTGAAGTTCAATGCTTCTGAGCATGCGTCGACTTGATTCTGAGCATGCGCGGGTTTTTTAACCGATGGACTTGCCCATAGACAATCGGAATTTGCTATCGGTTTTTGATCCATCGGAAAAATTTAAAACATGTTCTATTTTTTAAAACCGATGGAAAAAAAAACGATGGGTCCCACACACGATCGGTTTGTCTGATGAAAACAATCCATCGGACGGTTTTCATCGGTTAAACCGATCGTGTGTACAGGGCTTTAGGGATGTTGGCAACAGCAAGGTTCAATTTTGATGTTCATATCCACTGTTCGTTTCTTTTCGGTCCTGTTGATTCGTAATCGTTCGTAATTTTGCTAGACGGGGTTTTTCACGTTCGGACTAATTCGTATTTTCGCAAGCGACATTTTTCGTTGAATCGGAATGATTCGTATTAATGTAAGCCTTATTTTTAGTTGATTTATAATTCATACTTTCGGTAGAGTACATTGTTTTTCGTTGATTCTGGACACAACTCCTACTTTCGTAACTTTTTTTTGGGTTCGTTGATTCGAAATTTTCCGTGTCTCTCTCACAACGACGCTGCCTATTATGCCTAATGTGCTTCCAATGGATTTGTACTTTTCTAAATACATCGCGGTTATTTGTAACGATTCGAAATCTCGTATTTTACTTTCGTTTTTTCATGCGGCTATAGTCTCCGCCCCTGTACACCATTTTGAGAGGGAGTTCAGCACGGTGAGGGAGAAACAGAGAGCAGAGCAGAGTGTTATTGTGCTTCGAATGGATTCGTACATTCGTAACTTTTTTCATAACGAATTATGCCGAAGACATTCGGGCATTCGCTATTTGCGATATAATTTATTTCGGATTCGGTTTTATTTGTAATTGCTTTGTTCGGAAATTCGAATGCTTCCGAATGTCCGAAAGTTGCTAAATTCGGATGAATTTCGATTCGTTACGAAACAAATTGCACAAGCCTACTTACCAGTACTGAGGTGTGATGGCTGCATTCGTTTTCTTCTTTTTTAATAGTCTTAATATATTTTCTTCCTGTACAGAAATACCTGTTAAGCGGATGTATACCCCGCTTTCTTATTTTTACCTAGAGGTAAGCCTATAGTAAAGCTTATAGTAAAGCCTATAGTAAAGCTTACCTCTAGGTAAAATGAATATCTCCTACATTGTTTAGGAGATATTCACCCGGCATGCAGCCGCTAACGTCAGCGGCGCATGCGCTATGAAGGTCCAGGGCATCGTGCTGGAACTTCAGAGCTCCTTGCCGGAACCTAGGGAGTGACGTCATTGCGCATCTGGCCACTCACAATGCCAGAGTCCGCAAACCCGGAAAGAAACGCCGGGGGGAAAATGTTAGCCCCCTCAGCGGTGACCGGGTGCTACTGCGGGGGCTTCAATCTTAGGTAAGTATTTCATAATGTGCTAGTATGAGATGCATGCTAGCACATTATACTATTGTCTTGCAGGGTTTTATTTTTTTGTTTTTTCATGGGTTTACTACTGCTTTAATCCTGCTAGAAATGAAATGTCCATGTAACTGCTTTTAAGCTGAACAGAAATCTTAAACTATCCCAGCTATCTTCTGTGAACTACAAGACCCCTTCTCCCCCCGCTCGTTCGACACTGCTGCTTTTCACAGAATGCCTTGTATATAATTTTTTTCAATAATATGAGCGATCGGACAAGGAGGAGAGATCAGGCAGTGAGGTCATGATTTCCATCTAAACAAAGAATGCCTCGTAATCATTGAAAAAAAAAAATACAAGACCTTCTGTGAATGGCCGCAGTGCCGAGCAAATGCCCCCCCCCCCCCCCCCCCCCCGTGATTGGAGGATCTAAGTTGGAGAAGGTGAAAATTTGCTGGGAATCAGAACTTCTATTATTTAAAAATGTTGGAATATTTGATGGGGCACATTAGTGTGAGTTGTGTTAAGGCAGCCCATTAAAAATGAATGGGCTACCAGACATTATCCTCATGAAGACCCTGGTTTCCACCAGCGAGAATGTCTCTGATGAAGCCCGTCAAGCTTGGACTTGCTGGGTAGCATATAGAGACTCTGAAGCTTCGTACACACGGCCGAGGATCTCGTCAGGGAAAAATACGTCGTTTTTCCTGACGAGATTCTTGACAAGAATCTTGTCCCAGCCGAGTATACACACGTACACTTCAAAAGAACCGCCGTTCTTTTGAATGGAACGAACGCAGTGACGTCATCGACTACGACGAGCGTGCGCTCGTCACATTCAATGCCGCCGCCGCCATCTTGCTACACCCTACCTATGCCTAGAAAGCTACCGCGCATGCGTCAAATTCATTTAGAGCATGCGCGGGTATTCGCGGCGACAGGTAAGCGTACACACTCTCAGGTTTCTCGCCGGGAAACAGGCCGACGAGAAAATAGAGAGCAGGTTCACTATTTTTCTCGTCGAGATTCTGGCCTGTTTTCTTGACGAGAAACCTGAAAGCCTCGTACACACGGCCGGTTTTCTCAGCAAGAAAGCTCTGCCAGCAATTTTCTTGACGTTTCTTGATGAGAAAACCGGCCGTGTGTACGAGGCTTCATTCATTCAAGGTCTTAGCTGGCCATTCATTTGAGATTTCCTATAACTCCATCCTGGGAAGTCATTCTGATTCATATCCTCAATGGCTCTTTCAATAAAGCAGAGACCCCACCAAGGTCTCAGCACATCACTACCTTGGACTACCTGGTGTATCAAGGCCTGACCATTGGCCTATTTCCGCTTACACACTGTCGGAATTTCAGAGGAAAAAAGTCAGACGGAATTTTTTCATCGGATATTCCGACCGTCTGTGTGCCCCATCTGACTTTTTCCTTCGGAAATTCCGACGGAGTTAGAAAGAGAACATGTTCGATCGGAAATTCCGTTGGAATGGAACTCCGATGGAAAAAAAGCCACGCATGCTCAGAATCAAGTCGACGCATGCTCGGAAGCATTGAACTTAATTTTTCTCGGCTCGTCGTAGTGTTGTACGTCACCGCGTTCTTGACAGACGGAATTTGGTGTGACAGTGTGTATGCAAGACAGCTTGAATGGAATTTCGTCGGAAAAATCCATCTGAGTTTATCCCAACGTAAATTCCGACCGTGTGTACGTGGCATAATACTTATTTTTGTGTATTCCCTCTCTCTTCCCAACCCCCTTCTCTCCCACGTTCCTTTCTATGTTTGAATACCCTATAGCATTGATGGTGAACCTTGGCACCCCAAATGTTTTGGAACTACATTTTCCATAATGCTCAACTGTACTGCAGAGTGTAATATGATTATTATTACGGTATATACTTGAGTATAAGCAGACCCGAATATAAGCCGAGGCACCTAATTTTATCACAAAAAACTGGGAAAACGTATTGACTCGAGTATAAGCCTAGGGTGTCCATCTGCATGCCTCACTGTGCCTCACTTTGCCTCACTGTGTCCATGCCTCACTGTGTCCATGCCTCATTGTGTCCATGCCTCACTGTGCCCATGCCTCATTGTGTCCATGCCTCACTGTGTCCATGCCTCATTGTGTCCATGCCTCACTGTGCCCATGCCTCACTATGTCCATGCCTCACTGTGTTCATGACTAGACTGACGTTTAACATGGGAGTCTATGGAAGGAGTGCCCGGCTTTGAAAAATCGCTGCTCCCTGACCGTAAGTCCCCCAGACAAAAATCTTTTCACACTCATAGAGGAGAAATGGACCTACATGTGTGCCAGGTTTCGGGTCCTCGGGACCTATGACCGGCTAATACCCGGTCCCCAAAGTCACCAGAGAAATTACCATTTAACATGGGAGTCTATAGAAGGGGTGCCCGGCTTTGAAAAATCGGTACTCCCCGGCAGTAGGTCCGCCGGACAACAATCTTTGCACACTTGTAGAGGAAGAGTGAGGCTACATGTGTGCCAAGGTTGGGGTCCAGGGGACCTACGGTCGGCCGGTACCGGGTCCCCAAATTCCGGGAGATCAGGCGCAAAAAGGTGACTCGAGTATAAGCGGGGGGGGGGGGGGCATTTTCAGCACAAAAAAATGTGCTGAAAAACTCGGCTTATACTCGAGTATATACGGTACTTGATTTATAGATGTTATAAAGTAAATTGATTAAAAAATAATTTAACTAAAAATGAATGGGCTGCCAATGAACCCTGACATGATGATATTCATACAATGTAATTTAATGTAATTTAATGCACTATTGTACATTGTGGAAAGCTACAACACAGGTGCATTCATTGGAAAATGAAGGTCACCGCTACACAGTAACACACGTTATAGAACACGGGTTCTAATCATTCACCGATCTATCCAAAGCTATAAAAAAACATAAATTCTTCTTTCTTGCACTCTTTTAGCACACACCTCTTGCTCACCTGTAGGGGCTGCAGTTTTTTCTTCCTCTATTTCATCTAGCCTTACAAATCGATCTACTGGAAATAAAATATAACATTTTTTAGATAAGCCATCAAAGCAACCAACAAATGTTAAATAGAGCCTATGTTTCGTTTTACAGCATCTAACATTTCTGACCCCTCCTTCTGAACATGCCAGTTCCCTGGCTGTCATATTGATCCTCTGGTGTTGATCTTAAAACTTTAATCAGGAATCAGAATAAAGTACAGTGGAACCTCAGATTGCGAGTAGCACGGTTAACGAGCGTATAGCCCCGTACACACGGTCGGACTTTTGCCCAACAAACTTCGTTTTAAGCAAGTTGGACCAACAATCCGACCGTGTGTACGCTCCATCAGACAAACTTTTTTTCGTTTGGTTTTGTTTTCATCGGACAAAAGTTGGGTCTGCAAACGGACAAACTTTTGCCCAACAAAAGTCCGATGGAGCAAAGTCCGACCGTGTGTACAGGAAACCATCGGACTTTTGTCCGATGGACTAAACAACTAATGTTAAAATCAACCAACAAGAGCAGAGGTTGACCAAAGGGTGGCAGTAAAGAGCAGAAAAGAGCAGAAAAACCATGTGATGTTGCAAAAAGTTTTGGGAAAGTTTGCAGAAAAGTCCGAGCGTGTGTATGCTATGGGTGTTCCCGACCAACTCCGTTCGGACAAAAAAACACGGAAAAGTTCGATGGAAGTCCGACCGTGTGTACGACGCTTAATACAAAAAAATGTGCAGAAAAAATCGGTTTATACTCGAGTATATACGGGAACTAAATAAATGAATTTTTCGGACGAAACCGAAATTCCGAAACAAAATATTTCAGTGTGCACATGTATAATACGTAATTAAGGTACAGTATTGATAGATCTTGTTCCGATCTCAGGCTGTTAATTCTCTGATAACGCTCAGGATGGCAAACTCTGGGGTGGGTATTGAGGAGTGCCGAGTACAAAAGTTCATATCACTCAGAGGTCCTTTTAAAAAGTTTATTGGTTAAGAGCATGAAGTAAAGCCAAGGTGTTTCAAGGGAAAGGCCTCCCCCTACCTCAGTGCTAGAACAGTAGATGTAATTAGAATTAGAATGAGAACTCCCAGCATGGTAACCCTGAAATGATTCTGTCAGTTCATAATGCCCTAATATCGGTCTCCTTTTGCATCTCATCATAATTATAATTACATCTACTGCTCCAGCCCTGAAGAAGGGGCAGGCCTTTCCACTGAAACATGTTGGCTTTACTTGAGGTTCTAAATCAGAGGTCTCCAAACTTTCTAAACAAACAGCCAGTTTACTGTCCTACACAGTTAATGGAGTGGGACTGTGGCCAGAAAGGATAGAACTTGTCCTGGCATCAGTGAGAGTAAACAATGCAACATCTTTGATGGCAGGGGGAGGAATATTGCCCCATTTGAGGTGTCAGTGGTAGGAATTATGCCCCATTGTTGGTGCCAGTAGGAGGAATAGTGTCTCATACCAGTCATTGTCCTGCTGGAAGATGAACCTCCGCCCCAGTCTCAAGTCTTTTGCAGACTCTAACAGGTTTTCTTCTAAGATTGTCCTGTATTTGGCTCCATCCATCTTCCCATCAACTCTGATGATCTTCCCTGTCCCTGCTGAAGAAAAGCATCCCCACAACATGATGCTGCCACCACCATGTTTTACAGAGGGGATGGTGTATTCAGGGTGATGTGCAGTGTTAGTTTTCCGCCACACATAGCGTTTTGCTTCTAGGCAAAAAAGTTGTATTTTGGTCTCATCTGACCAGAGCACCTTCTTCCACATGTTTGCTGTGTCCCCCACATGGCTTCTTGCAAACTGCAAATGGAACTTCTTATGGCTTTCTTTCACCAATGTCTTTCTTCTTGCCACTCTTCCATAAAGGGCAGATTTGTGGAGAAGCACGACTAATAGTTGTCCTGTGGACAGATTCTCCCACCTGAGCTGTGGATCTCTGCAGCTCCTCCAGAGTTACCATGGGCCTCTTGGCTGCTTCTCTGATGAATGCTCTCCTTGCCCGGCCTGTCAGTTTAGGTGGACGGCCATGTGTTGGTAGGTTTGCAGTTGTGCCATACTCTTTCCATTTTCGAATGATGGATTGAACAGAGCTCCCTGAGATGTTCAAAGCTTGGGAGATTTTTTTATAACCTAACCCTGCTTTATACTTCTCCACAACTTTATCCCTGATCTGTCTAGTGTGTTACTTGGCCTTCATGATGCTGTTTGTTCACTAAGGTTCTCTAACAAACCTCTGAGGGCTTCATAGAACAGCTGCATTTATACTGAGATTAAATTACACGCAGGTGGACTCTATTTACTAATTAGGTGACTTCTGAAGGCAATTGGTTCCACAAGATTTTAGTTAGGGGTATCATAGTAATGGGGGCTGAATAAAAATGCACACCACACTTTTCATAAATGTATTTGTAAAAAGAAAAAAAACATTTATCACTTTCCTTCCACTTCATAATTATGTGCCACTTTGTGTTGGACTATCCATAAAATCCCAAATACATTTACATTTTTTGGTTGAAACATGGCAAAATGTGGAAAATTTCAAGAGGTATGAATAGTTTTTCAAGGCACTCTATTAGTGACTGGGTGTCCTTATTGGGGCACATGGCTACTGGAATCAGTGGGTGAGTAGGATGAGAAGCAGTAGAAGTGTTCTGCATTGGCCCTCCTTCCTCCCGGGGTCCATCAATAGTCCCCACCTATTGCTCAGATTTCCGTCGCTAACCCAAATAGTGGAGTGGAGTCCACTTCAGAGGACCATCCCACCCCTACACTGTCTCCATAAGAGGTCGGTGCCCTTTCTTCATTGTGGGCATGGGTCTTCCATCATAATGTTTTGTTTTTATGGGAGCAATCTCTAAACTTTCTTTCAATGAACTTTGGGTATTTTTCAGTGTGTTAAAAGATGTGTTAATCATTAATCTGTTAATGACCTGTTGCATAAGATTATCTTTATTGTTTGAACTGCATTTGAATCCTTGAAAAAGTGGACTTTGTTGCAAGAAACACATTGGATGATACCATCATATGCAGGATAATCTGTGATGTAACTATGATAAAAAGGTCTTCATGGTTTTTACCACTTGCCGACTGCTGCGCTCCGATATACATCGGCACAATGGAAGCGTTGGGCAAATCGACATACCTGTTTGTCCCCTTTAAGAAGCCGTGCGGCAGGCGCACCCGTCGCACTCTTCGTGACCGTGGGCCCCGCAAACTCGATGTTCGCCAGCGGCCTGCGATCGTGTCACGGAGAGGCAGAACGGGGAGATGCTTATGTAAACAAGGCATTTCCCTGTTCTGCCTAGTGACAGCACAGAGATCTACTGTTCCCTGTCATCGGGAGCAGTGATCGCTGTCATGTCACTTGTAGCCCACCCCCCCCCCACAGTTAGAATCACTCCCTAGGGCACTTAACCCCTTCATCGCCCCCTAGTGTTTAACCCCTTCCCTGTCAGTGTCATTTTTACAGTAATCGGTGCATTTTTATAGCACTGATCGCTGTATAAATGACAATGGTCCCAAAATAGTGTCAAAAGTGTCCGATGTGTCCGCCATAATGTCGCAGTCACGATAAAAATCGCAGATCGCCGCCATTACTAATAAAAAAAAATGCCATAAATCTATCCCCTATTTTTTAGACGCTATAACTTTTGTGCAAACCAATCAATATACGCTTATTGCAATTTTTTTTTTTTTTTACCAAAAATATGTAGAAGAATACGTATCGGCCTAAACTGAGGAAAACATTATTTTTTTTCATATATGTTTGGGGGATATTTATTATAGCAAAAATTCAAAAATCTTGTTTTTTTTTCAAATTTGTCGCTCTTTTTTTGTTTATAGCGCAAAAAATAAAAACCACAGAGGTGATCAAATACCACCAAAAGAAAGGTCTATTTGTGGGAAAAAAAGGACGTCAATTTAGTTTGGGAGCCACGTCGCACGACCGCGCAAGTGTCAGTTAAAGCAACGCAGTGCCGAATCGCAAAAAGTGCTCTAGTAAGGAAGGGGGTAAATTCTTCCGGGGCTGAAGCGGTTAAATTGGGAATATTTACATGTTCTCATTTTATTAAAATGTAACAATAAAAATGTTGTTCCTCATCAACGAAAAAAATATAGGCAAAAATATAGGCACACACCTATATGCCCCCTGGAGAGTGCGGCTGGTCCCTGTGTTGCAGAGGGGTAAGGAAAATATTATATTATATTATGTGTTTTTTTTTGTTTCGTTTTTTCACTGATGAGGTCAGTATTATATGATGTATGTGACATAATTGTAGAAATATTATGTATTTTTTCTTTTTTTTATGTTTTAGTCTATGTTTATTATACTCCTAACTGGAATAATTTTACGAATTTGATGTACAGACAGTATATGGTCCTGAGAAAGCAGGTTGTCCCAAGAAACGTGGAGACCAATCCATATCATCTTGGCAATTATATTTCAGAGTGTCTGAACCAGGGCTTTTTTTCTCAGAGAATATGTGCAGGAACTCCTCCCTTCCGAGACACCCCCTGACTCTGCCCCCTACCCACCTCCGAGCACCGTTCCTTAGTTCCACTCCTTACCCACCTCCCAGTACTGCCCCTTTTTAGAGAATACAGAACCAAGTATCATTTGGTGGTGCTAGGTATTTTGTATGGAATTTGTTAATGATAACAAAGGCAGTAAAATAGATCTAGCAACAATGGACAACCCAGGGACAATAGATCCACCCCAGCAACAATTGACTCCCAACAGTCAGCATCAATAGACCCTCCAGCAGCAAGCAATATTAGACCCTTACCTCAACAGTAGATCCCTCCCATCAGTGATTGACCTCCTGCAACATAAGACCTACCCAGCAACAATAGACCTCCCCAGAAACAATAGACCCCCCTGCAAAAATAGATTCCCTCCAGCAACAATAGATTCCTTAGTAGCCAGCATGAATAGACCCTCCAGCAGCCAGTAACAAAGACCAATTCCTCAACAGTAGATCCCACCCAGCAACAACTAACCCTAAGCAACATAAGACCCACCCCAGCAACAATAGATCCTCTATGAGCAACAGAAGACCTCCGCAGGTACAATAGACACCCTTCCTCTGCAAAAAAAGATTCCCCAGCAGCCAGCATCACTAGACCCTCCAGAACACCCCAGCATCCCTTGTCATTACATACATTCAGTTCTGGAGGTGCCGGAACTGCGTTCCCCCATGTTCCTGCAGAAAAAAAGCCCTGGTTGGAACCTACTTACACTATTGTGATCATTATCTGACCTTTTGTTTTTAATCTATACTGTGGTATCTATCTACGTCTAACTATTTTATGTGGAATGGAATAAAAAGTATTTTATTACCGTATATACTCGAGTATAAGCCGACCCGAATATAAGCCAAGGCACCTAATTTTACCACAAAAAAATGGGAAAAACGTATTGACTCGAGTATAAGCCTAAGGTGGGAAATGCAGCAGCTATTGTAAGTGGAAAAAGAGGGTCAACAATGTTCATCTGCAACCTCACTGTACCCATTTGCAGCCTCACTGTGCCCATTTGCATGCCTCACTGTGCCCATCTGCATGCCTCACTGTGCCCATCTGCATGCCTCACTGTGACTCATATACCTGATCTCCGTCCAGTATAACAAAGCCTCTGAGTCTCCCGCGGTGTCATGCAGTCAGTCGTGTTCTGTCATATTTTTCAACCCGTCAAATTCTCCAACCGAGGGTTCCACGGATGCGCGAGCGCGGCCACCGTCCAGTGTAACAAAGCCCCGCCTCCTCCTCCTCCTCGTCCTCGTCTGTGATAGATGGAACACTGATTCAGTTTCCCAGTGTTCCGCCTATCACAGACGAGGACAAGGAGGAGGCGGGGCTTTGTTACACTGGACGGCCGCCTCCTGGATGGACTGGATGGACAGACGGCCACCGACTGACTGCATGACTCCGTGGGAGACTCGAGTATAAGCCGAGGGGGGCTTTTTCAGCACAAAGAAAATGTGCTGGAAAACTTGGCTTATACTCAAGTATATACGGTACTTATAAATGTCATGTGTGTAGCGGGTATTTGAATTTAAGGGAAGCATCTGGGTGGTAGTATAACCCAGATGCACTGATTGCTAGGGAATCTGAGACCCTTTTATGGTTCTTGGAGGACTCTGGTGGTGTAAGGTTCCCTGCGGCCTGCGGGTGGCATTGTTGCCCTGGGCCGGAGTTGAACCTACACCGCAAGACTGTGCCTTTTTGTCCTCCCCTGGCGCTGGTACAGTGGGGCGGGGAACCTGCTGTGACGCAAAGGGAGAGGGGATAAAAGGGGCGGACGCCCTTACCACGGGATTCAGAGTTCGGAGTCGGAGGACACAGCCGCACCCAGGCACCTTCAGCCTGGGTGCTGGCATTCCAGAGTTCCAGGCCCAGGTGCCCTTGACCTGGCCGGAGCGGGAGATGGAGTCCATCTCAGGCACCTTTAGCCTGGGGTGAGGTACTGTGGCGGAGGCCTGGGGCTCAGTACCTTCGACTGAGTTCCACGAGGGTGGAGGAATCCGAGAGGGCCCTAACTCCTTGGGTGCCCGTGTCTGAGGTCGAGGAGACTGGTGAGCGGAACTTCTCTGGAGAGTCCGGCGCAGCATTGCTGGTGACAGAAAGGCCTCCGGTATCTCCCTTGGACGGATATCCTTCCCCTGACAGGGGCTTTGCTAGCGAAGGTAATTCATGTTCTACCTCACATAGTCAGTGGCAGTGACTATTCGCCATTGGTGACACCACAGTGGTTAGAGATACTTCAAAGGATTGTGCCTCGACCTACTCCCATTAATACTGAACTGTTGCAAAGGTCCCAACTTGACTGTGTTGTAGGTTTATTCGCTGAAAAGAATAAAACTGTGTTGGACCTATTCAGTGTGTGGAACTCTGGTTACTAGGAGCAAAGAGGGAGTCAAGGACGGAGGAAAGGATTTGACACCTACACAAAGCCCGATCTTTCTGGCCTTCACCTCTTCACTATGGAGGACATGGGCCGTGGTGTATCTCATCCCTCCCCCCGGTACTAACACCCCTAGACAAAGACAGAAAAGCCGAGAATGAGAAGGGGTGAGAGGGGTGAGGTCGCTACATGTGTGTTGGACTTCCAATGGCATATTTAAAGTCACATCTATACATGTTTGGATTTGCTTTGATTTTTTTGGGGATGATGCCCAATTAAATAATTTTTAGGCCTCATGCACGCTGGACGTTTTTACAGCTGCCGTTTTTTATAATCCACTCTTATCTTTGGGTGACTGCTTACATTTTTTTTATTATTATCACTTTTTCTCTCAGTGACAACAGTCACCAGGACAAACATAAAAGGTGAATCCCCCCAATGGAGAACACAGACAACAATTAAAACTCGATAAGGATTTCAACACTGGGCAAAAAAAAAAAAAAGACTTGGCTTTAAATGTTGTATTATTTCTCACCTTTTTTCAAGTCTTGGCGGAGTTCTTCTGCCACCAGTTTCTCATTGATGGCATCAAGAACTGCCAATGTCACCTCAACCCCATAGACATCCTTGTAGTAGGTTCTGATAAGATCAGCCACATCGCTCTGGTCCTTGTCTTCTAGCTGGCTCCTTGGGATCTTTCTATACATCTGTTTAATATCAGTGTCATGTAACTTGGCCTGGAACTTTTTGAATCCTTCCTTCTTCAAGTTCTCCAGAGCTGTCACCAAGACGACCCTCACTGTTACCCTCATCTTCTCATAGGATGAATGTCACACAGTTCCAATTGCCATGAGTCTTCATTGGTCTCTTTTTCTTCCTCTACCATGGATGCAACATCATGCCTGAGATTAAATAATGAAAAAATAGGCAGACCATTGTTAAAAATTCTTAGCTTGGAGAGCTTCCTAAAATGAAAACCTTTTCACCATACACTAGCTCCAACATTGGATCAGAACAGAGACATTAACCACTTAAGGATCAGCGCACAACGATATACGTCAACAAAATGGCACGGCTGGACAGATGGACGTATCTGTACCTCCCCTTTAAGATGCGGCATTGTGGGCGCACGCCCACCACGAGTCCCACCGCGGGTCCCGCGGACTCGATATCCGCGGGAATACCCGCGATCGTCTCACGGAGAGGAAGAACGGGGAAATGCTGATGTAAACAAGCATTTTCCTGTTCTGCCTAGTGACAGGACACTGATCACAGCTCCCTGTAATCGGGAGCGGTGATCAGTGTCGTGTCACACGTGTACAGCGAGGCCTTGTGGTCGCAGCGCAGCACCGCCAGCCATCCGCCCTGGACGTCCTCCTCCTCCATCCCCAGCCACTGCTCTGGAACCTGCCCTTTTTAAACTGCCAGATTGAGCTCTCTATCTTTCTTCACTCTGCATTAAAGTTTGAACCTGCTGTGGTCGTGAAAGAAACTCTCAGAAGGAAGTCCCCTGTTGTGCCCATCATCACACGCTTCCTTAACAGGATTTCTTGTGGTGCCAGCTCCATGGACCTTCTGTGACCTGTAGTTCCTCTACTCTTCCACCCAGCTGAATACAACCACTTCATTGTACATGTGAGTGAGTATTGCTATTAATAAATGTTACTTACATTGATATCTATCTCAGAGGCGCCCCTCTCCTTGTTTTTTTGGTCTAGCTCACTGGAAACCGGCTTCTGGTCCTGTTGGTGGCTGCCCTGACTGCCCTCCCCCCATTAATGCATTTGAGAGTATAACCTCTCTTTTATCTGGCCTTGGACTATTCGGTACTCTATATTCTATCCATATACTGAGGTACTTGTAAATTGCGCCTGTATTACTTGTTTTTTGTTCAAATAGACTAGCAGTGACATGCACTGCTTCCAATGACGGGAACCATATGAAAACTATGGCTCAATGGGCCACAATTGTCATATAGTTATGCTATAGCAGATCTGTCCGCTCGGAGTCATTTATGCCAACACCAAGAAGTGGCCAGTCCCTTGGAGAGGCATAAAACAAACGTCCTCAAAAGAGAAAACATCGCCGTGTCCACAGGAAGATTTTCACGCCACAGGTCTTCCACTAACGTCTGTATGTGCGAATACGCTCACATGAGCGCATTACAGCAAAACCGACACTGGGGGACATCTGACAACATACATTAATAACATTTTCCACAACACTATGTAGCAGCATATTTAGTGTAAGTCATGTGACTACCTATTTATTTGATACAATATTTTCTACAATGTAACAATAAATCATGTACTGTCATTTTTACGTTTCTGTCTATATCTGACATGGCGGTTGCCTCACTCAAAGTCCCACAGCTCTCATTTTCTACAAATCAATTTAGGGATGGAGGTCGTGTGTGTGCCAGGTCACATCCAATTTACCGTTTTGATAAATTGTTTTCTGTTTTCTGCAAAAAAACCTGGTTGGTGTCAATGTAAAGTTAAGGCCCATACACATGGTCGGACTTTTGGCCAACAAACTTCATTTTGAGCAAATTGGACCAACAATCCGACCGTGTGTGCGCTCCATCGGACAAACTTTTTTTGCTTTTTTCTTGTTTTCATCGGACAAAAGTTGGGTCTGCAAACGGACAAACTTTTGCCCAACAAAAGTCCGATGGAGCAAAGTCCGACCGTGTGTACAGAAAACCATCGGACTAAAATCAACTAACAATAGCAGAAGTTGACCAAAGGGTGGCGGTAAAGAGCAGAAAAGAGCAGAAAAACCACGTGATGTTGCAAAAAGTTTTGGGAAAGTTTGCAGAAAAGTCCTGTGGTGTGTATGCTATGGGTGGGCCCGGCCAACTCCGTTCGGACAAAAATCCACGGAAAAGTCAGATGGAAGTCCGACCGTGTGTACGAGGCTTTAATGACACTCTCAGATCAGTTTGCAGATTGCAGTGCGAACTGTCAAATGGTGCAGGAATCGGATTGCATACGTGTGAACACACATGCGATCCGATTCCAGTGCAGACCAAAAAAAAAAAAGGGTCCTGCACCATTTTGGATGCATTTGCGATGCGATTTCAGCTATAAAGTTTGTATGACTGAATTTGCATCGCACAGACATCGCATGTGATCGGCACAGCATCATGCGGTGCGAATCACATGCAACATCTGTGATCGCACGAGTGTGAACCCAGTCTGAGTGCAGCCGCTGTCCCGGGAGAGCAGCATGACCCACACATATCAGTTGTAAGCTACGTTCTGCTATTCTCCAGACTTGCGAAACTATCAGTTCATTAGGTTATAAAACATTATTATTAATTACAATTCCTTATTGCATACTGACCTTCACATTCATTCCACTCTTTAGGCCCTGCTAGTAAAAGCCCATACAGACCCATACAGACATTCTTTGCACAGCACAAAGCTGAGGGTGTGTTTCCTTTGCTTGTATTATCTTCTGGTCTGCTGCCAGATCCTGTCCCCATAGACTGGCCCCTTCCACTAGTTATACAGCTATTTCCTACCCACATCATGGGAGGAGGTGATAGCAGATCTGCGCGCTGCAAAACACACTGAAATGTAACTGTTACCATTCATCACACTCGGGGAATTCCACCTGGTACAGTTCTGCAGCAAACAACCTTCCCACTATTATTGGCACACTGGCACATAGGTTCTGCTATGATGGCCTATCATTTTTAATTAACCACTTCCATACCGGAATTCTGGCTCTCCTCTCCTACATGTAAAAAATTACTCAGAACCCTCAAATATTATATATGTTTTTTTTAGAGAGTCCCTAATGAATACAATGCAACTGCAACTTTTTATGTCACACGGTATTTGCGCAGCAATTTTTAAAACACGTTTAAAAAAAAAAAAAACACTTTCATGAATAAATAAAAAACAAAACAGTAAAGTTAGCCCAATTTTTTTGTATAATGTGAAAGATAATGTTACGCCGAATAAATGGATACCTAACATGTCACACTTTAAAATTGCGCACACACGCGGAATAGCGCCAAACTTTGGTACTTAAAAATCTCCTTAGTCTACATTTTAAAATGCTTTACAGGTAACATGTTTAGAGGTACAGGGGAGATCTTGGGCTAGAACTGTTGCTCTCACTCTAATGTTCACGGCAATATCTCACATGTGTGGTTTGAACGGCGTTTACATATGTGGGTGCGACGTAAGTATGCGTCCGCTTCCGTGTGCGAGAATTTATTTTTTATTATTATTGTTTATTTTTTTTTATTTTTTTAATTGTTACACTTTCCCTTTAATTTTTTTTTCACGTTTATCCCTATTACAAGGAATGCATGACAGGTTCTCTTTACAGGGAGATCTGGGGTCTAGACCTCCTGCTCTCTAGCTCTCTCATCACCTGCTCCCATGCTCGTCTCCAGGGCTTTTCCAGAGCCTCTCAAAGCCTATGGAACTCCTTACCCCAATCTGTCCGTCTATCTCCTTCTCTATTAGCTTTTAGAGGATCCCTAAAAACCCTCCTCTTCAGAGAAGCCTATCCTACCCACACTTAACAACTGTATTTTCATTTTGTCCACCTGATCATCCCCCACAGCTACTACCCTTTGTTTCACGTGACCCTCCCTACTAGACTGTAAGCTCTAACGAGCCGGGCCCTCTGATCCCTCTGTATTGAATTGTATTGTGACTGTACTGTCTTCCCTGTTGTTGTAAAGCGCTGCGCAAACTGTTGCCGCTAAATAAATCCTGTATAATAATAATAATAATAATAATAATAATATAAGACCTCACATCTCTCCTCTAGGCTGGAAAAACTGAGTTAAAAAAAAAAAAAGCAATACCAGGCTTTCCTGTTAAAAAAAACAGCAGATTTTACATCTGCTGAGGCTGGATGTGACGTCATCACGTCGCGCCTGGCCTCCAAAAGGTCATAGAGACTGCTGGGGACCATATGGTCCACAATATCCTCTATGGCACAGGTGTCAAACACAAGGCCCACGGGCCGAATCCAGCCCTCCGGGCCATTTCATGTGGCCCTCACACCTCTTCTGCAGCTGCCGGAGAGCTCCAGCCCTACTCTGGTCCTCCTCCAGACCCTGTACTTTCTGCTTTCAAGCAATGCATCCAGCTTCTCCCCAGCAGCAGCATAAGAAAAGTAAGGTGCACTGTGATGTAAGGGAGAGTGGGGGACTCAACTTCTGATGGTGGGGTGGCTCTTGACATCTAATGTAAGGGGAGGGGATGCGCTGGACATCTAATCTTACAGATACAACCGGCCCTTTTGAGAACAATCATAATGCTGATGCTCCCCACGATGAAATTGAGTTTGACACCCCTGCTCTATGGTAAACTTCCACCACCGGCATATTTATTTCCTGGCTCGCCGATCGCACAGGCGAGCTGGTAGAAGCACCGCAGGGTGACGGGGAACAGCCACTATGATTGTTTTTAGGGTGCAGGGAATCACCAGCAAAAAAAAAAAAGAAGATATCTGCATGATGCCTGCAGCTGCACCCATCATCCAGATATCCCCACTCAAACTCTAGTCTAGGGAATCATATGACTTACAGCGGGCGGGAAGTGGTTAAAGCGGTATTAAATCCAAAACCAAAAATGTCATATATTACAGCTTATTAGCTGTCATTAGATGTGGTGGCTGCATTAGTTTTCTTTTCTTAGGCCTCGTACACACGGCCGAGATTCTCGGACAAGAAACTTGTCCCGGCCGAGTGTACACACGCTCGTTTCAAAGAACCCGCGGTTCTTTGAAAGGAGTGTACGCGGTGACGTCATCGACTACGTCGAGCATGCGCTCGTCACATTCGATGCCGTCGCCGCCATCTTGGTATACCCTACGTATGCCTAGGAAGCTACCGCGCATGCGTCGAATTCATTTCGAACATGCGCGGGCTTCCGGGCGGACAGGTAAGTGTACACACACTCACTTTTCTCGTCGAGAAACATGCCGAGGAGAATCTCGACGAGAAAATAGAGAGCAGGTTCTCTATTTTCTCGTCGAGGTTTCCATAGTTGCCAACATTGCAAAAAAAACATCTGGGACACTTTTTTGTATTGAGGCGGAGCCTTGCTATAATCAGGGGGCGGGGCATTCGTTTGTAGGCGTGTCATGCCGGAGTGAAAAATGCGTCGCGCGAAGCGCGTCGCGGCGATAAATGGGCGTGGTTTACGCACGATAGTGGGTGTGGTTTGAATGGGCGTGGTTCAAAGGGGTGTGGCTAGAGTCCGAGGTGAGAGAAAGAGAGAGAAAGAAATAGAAAGAAAGAAGCCAGATCCTACACCACAATAGTAATGTGTAACAAAATTGGCAGATAAGGATACTCCAAAACACCTGTTGGCGCTTCAATCATCCCGGCACCATGGTTGTTACGGTGTCAGGATGATTGAAGTGCATTATTTCTATTTTTACATTGTAATATAAAATGAAATCATTCAACTCACCATAATGCCGAATCAGTGGAAACCCTGAGCGTGTTACCTGCCACGTCGCCTGCCACCAGATGGCCTCCCCAGCAGTCCGTCCTTGCATCAGGTGCCTCCCCAGCAGTCCGTCCTTGCATCAGGTGCCTCCCCAGCAGTCCGTCCTTGCATCAGGTGCCTCCCCAGCAGTCCGTCCTTGCATCAGGTGCCTCCCCAGCAGTCCGTCCTTGCATCAGGTGCCTCCCCAGCAGTCCGTCCTTGCATCAGGTGCCTCCCCAGCAGAGCCCCCTCCACACTTGTGGACAAGGGTCCAAAAATCATGATTGTCCCGGGAAATTCGGGACTGTTGGTAACTATGCAGGCGTCCCCAGTGGAGTCCCCCCTTACATCAGGCGTCCCCAGTAGAGTCCCCCCTTACATCAAGTGTCCCCAGAGGAGTCCCTCCTTACATCAGGCGTCCCCAGCGGAGTCCCTCCTTACATCAGGCGTCCCCAGAGGAGTCCCTCCTTACCTCAGACGTACCCAGCGGAGTCCCTCCTTACATCAGGTGTACCCAGAGGAGTCCCCCTTACATCAGGCGTCCCCAGCAGAGTCCCCCCTTACATCAGGCGTCCCCAGCGGAGTCCCCCCTTACATCAGGCGTCCCCAGTGGAGTCCCCCTTACATCAAGTGTCCCCAGCGGAGTCCCCCCTTACCTCAGGCGTCCCCAGCGGAGTCCCCCCTTACCTCAGGCGTCCCCAGCGGAGTCCCCCTTACATCAGGCGTCCCCAGCGGAGTCCCCCCTTACCTCAGGCGTCCCCAGCGGAGTCCCCCCTTACATCAGGCGTCCCCATCGGAGTCCCCCCTTACATCAGGCGTCCCCAGCGGAGTCCCCCCTTACATCAGGCGTCCCCAGCGGAGTCCCCCCTTACCTCAGCCGTCCCCAGCGGAGTCCTCCCTTACCACAGGCGTTCCCAGCGGAGTCCCCCCTTACCACAGGCATCCCCAGCGGAGTCCCCCCTTAACCACAGGCATCTCCTGTCTCGGCCGCCATTATTGTTTCCCCTTCCCCGAAGGGGAACAAAATAGAGGCGGAGCCGACAGTGTGGCTGAAAAAAAAAAAATTAAGCTGTGGCGCTGCCGACCCCCGCCCCTTTCCATTACAGACAGACCTGCAGCGGGGCGGGGCGGGGCGGGGGGGTGGCCTGCCGGCCAGCCAAAACACAGATGTAGTACAATAGAAGATAAAGCTGCTGCGGCGCCGCCCACCCCCGGGGAGGTGCGGGGTGTGGGCGGCGCCGCAGCGGCTTTATTTTCTATTGTACTACATCCGTGTTTTGGTCTTCTTGAACATGGCGGCCGGCCGAGACATTGTCTCCGCCAGCCGTGGACCTCTAGCGGCGGCGGCCTGCGGCGTCCAAATTCGGGGAAAACGGGAAAAATCGGATTGGCCGGGACATTGGCCGGGACAAAATAAATCCGGGAAAAGGGTTTGAATCCCGGGAATGTCCCGGCCAATCCGTGACTGTTGGCAACTATGGGTTTCTTGTTGGTTTTCTCGACGAGAAACCCGATAGCCGCGTACACACGACCGATTTACTCGGCAAGACCTCTCTGCCAGCAAGTTTCTTGCTGGTTCTTGCCGAGAAAATCGGTCGTGTGTACGAGGCCTTAGGCTTTTTTCCCCCTCTGTTTTCACCTGGTGATCTGGCCAGTAACACACCTCTTGAGTGCCTCCACTCTGGATTAAGGAGCACAGGAGGCACATTTCGACAGCAGCATTGTTAGTCTGGGGGGAGGGGAGTGTAAAATGGACTAGCAGATTTAGATACACTAACAAATTGAAGTCAAACTCCAGCTAAAACTTTGTAAGCAGTTACAGCAAACAATGATGTTCTTTTTGGGATAAAGGTCTAATATGAACAAATAAAAGCTGACCATTGTAAGCACCCCTGTATCATGGCTTATGTGGACAGGTTACCAGATAAATCGATTAAATGGATCGAACTTTCTTGTTCATGAGATATCAGGGAAAATAAGTGTCCCAGTACTAGTGGTTAAATTATGATGTTTTGTCTGATTTATTGACTAAATACATTTGAATACCAAATGTGTAACAAAACCGCGTGCGTCTGCAAAATTATAGTACTGAAAATTATCAACAAGCAACGATTTCAATGCCTTACCAGCTCATCATTTTACAGTAAACCATAAATGATGACGGTAGAATTTCTGCTTTCCCTCCAGTGTACACGGCGATATACTGTATATCATGTGTGGTGCAATTGTGGCCTAGATACGTGTGTGCGCCCTGCGCTTTCATTTGCAATTTTAGGTGTGTGCAGGGCAACTGGGTTACTTTAAAAAAAAAAATTTTTAGTAAAAAAATGTTTTAATCTTTTTTTTTTTCCATTTAACCACTTCAATACCGGGCACTTTTGCCCCTTCCTGCCCAGGACAATTTTCAGCTTTCAGCGCTGTTGCATTTTGAATGACAATTGCGCGGTCATGAAACACTGATCCCAAACTAAATATTTATAATTTCCTTCCCACAAATAGAGCTTTCTTTTGGTGGTATTTGATCACCTCTGCAGGTTTTATTTTTTGTGCTATAAACAAAAAAAGAACGTACATTTTGAAAAAAAAAAAACCTAATGGGCACTGATAGGCGGCACTGATGGGCACAGGATAGGCAGCTCTGATGAGGAGCTACTGACAGGCATGACTGAGTGGCATCTGAAAGGCACTGACAGGCATTACTGATGGGGCACTGATTGGTACTTTTATGGGAACTGATTGGCACTTTTATGGGCACTGGCAGGTGTTTATTATGGGGACGGGCACTTATTGACAGCTGGATGGGCACATCTGATGGGGGCTGCACTGATAATCAATGTGCTGATTATCAGCACAGACCCCCCTCCCCCCTCTGACAGGGAGAGCTGCCGATCTGACAGCTTTACCTACCCCGGATGCCTGCATACTTAGATGTGTTCCTTTTAACCACTTCAATACAGGGCTTTTTGTACCACTTCCATACCGGGCCTATTCTAGCACTTCTCTCCTACATGTACAAATCATCATTCTTTTGCTAGAAAATTACTCAGAACCCCCAAACATTATGTATGTTTTTTTTAGCAGACACCCTAGGGAATAAAATGACAGTCATTGCAACTTTTTTTCTTGCACGATATTTGCGCAATAATTTTTCAAACGCCTTTTTTTTTTTTTTATTGTTTCTTGAATTAAAAAATAACAAAACAGTAAAGTTAGCCATGTCACGCTTTAAAGTTGCGCACACTCATGGAATGGCGCCAAACTTCGAAACTTAAAAATCTCCATAGGCGACGCTTTCATTTTTTTAAAGGTTACCAGGTTAGAATTACAGAGGAGGTCTAGTGCTAGAATTGTTGCACGCGCTCTAACGTGTTCTAACCTCACATGTGTGGTTTGAACGGCATTTACATATGTGGGCGACTTACGTGTGCATTTGCTTCTGATCGCGAGCTACCGGGGACAGGGGCATTTAAATTTAAATTTTTTTTTTTTTTTTTTTTTTTACTTATTTATTAATTTTTTACAATTATTTTACTTTTCTTTTTTTTTTTGATCACTTTTATTCCTATTACAAGGAATGTAAACATCCCTTGTAATAGGAATGTGTGTGACAGGTTCTCTTTATTGAGAGATGCGGGGTCAATAAGACCCCACATCTCTCTTCCAGGCTGGAAAGCATGAGATCAGTGAAAAAATCTAGCTTCAGGCATCATTCAGATATCCCCCCACAAAGCCCAGGACATCATATGACGTCCACCCAGGATGGGAGATCCCATCTGTGGACGTCATTTGACTATGGCTGGGTAGGGAAGTGGTTAATTATCAACCATGTGAGTTGCTAAATGTTGTAACTTCATGAAAGCGGAAGTAAACCCATTCATAAAACAGTTTTATTTCCGGCACGTGCCGGAAATGTAACACTCCCATTGGTTGTGCTCTCAACCAAACTGTTAAACCATCCAATGGCTGGTGTCATAACTGATCAGATGTGCAGCATCATGGCAGTTGTAGACTAAACAGAGGCAAAGATGGCAGCTTCCTTGGCTGAAAACTATAGGGGGGTTTACTTCCACTTTAAATGTAACCATATTGCTACACTTAGAGGTGCCTCTCTCCTCTTATACTCTGTAGCTCCTGCTGGATTTTGCTTCTAATCCCCTTGTGGAGGCTTCCATTTGTGGATGGACATTTTATGGTTACACAACTAATCACATCGCTATAATCTTTTTATATGGGATATAAACTAAAGGACTTATGAATAAATGGTTGTGGAACAAATCATTTGAGTTTCCATTCTTTCTTATGGGGGTGCAAAGTTTCCCCTCAAGGGCAGGACTTTATAGGCATAGACTGTACAACCACTATAGGGTAAAAAAGTTATTTGATTGTTTATTATACAAATTACAAAAAAATATATATAGAAAGTAACACAAAAGCAATAATTTCATAAAATGAAAATAGGTCGTCATATAAATCATACAGAGTTACATCAATTGCCTGGACCTAGCCACGCATGTATGCACTGATGATTCTTTCTTATGGGGAAATTCACTTTGATATACAAGTGCTTTGGATTACAAGCATGCTTCCGGAACAAATTATGCTCGCAATCCAAGGTTTTACTGTATATTGCTCTCTAGACTTGTTACATTGCATCTCTTCATACAAAGACATGTGTATTTCCTATGCTCTTCAGCTCCATCTAGTGTCCATAATGCAATATTTCACTACTGCCCATAATAAAAGCACATACGTTCAGAAGAGAAAATTAGCCTAAAGAGCATTCATTTTTTCCCAGGTCACACAGAATGACTGTACATGCAAATCTTCTGTACCAATGTCTATGCAAATGTTATTATAATCGGCTCCAAAGTGTTGGAGGTCCCCTGTGTGCTGAACAGGAGAATGAAAGAATCCATGAATATCTTGGCAACGTTTCCCGCTGTCTCATCCAGTTGGGAAGTGTGCCAGATGGTCCGCACTTCCTTTAGGAAAGTGAAAGTAGAATGTGAGAGTTGTCACCTCGCCCCTCGCAAGGTTTCCATGCTGCAGTTATGACTTTTCTGGGAATTCTGCTGCTTCTCCTTCTATACCAGACTTGTAAGTAGTCATTATTATTTATATCGGATAAGTAGGAAAGGGTGGAAGGTGTTCATGTAACTGCAGAGATTAGATATAAGATATAGTAAAGGTCTCTGATGTTCTGGTCAGGGATATCAGAGCTGTATAATCCTGACTACTGTAATATTGCACCATCTCCATTCTGGAACTCGGAAACAGAATGACCTTTACCTTACCCTATAATGACCTTTACCTTCCCCTATCATGACCTTTACCTTCCCCTATCATGACCTTTACCTTCCCCTATCATGACCTTTTACCTTCCCCTATCATGACCTTTACCTTCCCCTATCATGACCTTTACCTTCCCCTATCATGAACTTTACCTTCCCCTATCATGACCTTTACCTTCCCCTATAATGACCAGTGTCGGCTGGTACTCCAAAAAAAAAATTGTCCCCTTAAATGCAGCCAATTTCCCCAAAAATGCAGCCAGTTCCCCCCCAAATGCAGCCAGTTTCCCCCTCAAATGCAGCCAGTTTCCTCCCAAATGCAGCCAGTTTCCTCCCAAATGCAGCCAGTTTCCCCCTCAAATACAGCCAGTTTCCTCCCAAATGCAGCCAGTTTCCCCCTCAAATACAGCCAGTTTCCTCCCAAATGCAGCCAGTTTCCTCCCAAATGCAGCCAGTTTCCTCCCAAATGCAGCCAGTTTCCCCCTCAAATACAGCCAGTTTCCCCCTCAAATACAGCCAGTTTCCTCCCAAATGCAGCCAGTTTCCCCCTCAAATACAGCCAGTTTCCTCCCAAATGCAGCCAGTTTCCCCCTCAAATACAGCCAGTTTCCTCCCAAATGCAGCCAGTTTCCCCCTCAAATACAGCCAGTTTCCTCCCAAATGCAGCCAGTTTCCTCCCAAATGCAGCCAGTTTCCTCCCAAATGCAGCCAGTTTCCTCCCAAATGCAGCCAGTTTCCCCCTCAAATACAGCCAGTTTCCCCCTCAAATACAGCCAGTTCCCCCCCAAATGCAGCCAGTTTCCCCCTCAAATGCAGCCAGTTTCCTCCCAAATGCAGCCAGTTTCCTCCCAAATGCAGCCAGTTTCCCCCTCAAATACAGCCAGTTTCCCCCTCAAATACAGCCAGTTTCCTCCCAAATGCAGCCAGTTTCCCCCTCAAATACAGCCAGTTTCCCCCTCAAATACAGCCAGTTTCCTCCCAAATGCAGCCAGTTTCCCCCTCAAATACAGCCAGTTTCCCCCTCAAATACAGCCAGTTTCCTCCCAAATGCAGCCAGTTTCCTCCCAAATGCAGCCAGTTTCCTCCCAAATGCAGCCAGTTTCCCCCTCAAATACAGCCAGTTTCCCCCTCAAATGCAGCCAGTTTTCCCCTCAAATGCAGCCAGTTCCCCCCCTCCAAATGCAGCCAGTCCCCCCCCCAAATGCAGCCAGTTTACCCCTCAAATGCAACCAGGTTTCCCCCCAAAAGCAGCCAGTTCCCCCCCCAAATGCAGCCAGTTTCCTCCCAAATGCAGCCAGTTTCCCCCTCAAATACAGCCAGTTACCCCCTCAAATGCAGCCAGTTTCCCCTCAAATGCAGCCAGTTTCCCCTCAAATGCAGCCAGTTTCCCCTCAAATGCAGACAGTTTCCTCCCAAATGCAGCCAGTTTCCCACTCAAATACAGCCAGTTACCCCCTCAAATACAGCCAGTTACCCCCTCAAATGCAGCCAGTTTCCCCTCAAATGCAGCCAGTTTCCCCTCAAATGCAGCCAGTTTCCCCCCAAATACAGCCAGTTCGTCCCCGAATTCCGCCAGTTTGTCCCCAAATGCCGCCAGTTTCCCCCCAGCCCAGCACTTACCTTCCTTGGGTCAGCCATCCTCCTCCACGCTCCCTCGATGTCTTCTTCCGTCCTCGATGTCGCTTCAGCCAATCAGGTGACCGGTAACCAGACCCAGTGCACCTGATTGGCTGAGAGGCGGGTCAGTGTTAGGGAAGCGATTCCCTAACACAGCATGGTTTAAACCGGGAACGCACAGCAGTGCGCCCGCTGTTTAACCATTTGGAAGCCTATTAGAGCCCACAGGCTGTAATCAGGAAGCCTATTAGAGCCGCTGGCTCTAATCAGGCACTTCCAAAACACGCCCATCGCTGTAATTCAGATGGCCGACGCTCAACAGGGGGCCGGACACCTGAATAGGGGGTGGCAGCTGCGACAATAGATAGATTCATGCAATGCATGAATCTATCTATTGTTTAGTGATGGATGCAGGAGAGAGGGGGCGGCGCTCCTGCGCCCACTATGGACGCACCGCCACTGATAATGACCTTTACCTTCCCCTATTCTGTGTCTGCTTGATATTGAAGAATTGGCGCAGATAACAGTTTATTATATTTCTCTGGTTCCCGTGGTATGAGATTCTTGGGTTTCAAGTGGAATTCAAAAATTCAGATTCAGAATACAAATGACTAAAATATAATTATATTAAACAAGACAACACAAAAATCACAATAACAAGACACACCAACAATAACCTAACCAATAACAGCAATTAATGCCACATTAAACAAAATCAATATTGTATTATAATCAACCATACCAACCTATGAAAATACTACATAGAATAAATAACACTGAATGAAAAAATAACAAAAAAATCTAACTACCAACATGCATATTACACCACTTTTAAATAATCATTACACTATATTACCAAAAGTATTGGGACGCCTGCCTTTACTCACACATGAACTTTAATGGCATCCCAGTCTTAGTCCGTAGGGTTCAATATTCAGTTGGCCCCGCCCTTTGCAGCTATAACAGCTTCACCTCTTCTGGGAAGGCTGTCCACAAGGTTTAGGAGTGTGTCTATGGGAATGTTTGACCATTCTTCCAGAAGTGCATTTGTGAGGTGAGGCACTGATGTTGGACGAGAAGGCCTGGCTCACAGTCTCTGCTCTAATTCATCCGAAAGGTGTTCTATCGGGTTTAGGTCAGGACTCTGTGCAGGCCAGTCAAGTTTCTCCACCCCAAACTCACTCATCCATGTCTTTATGCATACCTCCCAACTGGCACGGATTGTGCGGGTTTTACCCGCAGAGGCTCCTCCTTCCCGCACTCCCGCGAGACTATCATGTTTCCCGCACAGCAGGAAACATGAACAGAAGAAGAGGAGCAGCAGCAGCAGGTAAGAGCTCCCCCCCGCGATCGGCGCACTAGTATGCCCCCGCCGTGCCCCAAACCCCCCCGCTTAAAATTTTTTTTTTTTTTTTTTGCAAGTCCTTTTTTTTTTTAAATGTTCCGGCGGCAACCATCACCCCCAACCCCCCCCCCCCCAGCTCAACAACTCTGGTTGGCAGGGGAGAGGGGACATCAGAATGTCCCGCGAAGGGACTTTACAAAGTTGGGAGGTATGCTTTATGGACCTTGCTTTGTGTACTGGTCCAAATCATTTGGTGGAGGGGGATTATGGTCTGGGGTTGCTTTTCAGACAGGGGGTGTCAGCGGTGATTAGGGATGAGCTTCGTGTTCGAGTCGAACATACGTTCGACTCGAACATTGGCTGTTCGATCGTTCGACGAAGATCGAACGATTTGGGCCGTTCGCGCCAAATTCGAGTGACGCGAACGGCCCACAATGCACTACGCCATCGCAGTGTCATCCAGGCGCTGTGATTGGCCAAGCATGCACTGTGACCCCGCATGCTTGGCCAATCACAGCGCCGGCAGCGAGGAGAGCAATGATTGGCCACAGGCAGGATGCCTGTGGCCAATTATTGCTGAGGGTGTTTAGTACACGCCCCACACTATAAAAGGCCGCCAGCACGGCGGCCTAGTGTAGTGTGTTCCGGAGCAGGGATAGAGTAGCATAGGCAGGGACAGTGACTGTTATTTCTTTCTTGCTTAACCTGGATTCCTTTAGTTTAGGGAAAGAGAAGGATAGGTAGGGAGAGTGTCAGTGTGTTTTGTCCTTGTGCTATATTGTGCTTAAAAAAACATTTATTCTAGGGACAGAAAACTCTAGGTAGGGACAGTGTCAGTTTCTTTCACTCTGCAAGTCCTTGTTTCCAGGGACCTGTAAGGACAGTGAGTTAATTGTCCTTGTGCTATATTGTGCTTAAAAAAAACATTTATTCTAGGGACAGAAAACTCTAGGTAGGGACAGTGTCAGTTTCTTTCACTCTGCAAGTCCTTGTTTCCAGGGACCTGTAAGGACAGTGAGTTAATTGTCCTTGTGCTATATTGTGATTAAAAAAAACATTTATTCTAGGGACAGAAAACTCTAGGTAGGGACAGTGTCAGTTTCTTTCACTCTGCAAGTCCTTGTTTCCAGGGACCTGTAAGGACAGTGAGTTAATTTTCCTTGTGCTATATTGTGATTAAAAAAAACATTTTTTCTAGGGACAGAAAACTGTAGGTAGGGAGAGTGTTTTTTTTCTTTCACTCTGCAAGTCCTTGTTTCCAGGGACCTGTAAGGACAGTGAGTTAATTGTCCTTGTGCTATATTGTGCTTAAAAAAAACATTTATTCTAGGGACAGAAAACTCTAGGTAGGGACAGTGTCAGTTTCTTTCACTCTGCAAGTCCTTGTTTCCAGGGACCTGTAAGGACAGTGAGTTAATTGTCCTTGTGCTATATTGTGATTAAAAAAAACATTTATTCTAGGGACAGAAAACTCTAGGTAGGGACAGTGTCAGTTTCTTTCACTCTGCAAGTCCTTGTTTCCAGGGACCTGTAAGGACAGTGAGTTAATTTTCCTTGTGCTATATTGTGATTAAAAAAAACATTTATTCTAGGGACAGAAAACTCTAGGTAGGGACAGTGTCAGTTTCTTTCACTCTGCAAGTCCTTGTTTCCAGGGACCTGTAAGGACAGTGAGTTAATTTTCCTTGTGCTATATTGTGATTAAAAAAAACATTTTTTCTAGGGACAGAAAACTGTAGGTAGGGAGAGTGTTTTTTTTCTTTCACTCTGCAAGTCCTTGTTTCCAGGGACCTGTAAGGACAGTGAGTTAATTTTACTTGTGCTATATTGTGCTTAAAAAAAAACATTTTTTCTAGGGACAGAAAACTGTAGGTAGGGAGAGTGTTTTTTTTCTTTCACTCTGCAAGTCCTTGTTTCCAGGGACCTGTAAGGACAGTGAGTTAATTGTCCTTGTGCTATATTGTGCTTAAAAAAAACATTTATTCTAGGGACAGAAAACTCTAGGTAGGGACAGTGTCAGTTTCTTTCACTCTGCAAGTCCTTGTTTCCAGGGACCTGTAAGGACAGTGAGTTAATTTTCCTTGTGCTATATTGTGATTTAAAAAAACATTTATTCTAGGGACAGAAAACTCTAGGTAGGGACAGTGTCAGTTTCTTTCACTCTGCAAGTCCTTGTTTCCAGGGACCTGTAAGGACAGTGAGTTAATTTTCCTTGTGCTATATTGTGATTAAAAAAAACATTTTTTCTAGGGACAGAAAACTGTAGGTAGGGAGAGTGTTTTTTTTCTTTCACTCTGCAAGTCCTTGTTTCCAGGGACCTGTAAGGACAGTGAGTTAATTTTACTTGTGCTATATTGTGCTTAAAAAAAACATTTTTTCTAGGGACAGAAAACTGTAGGTAGGGAGAGTGTTTTTTTTCTTTCACTCTGCAAGTCCTTGTTTCCAGGGACCTGTAAGGACAGTGAGTTAATTTTCCTTGTGCTATATTGTGATTAAAAAAAACATTTTTTCTAGGGACAGAAAACTGTAGGTAGGGAGAGTGTTTTTTTTCTTTCACTCTGCAAGTCCTTGTTTCCAGGGACCTGTAAGGACAGTGAGTTAATTTTACTTGTGCTATATTGTGCTTAAAAAAAACATTTTTTCTAGGGACAGAAAACTGTAGGTAGGGAGAGTGTTTTTTTTCTTTCACTCTGCAAGTCCTTGTTTCCAGGGACCTGTAAGGACAGTGAGTTAATTGTCCTTGTGCTATATTGTGCTTAAAAAAAACATTTATTCTAGGGACAGAAAACTCTAGGTAGGGACAGTGTCAGTTTCTTTCACTCTGCAAGTCCTTGTTTCCAGGGACCTGTAAGGACAGTGAGTTAATTTTCCTTGTGCTATATTGTGATTTAAAAAAACATTTATTCTAGGGACAGAAAACTCTAGGTAGGGACAGTGTCAGTTTCTTTCACTCTGCAAGTCCTTGTTTCCAGGGACCTGTAAGGACAGTGAGTTAATTTTCCTTGTGCTATATTGTGATTAAAAAAAACATTTTTTCTAGGGACAGAAAACTGTAGGTAGGGAGAGTGTTTTTTTTCTTTCACTCTGCAAGTCCTTGTTTCCAGGGACCTGTAAGGACAGTGAGTTAATTTTACTTGTGCTATATTGTGCTTAAAAAAAACATTTTTTCTAGGGACAGAAAACTGTAGGTAGGGAGAGTGTTTTTTTTCTTTCACTCTGCAAGTCCTTGTTTCCAGGGACCTGTAAGGACAGTGAGTTAATTGTCCTTGTGCTATATTGTGCTTAAAAAAAACATTTATTCTAGGGACAGAAAACTCTAGGTAGGGACAGTGTCAGTTTCTTTCACTCTGCAAGTCCTTGTTTCCAGGGACCTGTAAGGACAGTGAGTTAATTGTCCTTGTGCTATATTGTGATTAAAAAAAACATTTATTCTAGGGACAGAAAACTCTAGGTAGGGACAGTGTCAGTTTCTTTCACTCTGCAAGTCCTTGTTTCCAGGGACCTGTAAGGACAGTGAGTTAATTGTCCTTGTGCTATATTGTGATTAAAAAAAACATTTATTCTAGGGACAGAAAACTCTAGGTAGGGACAGTGTCAGTTTCTTTCACTCTGCAAGTCCTTGTTTCCAGGGACCTGTAAGGACAGTGAGTTAATTTTCCTTGTGCTATATTGTGATTAAAAAAAACATTTATTCTAGGGACAGAAAACTCTAGGTAGGGACAGTGTCAGTTTCTTTCACTCTGCAAGTCCTTGTTTCCAGGGACCTGTAAGGACAGTGAGTTAATTTTCCTTGTGCTATATTGTGATTAAAAAAAACATTTTTTCTAGGGACAGAAAACTGTAGGTAGGGAGAGTGTTTTTTTTCTTTCACTCTGCAAGTCCTTGTTTCCAGGGACCTGTAAGGACAGTGAGTTAATTTTACTTGTGCTATATTGTGCTTAAAAAAAACATTTTTTCTAGGGACAGAAAACTGTAGGTAGGGAGAGTGTTTTTTTTCTTTCACTCTGCAAGTCCTTGTTTCCAGGGACCTGTAAGGACAGTGAGTTAATTGTCCTTGTGCTATATTGTGCTTAAAAAAAACATTTATTCTAGGGACAGAAAACTCTAGGTAGGGACAGTGTCAGTTTCTTTCACTCTGCAAGTCCTTGTTTCCAGGGACCTGTAAGGACAGTGAGTTAATTTTCCTTGTGCTATATTGTGATTTAAAAAAACATTTATTCTAGGGACAGAAAACTCTAGGTAGGGACAGTGTCAGTTTCTTTCACTCTGCAAGTCCTTGTTTCCAGGGACCTGTAAGGACAGTGAGTTAATTTTCCTTGTGCTATATTGTGATTAAAAAAAACATTTTTTCTAGGGACAGAAAACTGTAGGTAGGGAGAGTGTTTTTTTTCTTTCACTCTGCAAGTCCTTGTTTCCAGGGACCTGTAAGGACAGTGAGTTAATTTTACTTGTGCTATATTGTGCTTAAAAAAAACATTTTTTCTAGGGACAGAAAACTGTAGGTAGGGAGAGTGTTTTTTTTCTTTCACTCTGCAAGTCCTTGTTTCCAGGGACCTGTAAGGACAGTGAGTTAATTGTCCTTGTGCTATATTGTGCTTAAAAAAAACATTTATTCTAGGGACAGAAAACTCTAGGTAGGGACAGTGTCAGTTTCTTTCACTCTGCAAGTCCTTGTTTCCAGGGACCTGTAAGGACAGTGAGTTAATTGTCCTTGTGCTATATTGTGATTAAAAAAAACATTTATTCTAGGGACAGAAAACTCTAGGTAGGGACAGTGTCAGTTTCTTTCACTCTGCAAGTCCTTGTTTCCAGGGACCTGTAAGGACAGTGAGTTAATTTTCCTTGTGCTATATTGTGATTAAAAAAAACATTTATTCTAGGGACAGAAAACTCTAGGTAGGGACAGTGTCAGTTTCTTTCACTCTGCAAGTCCTTGTTTCCAGGGACCTGTAAGGACAGTGAGTTAATTTTCCTTGTGCTATATTGTGATTAAAAAAAACATTTTTTCTAGGGACAGAAAACTGTAGGTAGGGAGAGTGTTTTTTTTCTTTCACTCTGCAAGTCCTTGTTTCCAGGGACCTGTAAGGACAGTGAGTTAATTTTACTTGTGCTATATTGTGCTTAAAAAAAACATTTTTTCTAGGGACAGAAAACTGTAGGTAGGGAGAGTGTTTTTTTTCTTTCACTCTGCAAGTCCTTGTTTCCAGGGACCTGTAAGGACAGTGAGTTAATTGTCCTTGTGCTATATTGTGCTTAAAAAAAACATTTATTCTAGGGACAGAAAACTCTAGGTAGGGACAGTGTCAGTTTCTTTCACTCTGCAAGTCCTTGTTTCCAGGGACCTGTAAGGACAGTGAGTTAATTTTCCTTGTGCTATATTGTGATTAAAAAAAACATTTATTCTAGGGACAGAAAACTCTAGGTAGGGACAGTGTCAGTTTCTTTCACTCTGCAAGTCCTTGTTTCCAGGGACCTGTAAGGACAGTGAGTTAATTTTCCTTGTGCTATATTGTGATTAAAAAAAACATTTTTTCTAGGGACAGAAAACTGTAGGTAGGGAGAGTGTTTTTTTTCTTTCACTCTGCAAGTCCTTGTTTCCAGGGACCTGGAGAGACATTGAGTGAATTGTCCTTGTGCTATATTGTGATTAAAAAAACATTTATTCTAGGGACAGAAAACTCTAGGTAGGGACAGTGTCAGTTTCTTTCACTGTGAAAGTCCTTGTTTCAAGGGACAGAGAAGGACACCTCAAGGTAGCCCTTATTGCTTTTTTCCCATCTCCCTGCAGGCCATCTATTAGAATGTCTGGAAGGCAAACAAGGAGAGGCAGACAGTCAGGAGGCAATAAAAGAGGGCAAGCAGGCTCTGTGTCTGGGGGCAACAGTGCTGGTCGTGGACGCGGTGCATTGTCATCAGCACATGGCCATGGGACACGCTTGTCCTTCTTTTCGGCAGCTGGACATGTTGAGCCACATCATGCCGAAGACTTGGTAGAGTGGATGACCAAGCCCTCCTCCTCCTCCTCATCCTCTCTCACCCAGGCTCAGGGTACTGGAAAAGCAGCTGCCAAAGCGTCGTCTTCCCTGGTATCAATGTCAGACAAATCATCAGTCACTCCTTCCCTAGACCCACCATGTCCTCCTCCTGAGGAGTCCCCCGAACTGTTTCAGCACAGTGTTGGGTACATGCTCCAGGAGGATGCCCAGCGTTTCGAAGGGTCTGATGATGAAACCCAGCTAGAGGAAGGCAGTAGCGTGAGAGCAGACAGAGGGGATGCTCAAGAAGGACACCAATCTGGCAGTCATGTTCCAGCAGCTGCAGCATACTGCCAGATTGGCTCCAGTGATGAGGAGGGAGGGGATGATGAGGTCAATGACTCCACGTGGGTGCCTAATAGGAGAGAGGAGGAGGAGGAGGATGAGGAGGAGGCACATCTCCAACGAGGCAGGATGCCCTTTGGTGGCCAGCGTAAGGGCAGTACACCGACGGAATCACACCGCAGAGCTCCGCCTGTGCAGGGCGCTGCCTCTGCCCGTCATTCAAAAAGTTCTTTGGTGTGGGCCTTTTTTGAGGCTAGTGCATCAGATCGCACAGCTGCTGTTTGCAACATATGTCTCAAGCGTATATCGCGTGGCCAAAACATCAGCCGCTTGGGTACCACATGCCTGACCAGACATATGTTGACCTGCCATGCAGCTCGTTGGCAAGCCTACCTCAAAGACCCACACCAAAGAACAAAGCGGACCTCTCCTTGCACCGCATCAGCTGGGATCTCCAACCCCACTATAACTTCAGTCCTCTCTGAAACATGCACTGAGAGGAATGAAGGTGTAGAATTAGGTGTGTCACAGCCAAGTACTTGCGCCCACTCTGCTAGCAGTACACCGACGTCCGATTCTAGCAGGCAAATTTCCCTGCCCCAGCTGCTGGACCGTCGAAAGAAGTTCACTCCCAGCCATCCACATGCCCAGCGGTTGAATGCTAGCTTGGCTAAATTGCTAGCGCTTCAACTGCTGCCTTTTCAGTTGGTAGACTCGGCCCCCTTCCGTGAGTTTGTGCAATGTGCGGTTCCTCAGTGGCAGGTTCCCAAACGCCACTTTTTCTCACGGAAGGCTATTCCGGCTCTCTACCGGCATGTGGAAGGCAATGTCTTGGCCTCGCTGGACAGGGCGGTCAGCGGTAAGGTGCATATTACCGCTGACTCATGGTCCAGCAGGCATGGACAGGGACGTTACCTTTCTTTCACGGCCCATTGGGTCACTCTTTTGGCAGCTGGGAAGGATTCAGGACAAGGTGCAGTAGTGTTGGAGGTTGTCCCACCGCCACGCCTCCAAAATGCTACTACTGGTTGTGACACACCTCTCTCCTCCACCCCCTCCTCTTCTTCTTCCTCCATGGCCTCTTCCTGTGGTTTGTCCTATGAACCAGCGGTGCTCCGTAGCCGTTCACGGGGCTACGCAAGTACGCAGGCAAAAAGATGCCATGCCGTGCTTGCGCTGGTGTGTTTGGGGGACAGAAGCCACACTGGGGCAGAGGTCCTGTCTGCTCTGCAGGGCCAGGCCGAGAGGTGGTTGACGCCACGCCAGCTTAAGCCAGGAATGGTGGTTTGCGACAATGGCACCAACCTCCTCTCCGCCCTCCGACAGGGACAACTGACCCATGTGCCCTGTGTGGCTCACGTCCTTAACCTGGTGGTGCAGCGCTTCTTGGGCAGGTACCCGGGCTTACAGGATGTCCTGAGGCAGGCCAGGAAAGTCTGTGTGCATTTCCGCAGATCTTATAATGCCAGTGCTCGCCTGGCTGAGCTGCAAAAGGAGTTGAACCTGCCCAAGAACCGCCTTATATGTGACATGCCCACCAGGTGGAACTCAACGTTGGCCATGCTGCAGCGGCTGCACACGCAGCAGAGGGCCATCAATGAGTACCTGTGCGACTACGGCACCAGGACAGGGTCAGGGGAGCTTGGTTTTTTTTCTCCACGCCAGTGGGGCATGATCAGGGATGCATGCACTGTCCTGGCACCATTTGAGGAGGCCACGAGGATGGTGAGCAGTGACAGTGCATGCATCAGTGACACTGTACCTCTTGTCCACCTGTTGGAGCACACGCTGCGTGGAATAATGGACAGGGCACTTGAGGCAGAACAGAGGCAGGAAGAGGAGGACTTCCTTGCCTCTCAAGGCCCCCTTTACCCAGACAGTGTTCCTTCTGTCCCACCCATCGCACAGGAAGAGGAGGAGGAGGAGGAGGAGGAGGAGGCAGATTGTGTCAGCATGGAGGTGGAGGCTGGCACTCAGCATCATCAGCAGCAGTCTTTTAGGGATGATTTACAGTCCCAAGAAACCAGTGGACTTGTACGTGGCTGGGAGGAGGTGGCTGCGGATCATGTCGTCCTTAGTGACCCAGAGGACTCCGGAGCGAATGCCTCAGCAAACCTACGCTGCATGGCCTCCCTGATCCTGCAAAGTCTGCGGAAGGATCCTCGTATTCTTCGGATCAAGGAGAGGGACCATTACTGGCTGGCCACTCTCCTTGATCCACGGTACAAGGGTAAGGTTGCGGACCTTATGTTACCGTCGCAGAGGGAGCAGAGGATGAGACAACTCCGGGAGGCCTTGCAGAAAGGTCTGTGCAACGCGTTCCCAGAGACTGGGAGGTTGCAAACTCCTGGTCCTGGACAACGAGTTGCTGAGGCTTCGGCCAGTCAAAGAAGGAGCGGTGGGGAAGGTGGCCGTCTGACCGATGCGTTCAGACAATTCTTTAGTCCGCAGCCCCAAAGTATGATCGGTTCCAGCAACCATCGCCAGCGTCTGATAAACATGGTGCAGGAATATCTAGGGGCAAGGTCAGACTTGGACACCTTCCCCACCGAAAATCCTCTGGCTTACTGGGTCTTGAGGATGGATCACTGGCCAGAGCTTGCACAGTATGCAATTGAGCTACTGGCCTGTCCTGCATCCAGCGTTCTTTCGGAACGCACATTCAGTGCTGCTGGAGGATTTGTCACGGATCACAGGGTGCGCCTGTCCACCGACTCGGTTGATCGACTGACTTTCATCAAGATGAACCAGTCTTGGATCACCACCAGCTACCACACACCTGATGCTGATATAACAGACTAATTGATTTTAAAATGTCACATCCCTTCAAGACTGATGCTGATGCTGAGTGCCTGTGCTGTTATGTTGACTGGCTATCCTCCTCCTCCGAGTCCTCAATGATACGATTGATGATGATAGCTTGGAAGATCATTTTTGTTTATGGGTGCCGCCACCAGTGCCTAACGCCCAATTTTTCAGCCCCTGTTTAACAGGGGCGTGTAATTACAATTTTTGAAGCAATACTTTGCAACAGGGCTCATTGCTGTGCTCCAAGTACAGTATCTGTGAGGAGTTGCAGTGTTGTGCCACCAGTGCCTAAGGCCCAATTTTTCAGCCCCTGTTTAACAGGGGCGTGTCATTACAATTTTTGAAGCAATACTTTGCAACAGGGCTCATTGCTGTGCTCCAAGTACAGTATCTGTGAAGGGTTGCAGTGTTGTGCCACCAGTGCCTAAGGCCCAATTTTTCAGCCCCTGTTCAACAGGGGCATGTAATTACAATTCTTGATCTAATAATTCACAGCAGGGCCCATTGCTGCACCCACCAAGAGTAACTGTCAGGGCTTACAGTGTTGTGGCACCAGCACCACCATCAAAGGCCCAATTTTTACTACCACTGTTCAACAATTATATGTAATTAAAATTCCTGATATAATAGTTGACAGCAGGGCGTTCCAGCACCAACCAAGAGTAACTGTGAGTGCTTACAGTGTTGTGCCAACACCAACAACTAAGGGGCCTATTTCTGCAGAGTATATACGGCAGGTCCCTACTTTCAAACATCCAACTTACAAACGACTCCTACTTGCAAACGCAAGAAGACAACAGGAAGTGAGAGGAAATCTACCCCTAGGAAGGAAAATTCTCTCCTGTAAGAATAAATATGGGAGAAAGGTGTCTCCTCTGTACTGATGCTTTATCAGCAATCCTTGTTTCAAGAAAAACACCACATTTCAAAAACAGTTGTCATTAGGACGGAAAGTGAGGTGAAATGTTCTGAACAGGGGCACAGACAGCAAAACAAATGTTACAGGGGTGATAACCCTTACCTATGTTTTCCAAAAAGTTTAAAAATAGATTTTTGGTCTGGAGCTACACTTCAACAATGTACCTGTTCAAAATTACAAACAGATTCTACATAAGAACAAACCTACAGTCCCTGTCTTGTATGCACCGCCTGTATACGGCTGTTCAGAGTATATAGGGCCTTTTTTATTTTATGTGCGGGGTTCCCCTTAATATCCATACAAGACCCAAAGGGGCTGGTAATGGGCTGGGGTAGGGGGGGGGTCATGGGGTAGCTATGCCATTTTTCTTAAAGATTTTCATCCATATTACCGGGACCAGACATTACATTAAAGCCGCAAGCAGTTTTAAATGGCTTTTTTTTCCTTTAGAAGTGTCATTTTGTGCAGGGACAGTTCTAAACACGGGAAACACGTGGCACTTCACAGGCATACTTTAGACACCCCCCAGGTACGATATTTAAAGGAATATTTGACTTTTTTTTTTCACTTTATGCATCATTAAAATGACTGCTCCCGGAAAACGACCGTTTTTAAAACTTATTTTTGCATTGATACATGTCCCCTGGTGCAGAACCCGGGTTCCCAAACCCTTTTTAGGACAATAACATGCATAATAGTTTTTATAATTAGCACTTTAGAATTCGAACGTTCGCATCCATTGTATTTAATAGGGTTCTAATGTTCGTTCGAACTTTCGGTCCGTTCGCGGGTTCTGGTGCGAACCGAACCCGGGGGTGTTCGGCTCATCACTAGCGGTGATGCATGAATCTATCTATTGGTGATAGAGGGGTGGCAGGAGAGAGGGGGTGGCGCCTGTGTGGGTGAATCCAAGGTGTTTCTGATTGGATAAGGGTAGATAGTAACATTATCCAACCCTCCTCTCCACTGCATCCAATCAGGCAAAGGAGTTGATTTACTAAAGGCACATAGACTGTGCACTTTGAAAAGTGCAGTTACATTCTGCAAGTGCAGTTGCTCCAGTCCAGAGCTTGGTAAATTAGGTAAACAGGGCTGCTGTTAGAAATCATAGGGCCCATTACTGCCAACCTGATAGGGCCCTGCTCCCTCCTCCGCATGTTTAACGGACCCCCTCTTCCGCTCTCCATCCTGAAACATCCCCTTGTGTGCCCGCGGCCCGCAGCAGTTGTCGGCAGGAGAGGAGAGAAGTGGGCCAAGCTGTGGAGAAAAGGGGTGCAGAGTGATGGGGGCGCGGATCCTAGAACTGAACCCTCTGCAGCACAGCTGGAGGGAGGGAGCGGACGAGAAGCCGGCAGCGCTGCAGGGGAAGGCAGGAGAGGATCAGTGTCTGCAGTAAAGTAGTACTGCAGTATACCCAACCACATACAATAAGAAAAACTGCATTTTTGCTTGTACATGATTGGATGACGGAAGTCCGCAAAGCTTCTGCTCATTTACTAAGCTCTGGAGCAACAGCTCTTGCAGAATGCAACTACACCTTGCTAGCTAAGTGCACCGTTTATTTTTATTTGCCTTTAGTAAATCAACCCCAATGCCTTGTATTTATTGAAAATACACAAGGGGTTTGATTTACTAACACTGGAGAGTGCTAAATCTGGTGCAGCTGTGCATGGTAGCCAATCAGTTTTTAGCTTTAGCTTGTTTAATTAAGCTTTGGCAATAAAACCTGGAAGCTGATTGGTTTGTATGCAGAGCTGCACCAGATTTTGCACTCTTTGGTTTTAGTAAATCAACCCCAAGGTGTTCTCTGAATGAGGGCAGTGCCCGCTCACACAGAACCCTAGCTGAACTTTGAAGATTGCAGCTATCACTGCTAGTAACCCTGACTACTATAGTGACTGTCAGCCTCCACAGTGGTCTCTTAGGTATGAGATATGCATACTTACATTGTTCAAAGCTGGACCAAAACATGGAATAAAAATGATTACTAAAGTTCAACTTTTAAGATACCATTGAAAATGTTTTGTTTTATTTGTCTAATATGTGTAAAAAAATAAAATGAAGAAATGTTGAAATGGCTGATAATCATCATCAGTTCGATCCCAAGTTTGACCGAACCTGGAAGTAAGATGTCATCACTGGGCTATGTGGCCATATTACCGTATTTTCCGGCGTATAAGATGACTTTTTACCCCATAAAAATCTTCTCCAAAGTCGGGGGTCGTCTTATACGCCGGTACGTACCTGACATGTAGAATCTCCAGTCAGACCGCGGCCGTCCATTTTTCAAAAGCCACGCCTCCTCCTCGTGCTGTTCCGTGATAGGCGGAACACTCAGCTTCCCAGCAGAGCCTCTGTTTAGTGTTCCGCCTATCACGGATGCCCTCTCGTCCTCGGCCTCGGATGAGAGGGCATCTGTGATAGGCGGAACACTGAACACAGTGTCTGCTGGGAAGCTGAGTGTTCCGCCTATCACAGAACAGCACAAGGAGGAGGCGCGGTATTTGAAAAATGGACGGCCGCGGTTTGACTGGAGATTCTACATGCCAGGGATAAGATAAGTGATCGTCGAGGGGTACAGTGAGGTATGCAATGGGGCACAGTGAGGTATGCAATGGGGCACAGTGAGTGTATGCAATGGGGCAAAGTGAGGTATGTAATGGGGCACAGTGAGGTATGCAATGGGGCAAAGTGAGGTATGTAATGGGGCACAGTGAGGTATGTAATGGGGCACAGTGAGGTATGTAATGGGGCACAGTGAGGTATGTAATGGGACACAGTGAGGTATGTAATGGGGCACAGTGAGGTATGTAATGGGGCACAGTGAGGTATGCAATAGGGCACAGTGAGGTATGCAATGGGGCACAGTGAGGTATGCAATGGCACAGTGAGGTATGGTGAGGCATGGCTAGTCAGAAGGGGGTCGTCTTATACGGCGAGTATATCCCAAACCCAAATTTTATCTGGAAAATTAGGGGGTCGTCTTATACGCCCAGTCGCCTTATACGCCGGCAAACACGGTAGGTCAATGGTGTCACAAGCATCATCATTCCTTTGTATTTGTGCAGCTTGAAACTGTGGATTCCTTTGCTAGCAGCTTGGTAATGGCAGCTTACTTCCAGGTTCCACTAAACATAGGTTTGGTTCGGCCCAAACCCAAACACAACCTAACTGTGAGCAACTGGTTTGGACTGATCACTGAGATCTTCACTCTGCTCTACAGGAAATGCTGTCAGACTTACAGTGTAAGGGGGATGTTTTCATTCCCTCGACAGCTTTAAATATATATAGGAAGGAAAGACATGTAGTTGTGCAAGTAGTTCAATTTGATAACTCAGCATTATCAACTCAAGTGTTTACTCAAGTGTGTCTAATGTCAACCCTTTGCTTTTGTTATGTTTCCGTCTCGATTCATAACAGGAAGTGAGAGAAGATCATTAATAATGTGAAGGAATGTGATGAGCATAATGATAAACTAGAAAATGTCTATTCTCTATGCATCTTTACTATACTATAAAGTCTATATTGCTTTTTCATATACACCACTGCTGTAATCCTTCCTTACTCAAATCAGCCTCTAATAACACCCCCTCCCACCGAAAAGACTGGAGAAGACAGAAAATGGCAGATACCCCCTTCTCCCACACATCTTTGGAATGCGGAAGTGAAGACAGATCAGAGGGACAACCAAGCTTGATCATCACATTTTTGTACTCTTCTTGTATTTCAGCCAATCAGATGTGGTTTGCAGTTTTACATTATCATAATAGTGACGTATCATGCTATGTGTAAAACGTTTAGTACTGCCTGTAATAAAACATTAGATAAGGAAGTAACGGACCTGCACGGATGTGTCGAGTCTTACTTTCAGCATGCATGCAATGTTATCTAAACTTTACAATTCGGAACAGCAGTAGAATCCATATTAACCCCTTTGTGGTTAAACGACCATTACAATAGTAAGACGTACCCTCTTTTAGATAGTTGTCACCACATAGGTGCTCCCATTGGAAGATTTTCCCTTTATTCCTGACCCGGTGACAACTCAAAATTTTAGATTTTCCATCACTTTCCATCCCTTTGAGGTCAATGGTCACCAGGACAATTAGAAAGGGTGAGGCCTCGTACACACGGCCGAGATTCTCGTCGAAAAAAACATGTGGTTTTTTTCGACGAGATTCTTGGACAAGAAAATTGTCCCGGCCGAGTGTACACACGCTCGATTCAAAGAACCCGCGGTTCTTTGAATGGAGCGTACGCGGTGACGTCATCGACTACGACGAGCATGCGCTCGTCACATTCGATGCCGTCGCCGCCATCTTGGTATACCCTACGTATGCCTAGGAAGCTACCGCGCATGCGTCGAATTCATTTCGAACATGCGCGGGCTTCCGGGAGGACAGGTAAGTGTTCACACACTCACTTTTCTCGTCGAGAAACAGGCCGACGAGAATCTCGACGAGAAAATAGAGAGCAGGTTCTCTATTTTCTCGTCGAGGTTACTTGTCGGTTTTCTCGACGAGAAACCATACACACGAACTAATTTCTCGGCAAGACATCTCTGCCAGCAAGTTTCTTGCTGGTTCTTGCCGAGAAACTCGGTCGTGTGTACGAGGCCTTACTCTTCCATGTTGGACACAGAAATCTTTAAAAAACCTTTCTCCACTCTGTTCAAAGCCAAATGCCAAATGGCTTTAGATACACTTTTAGATATCTTTGAAGAGTTATCAGCACCATTCTAAAATTGGCGGTAAAGATATTCAGTAGAAGTTAACAAATTAGACAGAATCATATTATGGACGGTATGAATGGACGATTGGGTTGATATTTCTGATGTATACCCCTAATGCACCTTTATGCATGAGATCTAAAAAGACTGTATTTCTTGTTGCCTTTTCAACTCGCAGCAGCAATTTGTAGAAAAAAATGCAAACAAGAAATTTTCCAAGCAGGTGGACAAGCACCAGAAATAAAGAACTTTCAAGGCTCTTTAAGGACATCTTCACCAATAACTGATCCTGTTACTTTGCAATAATGGATGACGGCCCCTGAAAAGTCCATACAATTTAAGGCCCCTTAACACACGATCAGATTTTTAGACTGGAATTGTGTGATGGCAGGCTGTTGTCGGAAAATCCGACCGTTTGTATGCTCCATCAGACAATTGTTGTTGGAATTTCCACAAATGTGGGATAGCATGAGTTAAAATATTTTAGACAACAAATTTGTGTTGTCGGATTATCCGATTGTGTGTTACAGAAGTCCGTTGGAAAAAAAAACAAAGTACAAACATGCATGCTCAGAAGCAATGCTCACCATAACACAACATTAGCAGAAGTTGCCCAAAGGGTGGCGCTAAAGAGTTGAAAAACCACGTAGTTTCGTGTTTGTTGGCTGACAATTCTTTGCCGTTTGTTTGCAATACAAGTTCACGGCCAACGCCCTTTGGACAAAAGTCCTACGCTTTGTCTGCGAAAAATCCGATTGTGTGTACCAGGCTTAAGGAAGCCAAATGCACTTTTTGGTGTGTTGTCAAACAATACTGTATGTGCATATTTGTCATTGACAAAATTAATGGGCACCCATTAACTAAGGGGACTGACCTAGAGCAGCACCTTCTTGGAACTGTATGACCCTATTACTCTTTTTATTTGCCATTTTTGTAGTACAAATGGAAATGTAACCACCAATCAGGGTTGCCAACTTTCAGTAAATTTCCGAACAGTTTGTAAAATCCGTACTTTTTGCATCTGTCCTTGAATGTCCATTACGGACATGTAGGTTGCATGTCCGTAACTGACATTCATGGACATATGCAACAATTATGGATTTTACAAACTGTTCGGAAATTTACTGAAAGTTGGCAACTCTGCCACCAATGTTTGTAACCTGAGAATATTCTTACCACCTGCCATGGCCTTCAACACAATGTCATCCCGTTCCTTTGGTTGAGCACCGGCAAAGTGAATGAGTGATAGGCGGCAATCAAATTTCTGTTTTTTTTTGTTTTTTTTTCACTTACAAGGAAAATACTATAGATAAAGATACAAATATTAGAATGTTATGTGTAATCTACAATATTTCTCCTTCTCACTCCCCTCACAGGTGCAGCCATGGAACTTTACATTTCTCCTACTCAGCGGACATTTAGAGGCTCTAATGTTGTTCTTGGTTGCACCTTCTCAGTGGATAACCCGTCTGTGGGACCTTCATTCTTTATTATAAAATGGTACTTCAAGAGGAAAGAAATTCTGACATATGACAATGAAGGCCTCAGTCTCCAGCCTCGGATGTCTTTCAATGACCAAGCCGCGAGAGATGGAGATGCTTCTCTATATATATCTAATGTATCAATCTTTGATGACGGGACCTATACATGCTCTGTGAAGTACAACATGGAGACGAAGGAGAAGGATACCCAACTCCAGATAATGGGTAATAATAACCATAATGGTAGTGCTACCTAAAATGTATAAAGAAGGCATGTAGGCACTGGTTGATTGACAAGGACCTCCACAAGATAGGGTCTTCCATCACACAAACTAACTAGTAAACTAACACAGCAGAAATGTGCTATGCCGCGTACACACGACCGTTTTTAATGTCATTGAAAAAAAACAAGTTTTTCTCGACGTGATTCTTCTCAAGCCTGCCTTGCCTACACACTATCATGAAATAAAATGCTCGAGCAAAGCGCGGTGACGTACGAAATGTACGACGGCACTATAAAGGGGAAGTTCCATTTGGATGGCGCCACCCTTTGGGCTGCTTTTGCTGATCCTCGTGTTAGTAAAGTTTGATGAGAGACGATTTGCGCTTTTCAGCCTCGTGCTCCTCAGTCCGTTACAGCGCGACGAATGTGCTATCTCCATTATGAACACTAGTTTTACCAGAAGGAGCGCTCCCGTCTCATACTTGATTCTGAGCGTGTGCATTTTTTTCCCCCTCGTAAAAGCCTACACACTACCGTTTTTCATGACGTTAAAAAAAACGATGTGAAAAACGACGTGAAAAAATAGAGCAGGTTCTAATTTTTTTCAGGCCATTTTTCACATCTGTATAGACAGTTATTTATTCCAAAATTTCAGGTAAAAAATCCAAATTCAAAATAAATCCATAAATCCAAAACAACAAATGCAGATAGTGTGCATGCAGGGAAGGGAAGCCACCTTTCCCTGCATGCACACTATCTGCATTTGTTGTTTTGGATTTATGGATTTATTTTGAATTTGGATTTTTTACCTGAAATTTTGGAATAAATAACTGTCTATACAGAGTGCGGCAGTCCAGGGTTTCTTTTTCTCCCATGCATCAGTGCAGAGCCAGCACCTGTGCGAGTGACCGGGCGGAAGCAGCTACTTGGTGAATTCTCAAGCTTTTGAGCGGTACGTTTTTCCTTTCCTCATTTTTCACATCGTTAAAAATGCTCTGGAGCCCACACACGATCATTTTTAATGACCAATTTTAAAAATGGCATTTTTCACATCATGAAAAATGGTTGTGTGTACGCGGCATTTGGCTCCATGCACACTGAAGCTGATGAACTGCAGTTTATTGGCGTTTTGGCGTTTTTTTTAAAAAGCCCATTAACTGCACTCTATGTTGGCCTATGTGTTCATGCACACATGGTCGTTTTTTAGCGTTAATGAGCAGTGGAGTTAATGGGCCTTTTTCTGACCGCAAGAAATTCACGTTCAAAGTGCCGTTGTTCGGCGGGGAAAAACTCAAAACGGTTTTTGATCCATTGAAAAAAAGAAAAAGCTAAAAAATGCTAATAAACGCTATTGCAAAAATGCTAAAAAAACGTTGAAAGGCACCCTGCAAAGCTACTATAGCTTTTATAGCTTTTTTAGCATCCAGTGTGCATGGAGCCTAAAAAAAGTTAAAAGTTTAACAACTTTTCAATTTTTTGTTTCTCTTGATTATATAATTGTTAAAATTGATTGTAACACCTTAGTTCTTTAAATAACATATAGCTTACTTACCGTATATACTCAAGTATAAGCCGAGTTTTTCAGCCCTTTTTTTAGGACTGAAAGTATACCCCTCGGCTTATACTCGAGTCAGTACCTTAAAATCTTATTCTGCGGCCGGCGTCCATTGTTTAAATCTCGCGGCTTTCTTCTGGTCCCTTCCGTGATAGGCGTTTCCAGCAAACACTATGTTGAGTGTTGCGCCTATCATGGACGTTCTCTTGTCCGACGTCCGTGATTGGCGGAACACTGAACACAGTGCCTGCTGGGAAACGAAGTCCGAGAATGAGAGGATCTCCGTGATAGGCGCAACACTCAACACAGTGTTTGCTGGAAACGCCTATCACGGAAGGGACCAGAAGAAAGCTGCGAGATTTAAACAATGGACGCCGGCCGCGGAATAAGAAGATTTTCAGGTACTGACTGACTCGGGCACAGGGATGCTGCAATGGACACAGTAAGGTGGCAATGGGCACAGTGAGGTGGCTATGGGCACAGTGAGGTGGCAATGGGCACAGTGAGGGGGCACAGTGAGATGGAAATGGACACAATAAGGTTGGGCAATTGGCACAGTGAGGTGGCAATGGGCACATTTCCCCCCCTAGGCTTATACTCGAGTCAATACATTTTCCCAGTTTTTTTGTGGTAAAAGTAGGTACCTCTGCTTATACTCAGGTCGGCTTATACTCGAGTATATACGGTAAGTCTTCAATTGCTTGTAAATACAAGTAATACTAAGATTTGATATGTAAATTCAACTAATGCTATCATCTAATGTAATCAACATTTTGGTAATTGTACCAATGTTTATATTTACAAAATCAATAAAAAAAAATTGACAAGAAAAACTGACAATATTTTCTTCTCAATAGCTTCACCAAAAGTCCTGATAACAAATAAAGTTGTCACTGAGAATAAAGCAAGCATGATGACCTGCGCAGCCGCCGAATTCTTCCCCCCGGATATCAGGGTTACATGGCTCAGAGATAATCAACTTCTACAAAACTCGGAAATGGGTGAAATCACACCGAATGATGATCGGACATTTAGCGTGAAGAGCGATGTAATAATTACACCATCAGATGATGACCGGGAACAGATCTTCTCCTGTAGAGTCCAACATGCCTCCCTGCCAGAGCCTAAAAGGGTGGATTTCCAACTAGACATTAAAAGTAAGATTTATTATTCTTTTATATGTTCACTGTATGTTGTATGCTATAGAAATGTACTGTATATGTGATCCCGAATATGAGTCCAGAAAGAAGAGATTGGAAGGGATTTACCTTTTTTGGTAAAATTTGGCAAGTACTCCCAGACTTGCACTCTAGTGGTACTAACTTACATCTTTACGTAAATAATCCATTTGGGTGGGTTTCTAGATTTTATTATTATTATTTTTTTTATATTGTTTTTTTTCTCTTGGATTTCTTTATTTTCAGAAGACATCAACATTGGAATGTGTTTGGGAATAACTGGTGCTGGTTTTGTCTGTCTAATAATAATAATTGTTCTGGGAATATGGTGCTATAGAAGAAGCAATTCAGGTACGTGATTGTTTTGAATTGTGAAAATATACTGTATGTCTTGATATATAGATCAATCTTTAGGAAATATATAGCTTTTAAACATAATAAGGTGTAAAAAAAAAGGGTATCTTTAATGGATTAAATATGTAAAAATATGTACAGACAGTTATACAGGTTCAAAGGCACAGAGGAAACCAGTAAATATTTGTATAGACAGCCAATCAACCCTAAACTGTCTAACTGATGCTCCTGTTCCTCTGACGACACGAATTGACACAACACGTAGGGAGGGGCTTGACTGGTGACGTCATCACGCCCAACAAGTGGTTGCTGGTGTGGCATCTATACTGTGTGTCAGTGGCGGCCCATATATTAGGGGCACAGGGGCGCCGCCTCCCTAATCTACATGCAGGGTGCCAGACGCATGGATTCCAATGTTTTTTTTGTTTTTTTTAGAAGCACATGATTAGAGCCGGAGGCTTTAAAAAGGGCGGGCTCAGGGTTGGTTGGCTAAGGGGGCGGGGGTGGCTGCCTTGGCTGGGGGGCCCACAGGACCCCCTCCAAGAAAATTGAGCACCAGCCGCCACTGCTGTGTGCTGATTTTATCTTAATGTGTAAGCACTTGTCTCTATTTTAACCACCTCAGCCCCGGAGGATTTGGCTGCCAAATGACCGGGCCACTTTTTGCGATTCGGCACTGCGTCGCTTTAACTGACAATTGCACGGTTGTGCGACGTTGATCACCTTTGCGGTTTTTATTTTTTGCACTATAAACAAAAAAAGAGTGACAATTTTGAAAAAAATAAATATTTTTTACTTGTTGCTATAATAAATAATAAATATCCCCTAAAAAAATATAAAAAAAAAGATTTTTTTCCTCAGTTTAGGCCGATATGTATTCTTCTACATATTTTTGGTAAAAAAAAATCGCAATAAGCGTTTATTGATTGGTTTGCGCAAAAGTTATAGTGTCTACAAAAAAGGGGATAGTTTTATGGCATTTTTATTATTATTTTTCTAGTAATGGTGGCGATCTGTGAATTTTATCGTGACTGCGATATTACGGTCGGACACTTTTGACACTATTTTGGGACCATTGTCATTTATACAGCGATCAGTGCTATAAAAATGCACTGATTACTGTCTAAATGACACTGGCAGTGAAGGGGTTAACCACTAGAGGGCAAGGAAGGGGTTAAGCGTGTCCTAGGGAGTGATTCTAACTGTTAGGGGGCGTGGCTTACTGTGACACGACACTGATCGCTGCTCCCGATGACAGGGAGCAGACGATCAGTGTCCTGTCACTAGGCAGAACAGGGAGATGCCTTGTTTACAATGGCATCCCCCTGTTCTGCCACTCCGTGACACGATCGCGGGACACCGGCGGACATCGAGTCCACGGGTTACGTGGGCACGGTCATGGAGCTTGCGGCAGGCGCGCGCATCCTCACGGCGCGAATTTCAAAGCAACGTACCTGTACGTTGCTTTGCGTACACCAGCCATTCTGCCAACGTATATTTACTGACAGCGGTCGGCAAGTGGTTGAATAAATGCTGGTTTAGCAGTTTCACACTACGTGCGGCCTATGTTCCTTTTCCCATTACGGATGAAGAGGATATCTGGCCTAGTACAATAACTCTGGGAGCCGTCTGAGATTCCATGATTGATGGACTGATGGTGGTCTCATGTGGACTATCGCTGAGGGCCTGGATTAGTCTGTTTGCAACATGCTGTATTCAACTCTTTCAAAAGGGATCAATACAATTCAGTAATAGGCTTGTATTTGCAGTGTAGGGCACAAGGTGTTTACAGTATATTCATTTATTCTTATGCCGCGTACACACGACCGTTTTTCCTGTCATGCAAAAAAAAGTTTTTCTCTACGTGATTCGTCGTGATTCCTCTCAAGCCTGCCTTGCATACACACGTTCAGGAAAAAAAACGCTCGAGCAAAGCGCGGTGACGTACAACACGTACGACGGCACTATAAAGGGAAAGTTCAATTCGAATGGCGCCACCCTTTGGGCTCTTTTTGCTGATCCTCGTGTTAGTAAAGTTTGGTGAGAGATGATTCGCGCTTTTCAGCCTCGTGCTTTTCAGTCCGTTACAGCGTGACGAATGTGCTATCTCCATTTCAAACGCTAGTTTTACCAGAACGAGCGCTCCCTTCTTGATTCTGAGCATGCGCGTTTTTTTTTCCCCTCGGAAAAGCCTACACACGAGCGGTTTTCGCGACGAGAAAAAGAACGAAGGGAAAAACGACGAGAAAAAATAGAGCAGGTTCTAATTTTTTTGTGGGCAGTTTTCTAGTCGAGAAAAATGCTCTGGAGCATACACACAACCGTTTTTTACAACCAATCTAAAAAATGGCAGTTTTCTCGTCATGAAAAACGGTCGTGTGTACGCGGCATAAGAGTTGGTAATTTCATTGGTGCATGGTTGGAATTCTTCTATAAACATTTGCTTGATGGACTCACTGTTGTGCAACGTTGAATTCAAGATTTTTATTATCTGGGTTTTGTACACTTTTATTTTTGTTTCATCACATTCATGTGTTATTTGTGATTTGTTTGTATGCACACTTATTATTTGTATATGTAAACTATCTACCCTAGTTTAAACATATAACAAAGATATACACAAATATAATTGTTACTTAGCTGCTTCAAATTATGGACTTTAATCAATTCTGATTGTTGATTCATGGCTTCTGCTACGATTAGGATGTCCTCGGTTGGTTGGGGAGCATGGTCATAGCTGCTCCTCTCCTTCCAATCATTTCCAGCCAACATCCTGCTTAAAGCGGTTGTATACCCGCTGACTATTTTTTTTTACACCTGTAAAGGAAAAGGCATAATGAGCTTGTATGCACAGCATACAAGCTTATTATGAAATACTTACCTTAGAACGAGGCGTCGGTGTCCCTCCCGGTCCACGTTGAGGCAGCTGACATTATGCCTCGGCGTGTCTTACGGGTATCGCGGCTTCAGCGCTGTGAGTGGCTGGAGCCGCGATTCGTCACTCCCGCGCGTGCGTGCGGGAGACTTCTTTCCGGCAAGGTCCGGCGTCCGCCGGGCCTTAAGCCGAGAATCCCCTGTGCGCATGCGCCGCTGCAGTCAGCGGCACAGTGCAAGGGGAATATCTCCTAAACCGTAAAGGTTTAGGAGATATTTCCTTTACCTACAGGTAAGCCTTAGTATAGGCTTACCTGTAGGTAAAAGTAAAAAAAAAAGAATATACAACCGTTTTAACCAGCCCTCTTAAAATAACTGGCCAAGTTTGTTAGCTTTAAAGCTGATCTCTAGCTTTTAGCGAAGTTTAGTTTTGTTTGGACCAAGCTTCAGCTGCATACAGTATACAGCACTGTGTCTCGGTTGTGGGATGGGAACCTGGGCCTCAGCCAATCAAAGGAAGCATTGAGAAATGACAAAGCCCTCTGTGAATGGATGAGCAGTGCTCAGCCCAACTCAGTTTTGATCTGTGAAATTCCCATGCCACAGCTGGAACACATCTCTGTAAAGCCAAGGCTACATGCAGTTCATACAGCGCTGAGAATCATGACTAAGTGAAGTAAATAATTCATTTGGAGATGTTTAGTCCAAACAAACTGTTTAAACTTCACTAAAATCTGTAGATCATCTTCTGGCTGAAATTCATAATTAACACTTTCTTTCAGATGGTAGAAAAAATTTATTATTCCATATATAAGGTCTAATCACGTAAATAGCCTTGGCAACACAGTGACAAGTGTATTAATTAAAGCGGAAGTAAACCCATTGATTTTAACAGTTTCAAAAAGCAGTTACATTCCCGGCATGCCGGGAATGTAACTGTCCAATTGGTTGTGCTCTCAACCAAACTGTCAAACCATCCAATGGCTGGTGTCATAACTGATCACATGTGCAGCATCATGGCAGTTGAAGATTAAACAGAGGCCAAGATGGCAGCTTCCATGCCTGAAAATGATAGGAGGGTTTACTTCCACTTTAATACAAGTGTATTAATCTTCTCCTAAATACAGACATACGTACGTAGATGAGTGATGATGTGAATTGATTAAATGATTAAAAAATTAAAAAAAATTCAAATCTTAACAATGTGACTCAATTAATAAATGAAATTAATAAAAGTTTGGAAGAAATTAATGGCCAAAGTGTTAACTTAGGACACACCAATTATGAACCACAATAAATATATAAAGTGATGTGAAATTACGCAATCAAAAATCATATAATCCATACATGAATTTGCTAAATAATGTCCATTACATAACACCAGTGCTCTGTGTAAATCAAAAATCCATAAGGTGAAAGTTGCATCCAAAAGAATTGTGAAGTTCCACCACCAATCAGCAGGAATTCCTCCTTACCAGCTAATCACGATCCCCCATGACAGAGGATCAATGAATACATAAGTCAGGCTGCTCTCCCCACAGATCAGCACAGACACATTGATTTCTTGAGGCAACAGCTTCCGATAGTCATCAGTGAGTGCATACAATATGGAAAAGATAACACACACTCCACATAGTGCATTAAACGTATAAAGTATTTATTTCAAATAAAAAGTATTGCACTTACAATTATGCAGTATTCTCGTGCCCCTGGAAGAAGTACGTTTTTTTACGAAACGGACGTAGGGCGGAGCGACGTGCTGACGTCACCTCGAACGGTTCCCAGAAGGACGGGTGTCTGATGTATGTGCAGCGGCCGGCACACCAGACTTAAAAGGCTTTAGAATACTGCATAATTGTAAAAGAAACACAGAGCACTGGTGTTATGTAATGGACATTATTTAGCAAATTCATGTATGGATTATATGATTATTGATTGCGTAATTTCACATCACTTTATATATTTATTGTGGTTCATAATTGGTGTGTCATAAGTTAACCCTTTGGCCATTAATTTCTCCCAAACTTTTATTATTTTCATTTATTAATTCAGTCACATTGTTAAGATTTTAAATTTTTTTTTTTTTTTAATCATTTAATCAATTCACATCATCACTCATTAGTGTATGGTTATGGGTCAGCGCGATTTTTCCTCTTTTCCAAATTATTTTCTTGTATTGTTGTTTACATTGTAATCGCAGCTCCCAATCACAAACTGAGATATCGGTTCGGGTATCCGTTCTTTTTTTTTTTTTTTTCCTAAAAATAATTTTTTTAGCGCAGTTTCTTTCCATATTCTACGTACGTAGATACGTTTAAGCTGAACTTCATGAATTCAGCTACTTTGAAAAAGGTACTGGATTATTAGGTGTTAAGTCCAACAAGGTGCATGCCACCACATGGACTTATCACTTTAATTTACTATTGACATCTTTATTAAGCGGTGGGAGTAGAGCTACTGCTATACTTCTGGCGTTCCAACGCTGGACCTTCTGGTCTCAGCTCCAGCAGCTGCAGAGTTTTATGCAGCTACTGTGGCCACTCCTCCTGCCCAACCACTGAATACAAAGCCTTCTGTGAATGAACAGCTGAGGGGAGGCGCTGACAGTGATATTGTGTATAAGAAGGCAGTGTCTCTCCTTGTATTTCCTGGTACTCCACCAAGACTGTCAAGTGTAGGTAAAAGAGATAGGTCCACAAGGTGGCATACACCTCATTAGACTTAACTCATAGTAAGCCACCACATTTTACAAAGTGTAAATGCACTTTGTACAGAATACACACACACTACCGATTCAGACTTACAGTATGACAGCAAGGGTCTCATGGTGTTGAAAGATTGTTTCATTGAGAATTCTTCTCACTGTATTGTCTTCCCTTCCACACTTCATTCTTGCTGCCTCCTCTTTCTGCATCCTCCCCAATGTGGTCTCACATCTCACTGCCTCCTCTCTCTCCCTCCTGCAGGGTCTATTCTTTTTTTTTTTTTTAACAACAAGGTTGGTCTTTATTGATGTATGAATGGTACATGACACAATTCAGGTATCAAAAAAACAGAATAAACGATACACAGAGCATATGAGACAAGAGGAGAGTTACAAAATGTGCAGTGGAAAGAACAGTCATTTTTGATATGGACAACAAAATTATAAGCAGAGAAAATGGAGGGAGGGGGGAGTAGGGAGGAGGGAGGGAGGGGGGAGGAGGAGGGGGAGCCCGCAGCCAAATCAAAGGAACACAGCTATAAGTTCGGAGTTAAATGGGGTCAGTCCATGGTCCCCATACACGCTCATACTTCATAGGGCACCCTCTGTTCATATATGTCAATTTGTATAGAGGCAATACAGCATTGATCAAGTCCATCCACGCCCCTATCGTAGGAGGCGCCCCTAGAAGTCCATTTGAGCAAAATCACTTTTTTAGCATAGAAAAGCGACAGTTATAGCAGTTTAGTGTATCGAGGCCTCTGGTCGTCATCCTGTATCTCCAGTACAGCTAATTCAGCAGAGATCGGAACATCTAAGTGGAGACGGACATTATTGAATTCAAATATGGCGAACCAATATTCTGAGAGTTTGGGGCAGGCCCAAAACATATGGATATATGTACCGTCAGGAGATTGACATCGCGGGCAGTTCGGTGAGCGTTGCGGATAGATCCCATGCAGTCTCTGAGGCGTGAAGTACAACCTATGCAAGAATTTTGTCTATTAATTTATCTCTAGAGGATATGACCAATTTGTAGCTATCCTCGAAACATTCTTCCCACGACTCCCTGTTTCGGGATGGGATATCTCCTTCCCACTTCCTCCACAGTGACTCCATCTTTGGGGAGTCCTTTTGAATAATCGTCATGTAAAACGCAGACAGGGGTTTAGCCAGAGAGCTAGGGTCTATTCTTAGGAACTGCCTCCTCCACTCTTTAGTTTTGCCTCCTCCTCCATCTGCATCCTTCCCAATGTGATCTCACTGCCTACTCCAGGGTCTATTCTTAGGAACAGTCTCCTCTCTCTCTCTCTCTCCTCCAAACTTTAGTCTTGCTGCCTCCTCTTTCTGCCTCCTCCCCAATGTGATCTCACATCTCACTGCCTCCTTTCTCCCTCTCCTCCACAATCCAGTCTTGCTGCCTCCTCTTTCTCCTTCCACCCCAGTGTGGTCTCTCTCCCTCCTCCAGGGTCAATTCTAATGCCGCGTACACACGACCGCTTTTAATGTCATTGAAAAAAAACAACGATTTTCTCTACGTGATTCTTCTCAAGCCTGCCTTGCCTACACACGATCATGTAAAAAAATGCTCGAGCAAAGCGCGGTGACGTACAAAATGTAGGACGGCATTATAAAAGGGAAGTTCCATTCGGATGGCGCCACCCTTTGGGCTGCTTTTGCTGATCCTCGTGTTAGTAAAGTTGGGTGAGAGACGATTCGCGCTTTTCAGCCTCGTGCTCTTCAGTCCGTTACAGCGTGACGAATGTGCTATCTCCATTCTGAACGGTAGTTTTACCAGAACGAGCGCTCCCGTCTCATAACTTGCTTCAGAGCATGCACTTTTTTTCACGTCGTTAAAGCCTACACACGGCCGTTTTTCATGACGAGAAAAACGACGACGTGAAAAACGACGAGAAAAATTAGAGCACGGTCCAAATTTTTAATGCCCATTTTTCACGTCGTGAAAAATGCTCTGGAGCCCACACACGATCGTTTTTAATGACCAAATAAAAAAATTGAATTTTTCTCATCCTGAAAAACGGTTGTGTGTATGCGGCATTTGGAACACTCTCCATCTCCTCCACAATTCAGTCTTGCTGCCTTCCTACCTACCTCTGCATAACATATCTTCTCACCCACCTCTGCCACACAATTATGTATCAATCATTGTCTCATTGCCTCCTCTTTCTATCTTTCCTCCACAATCTAGCCCCGTTGCCTCCTCTCCTTCCCCTCCACAACACATTCTTGCTTTCCCTTCCTCTCTTTCACAATTGGGTTTCACTTCAGAATGGGTTGTGCATATTTTCACATTATGGCAAATGCTGGCTGATCCCAGCAGTTTATTTCCAGTTTGAAAAAGAATGATTGTGTTCCTTACATAAGTGTGCGCAGCCTATTGATTAGGGTGTGCACCCCAAAGCTCAAACACACACTACCGATCGCTCACTATGTTTATTCATAAATAGAAGGGGTCAGTAAATTACATATTTACCGGCCCCTTCCCCCATTTATCCTAAAACATCCCGCAGCATCAGCCACTGGGAGAGGAGGGAAGCCAGCAGCGGTGCGGCGGGAAGGGGCCGGGGAGCTAGGGCAGTAGGGGGAATCTATGCTGCACAGGATGATTTGGGTGATTAGGGACACCTGGCACACCCTGTGCGGACGCCTATGGTTCTTTACAAGCATGGTAAAGTTCAAAGTGCATATTTTTGTTTGACTTTATAGGTACTGATACTGTGTTTTAGTTGACTTTATTGGGTAACTTTGTTGTTCCAGCGCCACGGCCACAAACTGTACAGCACGCAGAGCCCATTGTAGTGGATCAGCTCTGTCCAGCTGAAGAGCCGCTTCAACCATCTACACACGAAGAGCATAATGAGATGGATTACCAACATCAGCATCCTCCCCCACAGGAGGCTAATATGGAAGAGGAACCTGGTGACATTAGACATAATGGTTGGATTCCCACAGATCTTCACTTACCACCCACAGAAGAGTTAAGTGCTGAAGAACTGAGTGGCTTTGAGATAATTGACTTTTCAGAGCTGCCTCATTATCCATAGATGATGAACCTCCAGGATTATCCTTCACGTTACAATGTGGCTGAACAGAGAAGAGTCTGGTGATACTATAAACTACAGGTGTCAAACACAAGGCCCGCGGGCCGAATCCGGCCCTCCAGGCCATTTCATGTGGCCCTCGCACCTCTCCTGCAGCTGCAGGAGAGCTCCAGCCCTCCTCTGGTCCTCCTCCAGTCTCCTACTTTCTGCTTTGAAGCAATGCATCCAGCTTCTTCCCAGCAGCAGCATAAGGAAAGGGGGGTGCACTGTGATGTAAGGGAGGGTGGGGGACTAAACTTCTGATGGTGGGGTGGCTCTTGACATCTAATGTAAGGGGAGGGGATGCGCTGGACATCTAATCTTACAGATACAACCGGCCCTTGAATGAATGAGTGACTTGTATAGCGCTCACATGCGAACTGAATCGCCTCTAGGCGCTTTTTGCAGCCAGTGTCTGCTTGGCTGATGCGGTCATTTTACCCCGTAGGATCTCAACGTGCTTGGGACACACAGTCGTACACACATATATACAGGGCCAATTTGGACAAGATCCAATTAACCTACCAGCATGTCTTTGGAGTGTGGGAGGGCAATCATAATGCTGATGCGGCCCTCGATGAAATTGAGTTTGACACCCCTGCTATAAATCATGAAGATTTCACTCATCACCATACACAAAAATCGAGATGAGTTGGACCACACTGGTGAAATCTGCTCATTAATTGGGTGTATTTGCTCACAGATTTATCCCTATAACATACGCAAAAGTCAAGCCTTTGGTGGATCTCACTACATTGTAGCATTAATACCATTGAAGCTTCCTATTATTAGATGGAGTAGCACTGGATAGAACATCACTAAGAGTAGTCTTAGCTTTGGGAGGTTATGAGAAATGCCCTCCCCAAAACAGGATGTTATGTTGAACCTATAGGTAAAAAAGTTCTTTTTTTCACACTATAGGGGTTGATTTCCCAAACAAACACATTTTTTCAGGATTTACTCTCACCCATGGTCTCTATGTCTGCTCCATTATTGGATCAGGTTAGTCTACATATGTTTCTATACAAATAATTGTACAACTTTTGTCTACTTTGCTTATTTAGTAAGGTTTGATATACATACTTATGTTAGAGCATACAGTACATGCTCTCATGGAGACTCTGGTTTCGTTCATTGGTAAGTATTGGGCCGTTTTGCTCTGGCCCATTCTGCCATTGTTCTTACATTTACCACTGTGACACATCTTTTTGTCTATTTAGATACATCCCATCCGCCCCTGATGAGCAAGCAATGATCTCGCGAAACGCGCGTCGGGTTTTCTGATGCGTGCATTTGTATATACTGCATTGTATAACGGTTGTATCAATTTTAATTATTCTTTTTATCATGTGCAAATCCATTGGCTGAGCTATTATGCTATATTATTCATGTATGTACATCAATTTTAATAAACATTTATACTGCTACTACTTTTGTTACTCAGTGGCAAACTGTGATCACCTCATTTAAAGTCCCAAAGGGCAACTCTTTTTCTGTATATGTATATAGGGATGGAGGTGCATCACTGGTGACTGCAGACCTTTTAACCTTGTCTTTAAAGTGGTTGTAAACCCACTTTTTCAACTTGCACCTACAGGTAAGCCTAGATTAAGGCTTACCTGTAGGTGCAAGAAATATCTCCTAAACCTACACGGTTTAGGAGATATTTAGTTAAATGACAGGCGCCGCTGTCTACGGCGCATGCACGCCGTACACACCTGCGCATTCATGGGGTTAATCCCATTCACAAATTCGGCTACTTCCCAGCAATCGCTGGGCGTAGCCGAATATGACGGCTCCCGCGCGCATGCGCAGAGTGACGTCTCCGCCGCTCCGGCCAATCACAGCGCCGGAGCGGCGCTGTGATTGGCTGGAGCGACGATACCCGGAAGTAAGGTAAGTTATGCTAGTCATATTAGCTCATTATGCCTTTGTCTTACAGGTAGTTTAAAAAAATAATAATTTATAAGGGTTTAATGCTAGATTCCAGGCAGATATAATAGACACAAATGAATGCAGCTCTATAATCATTAATGCATTTGTTTCTAAAATACAAGCAGCTGCATTTGACCTGGTATCAGACTCCTAAATTCCCTGTGTAGCAGAACTCAGTCTGGGAGAGGTAGAAGCAGCACAAGGAGCCAATCAGTTCATGGGCTGACCAGAAGCATGTTTATAGGAGGAAAAAGCCAAATGACAGAGAATTTAGCTAATCACTGCTTCTCCTTTCACTGCACAACCACAGGTTGGGGGGGGAATCTAGGGTGACCTGGGTTCAGAGGAAGTGGGTAGAATAATGCTGGCCTTCTGACTGAGGGAATTTAGTGGCAGAAAACTGCTAGGGAAATCTTTTATGCTGAAGCTTAATACTGCAGCAAAAGCTGATTTTGTTATTTTATTCTTTTAATGGGCTATTCAGTTTTATGTTAATTTTGGCTGGAGTTCTGCTTTAAAGCTGAGATCCAGGCAAACGGCTAAATACACAGATGAAGTATTTATATGGAAGCTGTCTAGGGATTTACACTGCACTGCCAAACAGTACAGCCCTGGAAGTGCAGGAGACCTGATTTTTCTTTTCTGCAGTTTAGTAACACTTACAGGTTTTGTCCCTCCCCATCCTGTAACTGGATAGATGCAACAGACTGATGAGCGCATCTCTCTGCCACTCTGCCCTCTCCTCCTATCCACATAAGCACAGCAGCACAACTGATTGGCTCATTGTGCTGCTTCTCCCTCTCCCAGTATAAGTTCTGTTGTATAGGGAATGCATGAAGCTCATACCTGAAAAAAATCAGGTACTCACACTGCTTGCATTTAAATAAAATAAAAAAATAATGATGTATTCATGAATACAAATCTGCATTAATGTGTATGTAGCGACACAACCCCCTTTCCTGCTTTTGGCTCCTTAGCAGAAAAAAGGGCCCACCGTGCTATGTGCCCGTACCCTCCTATATAAAGAGGTTGAGCGGTGTAATGTACCTGGGTCTCTGTGATCAGGTTCCCCCAGAGAATGGCTCCCGTCTTCACTGTAACAAAGACAAGTCTCTATTCCCCAATAACTTTAAGGTCCACACCAATTGCAACTCCAACTTAGAGTTTATTTTCTCTGTTATGCACGATAACTGGACAGGAGAAGGTTGGAAGAAGAGCAGGACAGCAAAAGGTGTGGGAATAGGTCCAGGCACAAACTAATTCTTATTCACTACCCATATCTTCAGGTAGACTCAGCCCATTCAGATAGTCTCCCGATGGAGTGGGCCCTAGCAGCCGGAATGATGCTCGAACTAGATACACACAGTCTCTGCCACAGACCTGGTGAATTTGGGTCTCTGCCACAGAACCGGTGAACTTGGGTCTCTGCCACAGACCTGGTGAACTTGGGTCTCTGCCACAGACCTGGTGAACTTGGGTCTCTGCCACAGAACCGGTGAACTTTGGTTGCAACGTTAAGCCTCTTTCAGGGAGATGACATCCCAGAGTTACCGGGCCGCTTCCTTCACTGTGAGTTCCTCACCAGTCCCTCGGAATGGTTCTCCCCCAGCCTCCTCATCTAAGATACGGGTCTCCTCGCAAAGCAGCACCCTGGGATTCCTTGATTCTCTATGGTCCCCAGCCAAAGGTGCTGAGCCCAAGGCCTCCAGTTGCAGCCCCAGGGCTAAAGGTGCCTGGGACTGATCCGCCAGTGTACCGAACCAGGATCTCCACCCCTGAGCTAAAGGTGCCTGGGGTGGCCACAAACAGAATCACGCGCTCCCGGGGGAACTCACCCCTGACCGACAGGGTCTGCCCCTTTTATATCCCCTCCTGGGATGCACAGCGGACCAACGCGCCCACCATACCACCGCCGACAGGGGACATCCAAGGCACAGCACTGTACCAGCGGTTCAACCCTGGCCTCCGATGGCAGCGCCACCAACAGGCCACGGGGAACTACACACCAGTATCCCGTCTGCAGCTAAAATTGGGTTTTACTGAACCCTATCAAATAATGTGTTTGAGCACAACTACCACTCAAACATTCCCCTAAATTTCAAAGCCCCGCTACATGTATACAGGTCCTTCTCAAAAAATTAGCATATTGTGATAAAGTTCATTATTTTCTGTAATGTACTGATAAACATTAGACTTTCATATATTTTAGATTCATTACACACAACTGAAGTAGTTCAAGCCTTTTCTTGTTTTAATATTGATGATTTTGGCATACAGCTCATGACAACCCAAAATTCCTATCTCAAAAAATTAGCATATCATGAAAAGGTTCTCTAAACGAGCTATTAACCTAATCATCTGAATTAACTAATTAACTCTAAACACCTGCAAAAGATTCCTGAGGCTTTTAAAAACTCCCAGCCTGGTTCATTACTCAAAACCGAAATCATGAGTAAGACTGCCGACCTGACTGCTGTCCAGAAGGCCATCATTGACACCCTCAAGCAAGAGGGTAAGACACAGAAAGAAATTTCTGAACGAATAGGCTGTTCCCAGAGTGCTGTATCAAGGCACCTCAGTGGGAAGTCTGTGGGAAGGAAAAAGTGTGGCAGAAAACGCTGCACAATGAGAAGAGGTGACCGGACCCTGAAGAAGATTGTGGAGAAGGACCGATTCCAGACCTTGGAGGACCTGCGGAAGCAGTGGACTGAGTCTGGAGTAGAAACATCCAGAGCCACCGTGAACAGGCGTGTGCAGGAAATGGGCTACAGGTGCCGCATTCCCCAGGTCAAGCCACTTTTGAACCAGAAACAGCGGCAGAAGCGCCTGACCTGGGCTACAGAGAAGCAGCACTGGACTGTTGCTCAGTGGTCCAAAGTACTTTTTTCGGATGAAAGCAAATTTTGCATGTCATTCGGAAATCAAGGTGCCAGAGTCTGGAGGAAGACTGGGGAGAGGGAAATGCCAAAATGCCTGAAGTCCAGTGTCAAGTACCCACAGTCAGTGATGGTCTGGGGTGCCATGTCAGCTGCTGGTGTTGGTCCACTGTGTTTTATCAAGGGCAGGGTCAATGCAGCTAGCTATCAGGAGATTTTGGAGCACTTCATGCTTCCATCTGCTGAAAAGCTTTATGGAGATGAAGATTTCATTTTTCAGCACGACCTGGCACCTGCTCACAGTGCCAAAACCACTGGTAAATGGTTTACTGACCATGGTATTACTGTGCTCAATTGGCCTGCCAACTCTCCTGACCTGAACCCCATAGAGAATCTGTGGGATATTGGGAAGAGAAAGTTGAGAGACGCAAGACCCAACACTCTGGATGAGCTTAAGGCCGCTATCGAAGCATCCTGGGCCTCCATAACACCTCAGCAGTGCCACAGGCTGGTTGCCTCCATGCCACGCCGCATTAAAGCAGTCATTTCTGCAAAAGGATTCCCGACCAAGTATTGAGTGCATAACTGAACATAATTATTTGAAGGTTGACTTTTTTTGTATTAAAAACACTTTTCTTTTATTGGTCGGATGAAATATGCTAATTTTTTGAGATAGGATTTTTGGGTTTTCATGAGCTGTATGCCAAAATCATCAATATTAAAACAAGAAAAGGCTTGAACTACTTCAGTTGTGTGTAATGAATCTAAAATATATGAAAGTCTAATGTTTATCAGTACATTACAGAAAATAATGAACTTTATCACAATATGCTAATTTTTTGAGAAGGACCTGTATATGGAGTCCAAATTTAGCTTTGGTCACCTGGTGGAGCAACATTTTACATTTACGTGTTTACAAGTTATACATGAATTGTTTGTATACAATATTTATTTTGGAAAATTAAGATTTTATATAAGGTGCCTCCATGTCACTCATCTTAAAGCGGTATTAAACCCAAAACCAAAAATATAATATATTGCAGCTTACCAATCATTAGATGTGACCTGCTGGCCGGTGGGAGACACCTGCTGGTAGACACCAGAGCTACACCTTTCAGATCTGAGGACCACTATAACTATAAGCAGGTGCTCTGGTTTCTGACAGCATTGGTCAGGACTGTAACATTAATACCCCGCAGTGTACTATAAAGTTTATATCTTTTGTAGACAACACACTGTTACAAGGTAGAAATGGATTGTAGCCGTGCTGCATGATAAGGATATTTTTTTGACTGGAAGAGCAGTGAGATCAGGGGGGTGTAAATAAACATTACCCCACATGGGTTTAAGAGTAATAATACATGAGTTGGTTTTCTAACTCCAAAAGAGGGTTTTTTTAAAACAGGAAAAGTCTCTTGCAGAGAATATAATGTTCTCTAACTTTAAGGACACGTTGGCTTTGATATTGTATCTTCTATTTCCTTTACAGGTACTGTACATGTGCGGAAATTAAATTATACGCAGAAAAATATTTCTTTTTAACTTTCTTTTTAACTCAACATGAAGATTTCAAAAAAAGGGATTTTTATAACAGCTTACCTGTAAAATCCTTTTCTTGGAGTACATCACGGGACACAGAGCGACTTAGTCATTACTAATGGGTTATATAGATTACCTTCAGGTGTTGGCACTGGCCAATTCCAAACCGGAAGTACCCTCCCCTATATAAGCCCCTCCCATCCGGGAGCACCTCAGCTTTGTAGCAAAGCAATAAGTGTCCCAAAAAGAGGGGTGGGAGCTCTGTGTCCCGTGATGTACTCCAAGAAAAGGATTTTACAGGTAAGCTGTTATAAAAATCCCTTTTTCTTTTTCGTACATCACGGGACACAGAGCGACTTAGTCATTACTAATGGGACGTCCCAAAGCAATGCCAAATGAGGGGAGGGATACATAAGCTGGGCGCCATCAGGCATGAGGCTCTTTTGCGGCCTGCAACACACTGCGCCCAAAGGCGACATCCTCCTGACTTCTGACGTCTACCTGGTAGAATCTAGTAAACGTGTGTACTAAGGACCATGTTGTGGCCTTACAGTACTTGAGCCAGGGAGGCTTGGTGATGCACTGCCCATGAAGTTTCAACTGCTCTTGTGGAGTGCGCCCTAACTTTGAACGGAGGCGGTCTCCTTTTCAAGCCATAGGCTTGTATTATGACCTGTCGAATCCACTTGGCTAAAGTAGATTTTTGATGCTGCCTGACCCTTTCTGGGGCCTTCCGGCAGAACAAACAAAGTATCCGTTCTACGAATCTGAGCAGTGGCTTTAAGATAAGCTTTAACTGCTCTTACTACATCCAAAGAATGCAATAACTTTTCCTCTACCGAACTAGGTTTGGGGAAAAAGGAAGGAAGAACCACATCTTGGTTCAAATGGAACCTCGATACCACCTTAGGAAGAAGGCTGGATGAGGACGTAATACTACTCTGTCCTTATGGATAACCAGATATGGCTCCTTACAGGACAAGGCGGCTAATTCCGATACTCTTTTAGCCGAACAAATGGCTACTAAGAAAATCAATTTCCTGGTGAAAAGAACCAAGAAAATGTGCCGCAATGGTTCAAATGGTTGTTTCTGTAGAACCGACAGAACCAGGTTTAAGTCCCATGGACATATGGGAATACTAACCGGAGGGCTAATACGCATCACTCCTTGTATGAAAGCTTTGATTAATGAATGCAAAGCCAAGGGCCTTTGAAAAAAAAAATATTGACAAGGCCGTCTGACCCTTGATAGTACTCAAGGCAAGCTTCCTATGTACAGCCCACTGTAGGAAGTCCAGAATCCTACCTATTACATACTTACGTGGATGCCATTTCCTGGCCTCACCCCACGTGATGTACGCCTTCTAGATCCTATAATAGATCTGCCTGGATACCGGCTTCCTGGCATTGATCATGGTAGATACCACAGGATTAGAGAGCCCTCTCTTTTTTAGAATGTGGGCTTCTATAGCCAGGCCGTCAACCTAGGGCTGGTAAGGAAGGGTAGTATATCGGTCCTTGCGAAAGCAGGTCCGGACGATGTGGGAGGGTCCAAGGACTTCCCACTGACATTTTTACAATCTCCGCGTACCATGCCCTTCGGGGCCACGCTGGAGCCACCAGAATCACTGGTTTCTTTTCTACCCTGATTCTGCGGATTAATCGCGGTGGGAATGCATATATCAGCTTGAACTGATCCCAAGGGAACACTAGGGCATCCGAACCGCAAGCTAGGGGATCCTTTGTGCGAGACACAAATCTGTCCACCTTTGCGTTGAATCTGGATGCTAGCAGATCTACATCCGGTGTTCCCCACCGCTGGCATATTGCCTGGAAAACCTCGGGGTGAAGAGACCATTCCCCCGGGCATAATTGCTGGCGACTTAAAAAAGTCCGCTCTCCAATTTTCCACTCCTGGGATGAAAACCGCGGATATGGCTGTGACATACCTTTCTGCCCATTCCAGGATGCATTTCGCTTCCCTCTGGGCTGCACGACTTCTGGTGCCACCCTGGAGATTGATATATGCCACTGCTGTGGCATTGTCTGATTGAATTCTGACAGGTGACCCTTGGAGTTTGGATGTCCATGCTACTAGGGCATACCGGGCTGCTCGTATCTCTAAGAGATTGGTGGGCAGGGCCTTCTCTGCTTCTGACCACTTGCCCTGGAGAGACCATTGCTCCAGTACTGCCCCCCCAGCCTATGAGGCTGGCAACTGTAGTAACCACCTTCCAAAAAACCGGACTGAAGGGTTTCCCTTCCCAGATTCTGGGGCACCAACCACCAATGGAGGCTCTTGCGAACGGAAGGGGACAGGGACATTGGTAAGTCTAAAGCCTGAACTTTTTTGTTCCAGGCTGACAGTATGGCCCTCTGCAAGTTCCTTGAATGGAATTGACCGTAGGGTACCGCTTCGAATGAAGCCACCATTTTTCCCAGCAGCCTTATACACAGGCGTATGGATGGTTTTTCTTTTTTGTACCCACTAAGTGGGTCAAATCTTTCAAAGACGACACCTTCTCTGGAGGTAAGAAAATCTTTCTCTGATTTGAATCCAGTCTTAGCCCCCAAGTATTCCAGGCTTTTGACTGGTTTTAGGGCTGACTTGTCTCGGTTGATAATGCAACCGTGAGATTCCAGATACTTGATTATCTTGTGAACGACCACTTCTAGTTTTTTTTTTTCACTGAGTGGTCTATCAGCAACAAGTCGTCTAGATATGCCATTATCGTTACACCTTGTGTTCCTAGTTTGGCCAATCGTAGGGCCAGAATTTTTGTGAACACTCGTGGTGCCGTGGCCAGACCGAAAGGTAAGGCTCTGAACTGAAAATGGCGCCCTTCTACTGCAAGGCGTAGAAATTTCTGGTGGGCCGGACAGATGGGAATATGCAAATAAGCATCCCTTATGTCGATCGAGGCTAACCATTCCTGCCCTTGTAGGGCGGTGGCCACCGATCGGATCGACTCCATCCGAAAAAAAAGTCCTGATATGTAGGAACTTGTTTAGCCCTTTTATATTCAATATGGGCCTCATGTCCCCATTTGGTTTGGGGACTGTGACAAGGTTCGAGTAAAACCCGAACCCGTTTTCTTTCAAGGGAACCTTCATGATTACCCTTGGGGCAATAGTTGCTCTAGTGCCAGAAGGAGGGATCCACTCTTCTGGGGATCGCTTGGCACGTTTGACCTTATAAAATGGGCAGGAGGAATGTCTTTTAACTCCAGCCTGTATCCCAGACTTACTGCGGGGATCACCCATCTCTGATGGTGTCCCGCCAGGTCTCTGTGAACAACTGAAGTCTTCCCCTCACCCGACTGAGTGGGGGCAACCCTTCATGACTTAGGGGGAGGTTTTGTACCTCTCTTGACCCAGGGTTTCTTGATACCCTGTGATTGCCCCTGATTTCTGCCCCCTGGATTTGACCGCGGAGGCCGTCGGAACTGTTTCACAGCCGATGTGCCAGGGACTGGAGAAGTAGGCCTCTTAAAAGAAGGACTTCTACCCTTGTTCTTAACCGGTAAGAGTGAACTTTTACCGGCAGAAATTTTCTGGATATATTTGTCCAGATCTTCTCCAAATAAGCGTTCTCCATGAAATGGGAAGCTAACCAGCAGTTTTTTTTTTACAGGGAGCTTCAGCAGACCAGTTTTTGAGCCACAGAAGCCTACGCATATGTACTATAGACAGCGTAAAGCGGGAGGCCTGTTGGATTGTATCCTTTATGGCGTCCACCGCAAAACACAAGGCTCTAGGCAGGTCAGCTAGGGCAAGAGCCTGCTGATCTGGTAAGTCCCTTAAGACTTGTTTCAACTGATCTTTCACTGCTTGGCAGACTCCAATCGCTGCTACCGCAGGTTGTGTCACCATGCTTGCTGTAGAGAAAGCAGATTTTAGTAAAGACTCCAATTTTTTATCTATTGGGTCTTTGACATTGGAACATTATCTACTGGACATGTCAGTGATTTGTTAACAGAAGAGATGGCTGCGTCCACTGTAGGGACCCTCCATTTTTTTATGAACTTATCCTCCATGGGATAGATCACCGGAAATCTCTTGGGGGGAGCAAATATTTTATCAGGATGCTCCCAATCCTGGTAAATAAGCCCTTCTAATAAAGGGTGGATTGGGAAGGAACAGACAGCCTGGGGAGCTTTTAGCGACCCCAGCGAGGAAACCGTAGTGGATGGTGGTTCCGCCAGAGGCATTTTAAATGCTGATCGGACCATATTAGTCAGAGACTGAACCCATAATCTTTCAGCCTGAGATGCTGAGAAAGGTTCTTCCACTGTTGATTCCTCCATAACTGAATCAACCTCATCCTGATCCCCTTCAGGTAGGTCGATCTCTGTGTGGGGCTGTTCCTCCACTAACAGGCACTCTGAAGGAGGAGACGGAGATCGGACGCGCTTTTCCTGAGACAGGGAAGCAGCGATCAATGCTGTTAATCTCTCTTCCAATCCTCCCAGAGTTGAGGATAAAACCTCCTCTGTTATATATACAGGAGCAGGTGGACTGGGGACAGCCGCAGCACCAGGCATTCCTGCGGGGTTTCTACGGCTACTGACCTCTGAATTCTCAGGGGAGATTGGTGCAGTACAAGCATGCCCAATATCCTCAGAGCCCGATGGAGACCCCTTTGGCTTCCTGGAAGATCTATTTCCGGAGCGTCTGGACGACATATCCTTTAAGCACAAAGCTGAGGTATTCCCGTTGTCATACACCAATTTTGCTGGTAATAATCTAACACAGGTGCTGCTATATACCAGCTGGTGTCCACTAAAGTGCCTTTCTATGGGGATGCCTGCATCAACCGCCTCTGTGTGCCACTGTTTGTTGCTAGCTCTGTTTGCATCCAGCTGACACTTGTACTGTGTCTTTTAACTATGCTGGGACGCCCGCACATGCGCAGAAGCGCCGCGGCGCGCATCGAGCGTCATCCACCCGCCCCGCCCCTTTTTTTCATAGGAGGCGCGTGCACGCGCCCGCGCGCGCGCCCGTGCGCCATTGGCGCCCTTTTCGAAATCAAACAGGGGACTAGGAGCCAGGGCCCTTTTTGCCGGAGGGCCTGTGCGGTGAATGAGCGCAGCAACAGGGCAGAGGAAGTGGATTCCCACAGAGAAACTTACCAGCTGCCTGGATCTTTTGACTTGAGAAAACCAAAGATCCACATGACAAGAAAAATGGACTACAGCGGCCTCTAGTGGTTTAACACAGGTACCGCGGTCCCTTTTTTTTTTTTTTTCTTGACTACTATTAAAATTTTACATTTTCAGTAGTTACAGGCAAACACAGATATTTAGCGGGAATACCGTTAGGTAACAGACAGAAAGACAAATTAGGCTTGGGGGTCCCCCAATAGAACCAAGTTCCTGGGGGCCCCCACTTACCTGATCCCCGCCGCAGGACTTTGTTTGGTCCACAGAAGTCCAAACTTCACCTATCACGGCAGGCATTGTAATTAAACCTTCAGGGACCGGGTTCCCAAGGATTCCACTCCCCTGGACGTGTATAGCACCCTGCACAGACAACATCTTGGTCGTGGGTATGACCAGAGCTCTGGATCCCAGGGTCCAGCCCTCCTAAGAGAAGCATTACAGGCAAAACCTTGCTCTTCTGCTGCAAGGCCCGGGTACCGACCGTTTAGCTATGAAGCTTTTTTGGTGGGATCCGGAACAGCTTACTAAGGCCCAAAAGAACCTGTACGCAAGCCCAGTGAAAACACATGTTACTCTTTGGCCAACACCTTAGACACTGGCAAAAAACTGAGGTGCTCCCGGGTGGGAGGGGCTTATATAGGGGAGGGTACTTCCGGTTTGGAATTGGCCAGTGCCAACACCTGAAGGTAATCTATATAACCCATTAGTAATGACTAAGTCGCTCTGTGTCCCGTGATGTACGAAAAAGAAAGTAAACTTAAGTGTAATGTAGTAATTAGGTTATCCACTCACTTCTAGTAAGAGCCCATTCACACAGGGGCAACACGACTTCCACGCTAAATGTCACTTAACTATGCTCGTAAGCTTTCCCCTCATGGGCAAGATGGCGCCCAAACAATGTCTAAAGTTTTACAGTCAGGCCTGACTATCGCAGATATGGTGCTTCCGTTGGGAAGGATCTTCGCTAGCAATGGTGGTGCACTTTGTAGGTTATTTGTAATCCACAGGCAACAAAACAGTTAACTTCTTGGCATGTACTAAAAAGTTCACTAACGCTGCAACGCACACTGTCCCTCTGGTGTGCAATATAACACTCAGGTAACGGTGGTCTCTGAACTAAGGACACTGGGCCTAAGATTAGTCAGTTAATCTCTGAGCGGGTGCTCTCTCACCCGACCGGACCAGTCCGTACAACCGACTTGCGTAGCTGGGGCTCCAGCACACCGTCTCATGACACCCATAGTCTCTGATCCTCCCGACAGTCCTTGAAGGGATGATGGACAAACACGACACCTGGGTTCTCTCGTGAAGGTCGGAGGGCTCTCTTGATCTCAAGGCCCAAACTCCTAGGCCCAGTCCAGTGGCAGACTCGGCGTTGGTTCCACTTGCTAGAGGGGGCGGTGTCCAAAGAGACCCGCGTGTAGCTCCGCTCCTCCTTATATAGCCCTTCCCCAGCAGACCTTGCGCCGGGCAATGCTTTCTGGGTGTCCCGCTGTACACTGGGTATGGTAGTCTTTTGAGCTCCTTAAAGTGACACCCCGCTACACACTCCCCCCACTTAAAGTCTTTGGTCCCCAAAGATAAAATTGTTAACGAACTTTGTTAGCATAAGAACATACAACTCAATTCACGGCTACAAAGGAGCCTGGCAGAGGAACCTCCCACCAAGCTCTGGGGAGAAGGTTGTCCGGCCCACAGGTTACATTAGTGGAAGTGGCCTGTCTAACTGTGCCATGGAGTGAGCTAGGGTTGCCCTCTACTAAACACACAGTAGAAGGGACAGGCTTATTTACTGTTCTTCTTGCAGTGGCTATAGTCTCTTCCGAGCACTCCCCCATCTGAGAATACGTTAGTCTTCTTGGGGGGTGGATGGTTCTTTTCTTCCTTTGTTCTCTGATTCTTTTGGAGTTTACTGGAACTGACGGGCACCCGGTTGACTCCTTCACCGGGGCCCTATGAAGTTTTCCGCCGGCTTGCGGTATGCACTTTGACTCTTCCTCGGGTTGAGGCACACTCGGTCGTAATGCCCAACCCCTCCACAGTTGAAGCAAACTTCTTCTCTTCTTACTTGTTGGGAAACTGGAGTTGAGGCATTCTGATACACTTCCTTCTTCACTTCTTCTTTTTGTGTGGCTCCAGGGTTCTTAGCCATTAAAGAAGTCAGCAATTCTAGGACTTGGGTCATTTGTGACTTCAAGATAGCCACCTCAGAGTCCAGTTCCGTGGCCATAACAGATCTAACTTCAGCTGAGGGAGAAGGGGTGGGTTTCTCAGGCGTCTGTTGGTCTTTGAGCAAAGCCTCTTCAGCTCTGACTATTCGCACAAGGCCTTGATAGTTCAGGGACATGACTCCCCCAGTTGTCTTCAGATGGAGCCAGACTGGATCAGAGCGCAGCGCTCCCTTCATGACCTGCCACATCCTGGCTGCATCTATAGCCTGTGGTACCATCCCTTTCTTCAGGACTATCTGGCAGAGCATTTTGTTCAACCTTCGAACATATTCTGAAAATTGTTCCCCTGGCTGTTGAAGAGTATGTTCAAACTTGTACATTAAGTCAGTAACTTTCTCCAGCTGGCCGAACTCTTCCTTTAGCATGGTTAGGTAATCATAAGCAGTACAGGAAGTGTTGCTGAATCTGAGGTTCTTTACCGCTTCTGCAAAAGCCCCCCTCAAACTTTTGTTTATGCGCTGTTTCTTCTGAATTTCCGTCACTTCCCATCCTTCTACAGCATGCATTGCTTGTTCCATCCACGTGTCAAAGTCCTCTTCCCTGAGTTGTACAGGTTGTTTACCCGAAAACATTCTGAGCTTAAGGTACCCAGTCTCCACACACACCGTGTTACTCTTCTGGCATTTTGCAACTAGGTCCCCTAAAGCATTAAGGAGCTCAGGGCCCAAAGCAGTCAGGGGCGCCGCAGAGGTTGTTGTCTCTTTTGGCTGCTTCTCCTTAACTGTCAGTTCGGGTGGTTCTTTCTTTACGGACTTTGCATGCGCTAAACGGTATATCTTCTGGTCTATAGCCTGTACACTCTGACCTCTGAAGCTCTCAGGTATCCCTTCTCTCCATTCCACTAATGCATAGGTAAAGGAGGTCTCCGGGTCTGGCTTTAGGTCCACTACCCATGCCTTCTGGCTCGGGGACAGTAACACCATGAGTCGCTCTACATCGCTCTCTGGCCAATCTTCGCCGGGGAGTTCAATGACTACCGCCATATCTGGAAAAGCGCCAGCTGCTGCGCACCACTGTGTCACTACCAACGGATCCATGCCGGTACTTCTGGTGGGCTTGATTGCAGCGTACAGGATCCCGGACTCTGAGCCCCCACGTGTAGCAATACCCCCAGTTAAGAGGGCTGCTTGTATAGATTTGGGCCTGTACACACTGCTGCCAACCCCCAGTTAACTGGCTCTAACCTCCCTTGGCACAGATAGTAGTAAAGATGGGATTATGAAACCCGTTAGCTATGGGGATCACAATGCCGCAATAAACATATAACCACACAGTAAATTGGCTTAACCACAAGTACTTTTTACTGAATATATCGTATCAGGTTAACAGCATTACATGTGCATATGCAGAGCCCTGCAATGTTAACTATTAAGCATATAACAAGCACTATATTCCAATAGCAACTTCACATGCTAAATGTCACTTAACTATGCTCACGAGCTTCCCCCTCATGGGAAAGATGGCGCCCAAACAATGTCTAAAGTTTTACAGTCAGGCCTGACTATTGCAGATATGGTGCTTATGTTGGGAAGGATCTTTGCTAGCAATGGTGGTGCACTTTGTAGGTTATTTTTAATCCACAGGCAACACAACAGTTAACTTCTTGGCATGTACTAAAAAGTTCACTAACGCTGCAACACACACTGTCCCTCTGGTGTGCAATATAACACTCAGGTAACGGTTAGCCTATGGCCTCATGCCCACCATGAAGTTTTTGTGCTGTAAATGGCATAGGCGTTTTTAAGCTGCAAAAAAAACCCAGGACCAGTGCGTTCTGAAGCTCCAGCGTTAGAGATGTAAAGACGTCAGACGCTGGCAAAGGGTGTAAAAATGCGATGTAACGAGGCTTAACGCTGTGTTAAGCCTCGTCCAGCGTTTCTTTCTCTATTCCAAATCAATGGTTCCCTATGGGAGCCCATTGATTTGAATAGAGGTCACACCAGAAGTCGGATCAAGATGATCCGACTTGCGGGGCGACTCGTGTGCGGAGAATCTTGAAGGGGAACCCCGCGAAAATTTTAAAAAAAAATTGCGTGAGGTTCCCCTCAGGACGATACCAGACCCTTTGGTCTGGTATGGATCTTGAGGGGGAACGCCACACCAAAAAAAAAATGGCATGGGGGTTCCCCCCAGGATCCATACCAGGCCCTTATCAGAGCACGTAGTCCGGCCGGTCAGGAAGGGGGGGTGAGCGAGCGCCCCCGCCTCCTGAACAGTACCAACCAGGCCACATGCCCTCAACATGGGGGGATGGGTGCTTTGGGGCAGTGGGGCACCCTATGCCCCCCCACCCCAAAGCACCTTGTCCCCATGTTGGTGGGGACAAGGGCCTCTTCCTGACAACCCTGGCCGTTGGTTGTCGGGATCTGCGGGCGGGGGGCTTATCGAAATCTGGGAGCCCCTTTTAATAAGGGGGCCCCCACCCTATGTGAATGAGTATGGGGTACATCGTACCCCTACCCATTCACATGGGGGAAAAGTGTCAATACAAAAAACACACTAGACATCTTTTTAAAGTAATTTATTAGGCAGCTCCGGGGGTCTTCTTCCAACTTCTGGGGTCTTCTACCGACTTCTGGGGTCTTCTAGTGTGTTTTTTTATTGACATTTTTCCCCCAGGTGAATGGGTAGGGGTACGATGTACCCCATACTCATTCACATAGGGTGGGGGGCCGGGATCTGGGGGACCCCCTTATTAAAAGGGGCTCCCAGATTCCGATAAGCCCCCCGCCCGCAGACCCCGACAACCAACGGCCAGGGTTGTCGGGAAGAGGCCCTTGTCCCCATCAACATGGGGACAAGGTGCTTTGGGGTGAGGGCATGCGGCCTGGTACGGTTAAGGAGGCGGGGGCGCTCGCTCACCCCCCCTTCCTGACCGGCCGGGCTGCGTGCTCGGATAAGGGTCTGGTATGGATCCTAAGGGGGAACCTCACGCAATTTTTTTTTACATTTTCGCAGGGTTCCCCTTCAAGATTCTCTGCACACAAGTCGCCCCGCAAGTCGGATCATCTTGATCCGACTTCTGGTGCGACCTCTATTCAAATCAATGGGCTCCCATAGGGAACCATTGATTTGGAATAGAGAAAGAAAAACGCGGCTGAAAGCTAGCGCAGGGAAACGTGCATTGAATTCAATGCAAAACGCGGAAAAAAACGCTGCTTTTTTCCTGGAGTCTGTACTAGCTTTACAGCCCGTTTTTTAAAACGTCCGTGGGCATGAGGCCTCATATTTATTCCAGCTTATTAACCTAATATCTGTTATTCACTTAATTTATTACTCTGTGTATCTTATTTTATTTTATACCTATAGAAATATTCTAATATGTAACTTTTTTTTCACTTTGTGTTATACACAATCGATTGTTAAAAAACGCAACCTGTACTATAATTGATTAACTTTTATTTTCACAAGAAGCTCTCTTGTATATGTTTAAATTTATGCTTGAAACTTGTTTCTTACAATGATGATTTATTTTAATTCATTGCATCTTACAAAATATTCAAAGAGAAAAAATAAAAAAAATCTTCCTCCTTCCTCCTCAGATCCCCCGGGATTCCCTCTTCACTCCCCGATTCACCACCTCTGAGATGGTGAATCGGGGAGTGTGAATTCTGACACAGATCGCCAGTGAAGCGCTGAGATCGCAGCTTCATAAACTGGCCGTTACTTAGGGTGACCAGACATCCCCGGTTTCAGGGGACAGTCCCCGGATTGAGGACACTGTCCTTGGACCAAGTCTGTCCCCAGTTTTGTCCCCGGATTGGGGTTGGGGCAATTTCAAAGACAGTCAGTGCAGAATAAAAAAAAAAAATCTGAATTACACACTCCCGCTCGGCCACTCCTACTAGCTTAGGGGGGTGTATTTTTTTATATTATCGGTGCCCCTTTCTGATGGTCATGTGCTGGTCGGAGCGGAGGGAATATTTCTTCAGTTTCGGGTGCCCATTCAGCTCCACTCGCATGTTCTTCTGCCTTGGCTCAAGTCCCAGCCAGCCGCCTGCTCGCTTATCTCCTTACCAGAGTGATCTTCCTCCGCTCCCCACCCAGTAGTAGCCGGGGCCCGGAGAGTAAGACTTGACAGGCTGTGCGGCGGCGGCGATGGTCAGAGAGTCGCTGATTGCCGCCATTACTAGTAAAAAAAAAAATATGTCCCCGGATTTAATTTTAAAAATCTGGTCACCTTACCGTTACTGTGTCATTCAATGAGACTCCTCACTGTGCAGAGATCATCGGCGGGAGAACATGTTCAAACACTTCTCCCCCCGATTATCTCTGTGTCATAAACTGTTTATGAGCTGTGATCAGTGGCGATCCTTAGGATCACCGCTGATCACTGCTTCATAGAAGGACACCTATGGGGGGCGTGACCGGATGTGAAGGCGGCAGGACGTGTATCAGTGAGCTCCACGTCTATCCTGCTCATACATCCTGATTTGGGAGCCAAATAGTCCGGTTTTTCGGTACTTTCGCTACCAGGAAGTGCTGAGTGTCAGTGGGCATGAAAAAGGGAGCCTCGAGGGCGGGAAATCAGCAGCAGAAGTCCCAGCGCAGGACCCGCTCTACACGAGGCCCTGACACGAGTCCCGCCGCCGCCATCTTGCCTTCCCCCAGCTATACTAAGGCAGAGAGGGAGAAAGCCAGGAGAATGGCGTCTGCGGCAGCGATTGCCGCTGCGAGGTCGGGGTCGGGCTCTGAAAGCTCAAATAAGGAATCTCCATCGGTTCCCCCGGTTGTGGACTCGGCGCAAGAGGCGATCACCAGGCCCATCCTGGAGGCTATAAATGAAAGTAAATCGGCTGTAATGGTGAGCATAGACCACCTAACTATGGAATGCAATTTAATAAGACATGATCTGGACAAAATGAGGGGCAGGCTGACTGAGGCAGAGGACAGGATTTCTGGGGTGGAGGATGTGACACACTCTCAGGGCAACATGTTATCAGAACTGAGGGATATGGTGAAGTCACTGCAAAGCAGAGCTGAAGAGGCAGAGGACAGGCAGAGGAGAAATAATGTGAGAGTGGTTGGCCTGCCAGAAGGAGTGGAAGGGTCCCAGTCTGCCTCTTTTGCGGAATCGCTCTTTAAGAATTTGCTGGACTTAGGGAAACTTCCACCAACTTATGTGGTGGAAAGGGCCCATCGTGTGCCCACAGGCCGGCATCCTCCTGGAAAATACCCCCGTCCCTTCCTGGTACGGTTCCTTAATTACAGGGACCGCGATATGATTTTGGCTGCCTCTCGGAAGCGTCCTGAATTGAAGTTTGAAAATGCCAAAGTAATGCTGTTCCCGGACTTCTCTGCGGAGACCCAGAGGAAAAGACGCTCCTTTAACGATGTGAGGAAGAGGTTGAGAGACAGGCATATCCCTTACAGTATGCTGTACCCAAGTAAGCTGCGGGTGCAATATAATGATGCAGTCAAGTTCTTTGATTATCCGAATGAAGCTTCGGAATGGCTGGATAGACACCCATGACAACGGCGAGAATCATGAGAAAACATGCAAGTATTGTTTTATTCATCTGCTGTGCCTCATTACTTTGGCACCCTGTAGGGGAACTATTTTGCACACTTTTTGGGTTTGTTTGAAGGCCCGGATCCTACGAACTGTTATGGGTTATCTCACTGTGTGCTAATGTTGTGAAGCTCCTCTATAAAGGGAACTATGATAGTATTTTTCTTTTTTCTAGTATACCTTATTTTTATACTTCGACTGTTTCTTTTCATAAAAAGGAAAAAGAGAAGAGAGGAAAAGTAACAAGGAGAAAATTTGTATTTCTTTTTCATATTTTTATATTTTGCTCCTGGACTAGATATTGTGGTGTCATAGCCATTTCTTTGCAACTATTGCTTGTTCTAAAATGTGGTTTTGTTGATCTGCCCATAGGTGGCGGTAGTGCTTTGTAAATGCTAAATTGAACAACAGAGTGCTGATATTTGATTATGCTCCCTGGATATATAATTTTTTTCTTATTTTTGGGTTGACGTGGAGCTCACGGATCTCAAAGGACCAACTTTTTGTTTTCTTTTTTGGTTGGTGCTGCTGGACTATAGACGGACGGTTATGACCTTCCAATTTTGTTCGCAGGTTTTTTGTTTTTGTTTGGGACTCAAAGCTGCATACCGGAAATTGTTGTTCTGTTTTGTGTTGGTTTTGTCTGGTATAATGGCAGGGGGGGGGGGGGGGGTGGGGGGGTTTCGTCTACATAAGTAAAAGGGATGTTTTTTGCTCGGTTCTCTGCTCTCTAGGTCGGGGGATCCCCACTGGTAAGAAGTGGGGGTACACCATTGCCTCACAGCCTCTGAAGACGGGAGGTCTAATCCTATGTTCAGTAGTCGGGGAATATGACAATGGCTAATTTGGTCAAGGTTGTGTCCTGGAATGTACGTGGCCTGAATAGTAAGTTTAAAAGAGCCTCGGTATTTCAATATTTAAAGCTGGTCAGGCCACATGTCGTTTTTTTACAGGAGACACACCTGGACGGCAGCAAAATTCTGGCCTTGCGGAGGCCATGGATTCAGCGGGCATTTCATGCCACTTACTCTAATTATGCAAGGGGGGTAGCAATTCTAGTCAGTAAAGCTGTCTCTTGCAATATTCATCAGGTATTTGTGGATCCGGGGGGAAGGTATGTGGCCCTGGTGGTGGATATAAATTACTGTAAAATGTTACTGGTGAATGTCTATATACCCCCTCCTTTTAATGTGCAATGTTTGTATGACATGTTGGTTAAATTGGCCCCTCATACACATCTCCCAATGTTGTTTATGGGGGATTTCAATGCTACATTGGAAGCATTGGACTCCTCAAATGTGGGAAGACAGGGCTCCCCGGATTTGATGACCTGGACAGCGGTGGCTGGTCTGTCTGAAATATGGCGAGCTAAAAATCCATATGTTAAATGTTTCTCTCACCTGTCCCAGGCGCATCGCTCATCGGCTAGAATAGACCTAGTGTTTGGTAGTCCGGTGATGATGTCGTTTGTTAAAGAGGTTACTTATTTGGCGGGGGGTTTATCTGATCACAACCCACTTTCCATTTCCCTGGCCCTCTCTTCTGGGAGGGGGGGCAGGGGGTGGAAACTCTCCCCGGGGTGGCTTCAGAATGAGAATGTCAGTACGCATATACAGGCTTCGGTCACTGAGTATTGGGAAAAGAACCAGGATTCGGCTGACCCTCGCATGGTATGGGACGCGTTCAAAGCGGTGGTTAGAGGGGAAAGTATATCTGCTATAAAAAAGGAGAGGGTGGAACAACAGGCGGAAATTCAGTTAATGCAAGACAGGGAGAGGGAATGTGCAGAAGCCAATGTCACGGCTCCCTCGGGAGCCTCTTACACGGCTTTGTTGGAGGCCCAAAGGAACCTAACGTTGCACTTCAACAATTTAGCGCATACAGAAGCTAGACATAGAGCTGAATCTCAGTTTGCGGAGGGAGACAAAAATGGTAAGCTCCTCGCCAGATTGGTGGCTGATACTCGCCAGCTGTCAGTAGTTCCTGTTATTAGAGGTAAAAATGGAGTGCTGGCCAGGGACCCCGCGGACATACTCACGGAATTTCAGGATTTTTTCTCTTCTTTATATGCGCCTATCCCTCCCTATGACAGTTTAGAGATGGGGGACCTGTTAAAAGGTCTTCCTCTTCCGAGACTTTCGGAGGATGATTGTGGGTTGTTGGAGGCTGAGATCACAAATAAGGAAGTTGTAGCTGCAATTTTTTCATTTCCCCCTCATAAAGCCCCGGGTCCGGATGGTTTTCCAGCAGACTTTTACAAAGCGTACGTAGATCAATTGGCGCCTAGGCTTACATCCCTCTTGGCACATTGTTTAGAGACACGGCAGCTGCCGCAGTCTATGATGGAGGCATATATGATCTTGCTTCCCAAACCGGGTAAAGACCCTATGGAATGTGCTTCTTATCGGCCGATTGCCCTACTAAATATGGATCTGAAAATCCTTACAAAAGTTCTGGCTAGGCGGCTGGCGGGAGTAGTAGCTTCCCTAGTGGATATTGATCAGACGGGGTTCATGCCTGGTAAATCTACAGACACCAACCTCAGACGTTTATTTACCCACCTTCAAATTCCAAATCTGTCCGCCACCACTAGGGTGGTGGTTTCAATAGATATTGAAAAGGCGTTCGACTCCATTGACTGGCAATTCATGTTGGCAGTCCTGGAGAGGATGGGCTTTGGCCCGACTTTTCGAACGTGGATTTCGTTATTGTATAGGGCTCCTAGAACGGCGATTCGTATGGGTACTCATACCTCCCCTTTCTTTCAGCTTGGTAGGGGCACTAGACAGGGCTGTCCACTGTCGCCTTTCCTATTTGCCCTGATGATGGAACCTGTGGCGATAGCTCTGAGAACAAATGGAGAGGTTAAAGCGATACGGGTGGGAAATATTGACGAAAAGTTGGCATTATATGCGGATGACATGCTGCTATTTCTGCAGGACCCTAGAGAGTCGCTAGAGGCAGCGTTGGGCGTATTGAACACCTTCTCAAAATTTTCTGGCTTGAGAGTCAATTGGTCTAAATCTTCTATCTTGGCACTGGATGCTGGGGCCAGGGCTGTAGCAGACCCGGCTCTTCCGTTGCAGTGGGTCAGTCAAATTACATATCTGGGTGTTAAAATTACAGCGAATGTAAGTGATTACATGCCTCTGAATCTGACTCCGCTTCTTGTCTTTTTTAAGCAGCGGGTTGTGGCTTGGCAGAAGCTACCGTTGTCTCTTATAGGGCGTATTAATCTTCTGAAAATGAAAATACTCCCAGTAATCCTGTATTTTTTGCGGAATGCTCCCGTCTGGATCCCTGGGTCTTTCTTCAAAAAATTGGATAGCCTTACCAGTACTTTCTTGTGGGCACCTAAACAACCGAGGATAGGGCTGAAAGTTTTGCAGGAACCGTGGGGGGAGGGGGGTTTAGCCCTGCCTGATTGGCGCAGATATTATCTGGCGGGGCAAATGGTTTTTGTGCATAGGTGGCTTACTGAAGACAATGGAGACTCCACAACGGTTCTAGAGGCAGCTCAATTGGGCTCGTATGAGTCCCTGCGGGTTGCCATTCATAGGGGGGTCAGGATGGACCTTCCGCTGACAGCATCTATGAAGGCCACGGTTAAAGCGTGGGGGGGAGGCGGTGGGTTTGGCGTGTCCCCATTACAAGGGTTTTTCCCCGTCCACCCCAATTTGGATGAATCCTAAATTGTTGCATTTCTACTCCTTTGATGACCCAATGGGGTGGGTGTCTATGGGGATAAAAACTCTTAGAGACATCACGGTGTTTGGAGAGTTGATGACTTTTGACCAGTTAAAAGCCCGACATGACCAATCGAATTTTCATTTCTTTCGGTATATTCAATTGAAACACGCATATCTCACGCAATTTAAACATATGACGATTGAATCTGTCCCGTCAGACCTGGAAAATTACTAACAACTGAGGACCTTCCAAAGACGCTCTCGGTTTCTTATAAAAAACTATTTGTGACGAGCCCTGTGAGGATGCGTAAGTGCAGGGAATGGTGGGAGGCCGAGGTTCCAGATATTCAGGGGGAGGATTGGGAGGACATGTGGTCTCACCCTTTTCAACACCTGGTAGCAGCGAGAGATAGACTGATCCACTTCAAGTTTTTACACAAGATATATTATACGCCGGCTAGACTGGCCTCCATTTACCCGATGGTGTCGGCAGAGTGTTGGAGATGTACCTATGCTCCGGCGGATGCTGAGCATGTGTTCTGGAGCTGCCCTCTGGTCAAACATTTTTGGCAGGAGGTCACCTCATGCATTTCAGAGGTATTGATGGTCCCGATCCCAATAACAGTTAGAGTATGTCTCCTGGGACTGGTGGAGGAGGTCGTTCCGTCCAGGGCACATAGAACTTTACTGAGCATTCTCCTATTCTATGGGAGGAAATCCATATTGATACGCTGGCGCAAGCCAGGGGCACCGGATGTGTGCTTCTGGAAAAGCCAGATAAATGCTATAATGCCATATTACAAAGCCACTTACTTATCTAGGGGATGTGGAAAGAAATTTGACAGGGTGTGGCAGGCCTGGTATAACTCGGACAAGACTGTGGGTTAAAGAAAGATGGGTAGCAAGGGGGAGCTTGTTTAACTATCCTGTTTAGAGGAAAGGGGCTTTCTCAGAACTATGTGGGGCATGTCTTAATGTCTTAATGTATGAAGGTGTAAATGTATAACTATATAATGTCGGGTGGTTGGGAGGGGGTGGTGGGGCGATATTAAGTGTTTTTCCTTCCTGGTTGATCACAATCTCCTGGACTGGGGGGGGGGGAACTGAGCAAAAAAAAAAAAAAAAAAAGGGGGGGGGGAGGGGTATATATGTAAGTGTTGTATTAGTTCGGTAGATGCAATGCTAGATACTCAGGTTTTTTTCGTTTGATGCCTGTATAAAGTGGTCCTGGGCCCTGTTTGGTCCAGTACTGACCTGGCGGTTTTAGCCAGGTCAGCTGTGTGTGTATGGATGTCATGTAAAAATTTCAAATAAGCAATAAAAAGAAATTGTTAAAAAAAAAAATAGAAGGACACCTATGTGGTGTGGAAACCGTAAGAGATTTTAAACAGGGATCGCACCACATTCCTGTTCAAATCACATGCGATTCTTCAGCAGTGAGATTTGAGGCATCATTCTGTATGGCTCAAATTGCACCAAATCCGCACCAAAATCGCGCAGGGCCCTTTTTTGACCGCACCAGAATAAGATCACATGAGTGTTCTGTTCACATCCGGTTCTGCAAATCGCACTGCATTTTGCAAACCGATTTAAGGGGGTCATTAACTTAACATACACACCGGCAGCGATTTGGATGCGGTGAGGAATTTTCTGCAAATTCGCATTGCACAAGTGAAAACTGGCACTGAACTGTTATACGATGACAGTCCTATTATGTACCTATTACTATTGGACCCGTTCTTCTCTCTATTGGGTGCTCCAGGATGGGATGTTCCACTCTACAGATGAACTCTGCCCCCTGATCTCTGTGGATTGATGGGATGAATGTCAGAGATGACCTATTGGAGAAGATTTTATCTTTCTGCTCCTTCTTCTCAGAGACTTTATAATCATCGTTAGGTAGTTCTGTTACAATGGGATGTGAGTCTGTCCCGGGTTCCTTCCTAAACCAGCTCACTTTCAGAAGATCTGGGAAATATCCGGAGATATTACAGGTCAGACAGGCCATTTTATCTTCTTCCAGGTGTGGAACTATGATCTCTCCAACTTGTGGACACCAGGGCAGATCTGCAACGCAAAATTATTTACAAGAGACATGCAGGTCAATTCATATTTCACAAGGGGTTGGATTCTCTAACAAGCAATGTTGGAAGTATTCCATGCAGAACAACGTACAGGTGGGATCACTTCATTCCCATAGGAAGCTTTCTTTTGAATGCCATTGTAAATCATGTGAGCACATACAAACTTACTATTCATTTTAAAATGTAACTCCTGAATTGGGGTTCCAGAGACCTGCAAGGGTTAAATGCCCATTTTGTCTAGGGGGAACATATAAGGCCGGAGACACATGGGGAATAGACACACCACAGGAAATCGGCTCAGTATGTGAGAGATTGGTGCTGTGGATCCCTAACCCCTGTGTTTTTCCCTTGGGACTTTAAATGAGGCGTGAGACTGGTATTGATGAACTAAAAAACAACAGATTTATTGGTTCACACAAGATCTACAGTAGCCACAAATAGATGTCAGGTTAATGAACAGATCTGAAATGTTGTACACACAATATTGGCAGTAAAATATGATTTTCCATGACAAAGGTCCAAAATGAGTACAAGAATGCATCCTAGTGTCCCAACGCGTTTCGTGAACACTTGTTCACTTCCTCAGGAGTTGACGCAAACTTGATATCTATAAGGTAAAAACTGTATAAGTATAATAGAGGAGGTACGCATTCTTGTACTTATTTTGGACCTTTCTCATGGAAAATCGTATTTTACTGCAATATTATGTGTACAACATTACGAATCCGTTCATATCAAAAAACAAAAAAGCAGCGCTCTATGGGTAGGAGCCCAAAAAAAATTCTATATATATATATATATATATATATATATATATAAAAAAAAAACATGGACTCAAAGTCAGTTTATTGCACTGTAGACAATCACCCAGCAACTTACAAGAGGCTGTTGGTGCTGGTACAGACTGCAGAAAATAGTAAAAAGCATGTAGCTATATAAATACGTTGTACGATTTGGGATGACCTCTCTCCACGTGTGACCGGCGAGCCTTCTGAAAACATTAACCCCTTCTCATCCAGATATCATTGTGGTACCGTTCGTTTTTAATGCAATGTATTTATTTAACTATATGCTTTTTACTATTTGCTGCAGTCTGTACCAGCACTAACGGTCTCTTGTAAGTTGCTAGGTAATTGTCTACAGTGCAATAAACTAACTTTGAATCCAGTCCATGGTTCATATATGTATATATATATATATATATATATATATATGTGCACAGAGCCTGATGAAGAGCATGGTATACTCGTAACTGTACAGCAGCCTTGTATTACTACAAATTTTCTGTCTGTGAAGAAGCAACCAGTAAATTAATAACATTGGAGTTTGTGTCCCGTCGTCTTTTTTACTGAATATTGGTGGATTCTTGGGAGCCCACCCTGACACTGCTCCAGAAAAACAAAAGGAGAGGAGGAAGTAACCCACCCTATTGTTTGATATATATATATATATATATATATATATATATATAAATAATTTCTTTTGGCTCCTACCCATAGAGCGCTGCTTTTTTGTTTCCCATTCCACCAGTGGTTGGCAGCTGCACTGGGTATTCGTTTTATCCACGTATATACACATATGACTGATAGTCCCTAGCGCATCAGGAACTTGTTGTTTTTTCAAATCTGTTCATATACCTAAAATTTGGCTACTGTGGCTACTGTAGATCTTGTGTGAACCAATAAAACTGTTGGTTTTTTATTTCATTAATACCAGTGTCACACCTCATTTAAAGTCCCAAGGGCAAAAATTTCTGTATTTGTATGTTCAATAGGGATGGGGGTGCACCACGGGGTATACCAGGTCACACTTTATTGTTCCCTGTGTTACTCTCTCTATACTGCTCAACCCTTCTGGTCCTTGTCTGCCTCCTGTGGCCACCCGCAGCTCTGCAGTTGATTTGGCACTTTATTCTTATTGCACAAACCAGTGTCTACACATTTAAACTGACATTGCAGAAATCCGGGACCCTAGGCAGATAGCATTCCCTGAGGAAGCCCAATAATAGGGCGAAACATGTCGGGATCTACATCTATAGCCCGAAACACTAAATACAGACCATAATATATATAACTTTAGTAAAGCCGACTGTTGGCTTTCAATATGAAAGTGATACAAGCAGCTGTGAAGCCACTGATCACTTCCACAATGTGCCGACTCCCCTACCACCATGTTTACCGGTGTCTGCTATCCCACCTGCGGTCATGGCGTGTGTCACTGGGAAGGACGGCGGGAGCTCAACGGACATCCATCTGCTGAGCCTCCCTCCAGAGCACAGGCCAGGAAGTGACGTGTATGACATCTAGGGATGGGCTCAGGCATGTTCGGATCGTAGTCCCAACCCACCTGAGAAATCCCGCCAAGAAGCCATCACTGCACACTGCCAATCATAGGCAGCATGTGTATAGTATGTGCAGCTGGGGGCCAGGAAATGCTTTACTGCCCATGATTGGCGGTGTGCAGTGACGGCTTTCCAGTGGGATTGCTCAGGTGGGTTGGGACTACGATCCGAAAATGCCTGAGCCCCTCCCTAATGACATCACTTCCTGGACCGACACTGTCACTCTCAAGGAGCAGTGCTCGGGAAAACTGCAAATGGAACACGATCTTTGCCCCTCTGTACAAATTCTGTGTGGGGACAAGGACACAATAGATGGTTTAATTGAATTTGATTTAACCTCTTGGCGTCGGCTCCCGCCAGACCTTTAAGGGGATTGGAAAGCAATGGGGCGGGGGAAGGGCTTGTGACCATGTGACTGCCACAGCGGTCACGTGTTCAGAAAAATCCCGATCTGGAGCAGGGTGCACGCTCTCGGCACAGCACTGTGGGCGCTATTGCATGCAAATATTCAGCCGCTCGTGCCAAGGCCCAGCTGCCCAGAGGCTGCATATTTGTTTGCGCTCGGCACAAAGGTGTTAAAATAAATGTTATTTTCACACATTTTGTTTTATTGTTCTCTAGAACGGCGGTCTCCATATTCCTGCATTACTATATTTATGCTCTTTGATATATTTTCTTACTTACCTCTCATTGTCAGTGTTCTGGTCTCCAGTTCATCCATAGATTCGTGTTTCCGTGTTACAGAGACTTTGAACTGCAGATCATTAAACACTTTCATAGGAATTTTGCCAACACTGGTTACACCATGTGTAAGATCTTCACATTTTCTAAAGTCGATGGTGCATGGTATTTCGGACGTTTTATCTTCATGTTCATATGAACATTCTATTTCAATATTTTCCGGGTAAAACTTCATTAGATTGAGAGTGAAGAGAACACAAGTGGAATACCCCATAGTGATCATTATAGGCTTCTCCATCTGGGGTTTAGCTGAAACACACAAACAGAGTCTTATAGAATATCAAAACCCAAGAATAAAAAAAATGGAATATAATGCAATTTACCAAACCTTATATATGGCAGCTGCATTAATTATTTCTTCTCTTATTTCTTTGATTTTATTTTTACCTGGTGATCCTGCCAGTAACACATTTCCTCTTCCAGGGTGACAATGCTGCCTCTCTACTGTACTGTGCCTATGGAGGAGCATTATTGTAACCCTAGGACAGGAAGCATGTACGGACTACCTCTGTAATTCAAGGCGGTAACCTGATAACACTGCTTGAGAAAAGACTGCAGAGTGCACAGAGCAACACTGGATTTATGACAGGATCAACAGTTTATTTTCACTTATCTTTTTATTAATATTATTATTTATTCATTCAAGGTATACATCACCAACAATTTACACAGCACTTTACATATAGTATACTATACATTCACATCTGTCCCTGCCCTCAAGGAGCTTACAATCTAAAGTCCCTAACTCACATTCATACACATACTAGGGCCAATTTAGACAGGAGCCAATTAACCCATCAGCCTTGTTGCCAACCTACCAGATTGGACTTTACTGACACGACACCCAAAATTTACTGGCACAGCCATGTTTTTACTGGCGTTTCCAAAAGTTACAAATTCAATTTTTAAGTTCAAATTTCAGTATTCTCTCCTGAGTCACAGTGACAGTCTCTCTCCACACCAGGTGGTCACTTCAATCCACTCCAGTCCGGCCCCCGTCTTGCCTTGCTCCCGTCCTGCAAACGGGCACACGAGACTCCTGTTTGGCTCCCTTGCACCATGACATTACCTGACATACTCAGGCACCGCCTCCGCCATACCCGACCCCCCCTCGCTGGCGCCACCCAAAGACATTGTAGCAGGCACCCAGATGGTCTCGGTTGGCTCCAGACTGGAAGCCATATTTTTTACTGCCAACCTTTTCCTGTCACTGGCATTTACTGGCAGGAGAAAAGTGCCCATTTTTTACTGGCTGCCAGTAAAAATACTGATGGTTGGCAATACTGCCACCAGCATGTCTTTGGGGTGTGGAAGGAAACTGGATTACCCAGAGGAAACCCACACAGGCACAGGGAGAACAGGCAAACTCCAGGCAGGAGTTGGGATTTGAACCAACAACCCTAAAGCTATTAGGCAGAATTGCTAACCACTTACCACTGTGTATAAATTCTTATATATTTTTAATAGTTCAATATAATTTTAGTAATATTAAGCTACAGCATGGATTTTGTAGCAATTGTATATGCTATATTATTATTTTTTTTTTAGTTGGTACATTTTTTTCCACAAAATGGAGCCACCCTTTATTAATAGCATACAATGCCGAGCTGCAGTTTCTAAAACAAGCAAAATACTTTTGGATACCATCAAAGTGAAAGGATTCTCCACTGCAAGCTACTGCTTCCCGGTGCCACTCATACCTCCAATGCAGGAAGCAAGCTGAGCTGTCCATACTCCCTAATCACGAGTAGAAGAAAAAGCCACCGCACACTGGATGAGTCCCAAGCATCCACATTTATTGTAGAAACTGTCCACAAACATGGCAATGGCAGTCCCAGCCCTAGGAATGCCCCATCAAATGCATTTTACCCAGTCAGGGCTTAATCATAGAGATGTCAAAGATTAAGCCCTAAAACGCTTTAGCTGGGGTGGTCCTAGTGCTGGGACTGTCATTTCCATGTTTGTGTTCCGTTTCTACAATAAATGAGGATGCTTGTGTTTCATCAAGTGTGCTGTGGCTCTTTCTTCTACTCCAAGCAAAGTCCTTTCTTGTATTAAGAGAATATAGACTCCAGAGAGAGAGATATCATTTTGCCCTCCTGTACAAATCATTAGTAGGACCATCTGGAATATGCAGTTCAGTTTTGGGCCCCAGTTCTCAAAAAGGATATCGGGGAACTGGAGAAAGTGCAGAGAAGGGCAACCAAACTGATAAGAGGCATGGAGGAGCTCAGCTATGAGGAAAGATTAGAGGAACTGAATTCATTCACTCTTAAAAAGAGGAGATTACGTTTCTATATGATCGCCATGAATAAAAATATAAAAAGGGGGATATGATCACTATGTATACATACATAAGTGGTCTATATAGTAAACTTGGTGTAGAGTTTTTCACTTTCAGGTCATTACAAAGGACAAGGGGACACTACATCTGGTGGAAAAGAGATTAAACCTTCACATACCTAAAGGCTTCTTCACAGTAACAGTTTTAAAAATGTAGAATAGATTCCCTCAGGAACTAGTTCCAGCTTCTAGGTTTAGTAGTTTTAAAAAGCTGGATGCAATCGAATGTACAAAAAAACCTAAATATTAACATTTACTGTATAGGTAATAACACCAGAGATTGTTGATCCAGGGAATATCCAATTGCCTTTGGGGAATCTGGAAGCAGTGGCGTGTCATACGAGGGGGGCTCTCTCTGACCCACACTGCACCCATAGATTATTGTCCCTTGACAGTCAGAGATGATCGGTGTGGCGGGGGACAGCTGCAAGCACCGATCTCCCTGTATGGCATTTCAGCTGACAGCCGCTTCTCCTCCTCTCCCTCCCGCAGCTGTCAGCTGAAAAGCCATACAGGGAGATCGGTGCTTGCAGCTGTCCCCCGCCACACCGATCATCCCTGACTGTCCCCCGTGTCCTCCTCTGCCCCGGAGTTCCTCTTATCCTTCCCACTGTATGCTCCTTCTCTGCCCCCCCTCGTCCCCTGAAGCCGACGTCCCTCCTCTCCGCTGGCTGCGGGGGATGTGTCAGGATGGAGAGGGAAGGAAGAGGACGGATAATGACATGTTTACTGGCCCCTTCCTTCCCTCCCTGAATTGGACACAGTGAGCAATTGCTACCAATCACCCCTGTGTCCACTGATAACTGAGCAGAGGAACCTGTGATTACTCTGCTTCAGTTTATGAATGAATGGGAGCTGCTGTCTCCTGTTCATTCATTTTCAATACTGAGAAAAGGACTGGGGAATCTGTGTCCTCAGCCCCTTTCTCTCTCTCCAAGGGGTGATGTCAGGGGTCTGTTTAGACCCTTAATATCTCACCAAAGCCCACCAACAGGGCTGATAAAAAAAAATGCAATAAATATTACAAAATAAAATTGTAAAAAGGTGATAAAAAATAAAATTGTAAAAAAATAAAAAATAAAACTACTGACACCATCCCCTGCCCTACTGGCATTGTCCACTGCCCCAACCCCTTTCCCCCCCAAAAAGCATTGTGAAGTATTTAAATAAAATAAAAAACAACATTTAAAAAAATAATACATAATAAAATAATAAAACAAAAACTTCTGACACTGTCCACTGTCCTACTGACACTGTCCACTACACCACCCCCCCCCCCCCCACACCAATTATTGTGAAAAATAATAATACAAAAATTAATTGCTAAATATAATTAAAAAATTAAATTGTAAAAAAAAAATAAACTAAAAAATTCTGACACTGTCCATTGCTCTTCTGGCACCATCCACTGGCCCCCAAAAAGCATTTGGAGGGGAAAAAAATAATAATTAAATTGTAAAAATATAATACAAAAATAAATAAAAATAAAGAACTACTGACACCGTCCACTGCCCTCCTGACACCATCCTGCACATTATACCCACCTCCATACACTCAGCACTCCTCTCCTGCACATTATACCCACCTCCATACACTCAGCACTCCTCTCCTGCACATACTACCCACCTTCATACACTATACACTAGGGTGACCAGACATCCCCAGTTTCAGGGGACAGTCCCCGGATTGTGGACAATGTCCCCGGACCAAGTCTGTCCCCGGTTTTGTCCCCGGATTGGATTTGAACAGGGGCTGGGTCAATTTCAAAGACAGTCAGTGCAGAATAAATAAAAAAATCTGAATTACACACCACCGCTCCTACTAGCTTAGGGGAGGGTGTATTTTTTTCCATTATCTGTGCCCCTTTCTGATGATCATGTGCTGGTCGGAGCGGAGGGAATATTTCTTCAGTTTCGGGCACATGCCCATTCAGCTCCGCTCACATGTTCTTCTGCCTTGGCTCAAGTCCCGACCAGTCGCCTGCCTGCTTTTCTCCTTGTTTTCACTGGCGGAGTGATCTTCCTCCGCTCCCCACCCAGTAGTAGCCGGGGCCTGGAGAGTGAGATTTGACTGGCTGTGAGGCGGGCGGCGATGGGCAGAGAGTCGCTGATTGCCTCCATTACTAGTAAAAAAAAAAAAATGTCCCCGGATTTAATTTAAAAAATCTGGTCACCTTACTATACACCCCTCTCCTGCACATACTACCCACTGCTGTATACTCCACACTGTACATTCCTTATCTAACATTACCACATTCTGCACTATGTAAGTCATCTCAGACTCTATTAAACCACACCTCTTTAAGCCAGGCCCAATATTTAAGTGCAATTTAAGCCACGCCCACAATTTGCCACATTTTTTTTATCAATACCTAGGGCCCACTTTTTATCTTGCACACAAGCCAACTGATTTCATGATACACCCCTGTCTGGAAGGAATATTTTTCCCCACTGGAGCAAATTGGATCATGCTTCATAGGGTTTTTTGCCTTCCTCTGGATTAACTGTGGGTATAGGTTTCAATATATGGTGTTTTTCCGTGTATTTATTTTTTTCTAAGTTGGCAGATTTCTTGCTGCAAATACTGGTTGACAGGCGGGACATTTTTCCATGCTCTAGCTCTAGCTCAATACCAGGTCACAAGGCCCCCACAATCTTCTTCCTGATCCTTAAAATGGGGTTGATTTACAGAAATTGAAGTGTAAAATCTGGTGCAGCGGTGCATGGTAGCCAATCAGCTTCTAACTTCAGCTTGTTCAATTAAGCTTTGACAAAAAAAACCTGGAAGCTGATTGGTTTCTATGCAGAGTGTACTAGATGTTGCACTCTCCAAGTTTAGTAAATCAAACCCAATCTGTGTTAGCAGCATGCATATGATGATACTCTTGCTGTCACCTATCAGACCTAGCTTACAAAATTTAGATGTGGTCATTATAATTTCCATTGGTCAAAACCTATATTACCCCTGGTGAAAACCCCCATGGCTTCATCATTTGCCCTTTCAGTTCATAACAGAACTGACCATAGAATAATTTTATTTACTAAGCTGGTGTGGCGAATGGCCTTTTTGGTGATTTGCATCATCACTCATTTAATTGCCTATATTTGGACTTATAAGTGAAAATGTAGACACTTATGTCCTTGATGACCCAGTGCACCCATAAATACAGGGTGTCCGAAGACTAGTTCACTTGGTCACCTCAGGTCACCTAGAAAGTGGAATTGAATTGTATAGAGATGGAAGGATTTAATAGAACTGGCAAAGACATTCCAAAGGCCTATTCATCAAACACAAGACAAGACAGATTTGTAAAAGTATGCTTCTTCCAGTAAATTTGCCTTATCCCCATGCAGATAAGTTTGCTAAAGAGATCCTGTCACTAGACCACTCATTTCAGCGGCAACAACCTTGCCATAAGTCGAGCATACTGTATGTGCATTTAACATATTGTAAGCATGATATTTAAAAAAAGGGTGAAAGAAACTGCGCTAAGATCAATAATGACGCACCAGTGCATGCACGAAAGATGCCTGAAGCTCAAAGTTGAACACAGTGAACAAAATATAAAGAATAATATAGTTGCGCTAAACCAGGAAAAACTTGAATGTGATTGTGTGGTGATGGATTGAGAAATGAACTGATATATGTGACCCAAAATTAGAAAACACAAACTAATATGAAAAAAATAACATTCTGGAATACATATACAATATGAATACTATCAAAAATGTGGTTGCAAGAAAATAAATAGATTGAGTTCAAAAGTGCAAAAAGACAAAAAATTAATTACCGGTAAGTTCATAAAGTGCATAAAAAATAGTCCAAATGTAACATCAATGCTGATATAGACACCCGTGCTAAAATCCAAAGTATTTCAGGCTCTTCAATATAAGGACTGAAACCAAGTGAATTCCACCACCGTATGATAAGTGAGTCTGCATACCAGAGCTCCATGGTCCCCTATGACGGAGGACCTAAGAGTGCCTTTATTGAATCCCAGCTGGATGGTAAATATACCCTGTATCCACAGCCTCGCCAGTCAGTGCTATCCACAGCAGTAAACCTATTAGTATTCATATAGCATGCAAGGAAAACAGATGCCTCGATAGTGTAAAATCTTCCAGTATTTTATTCAGACATAAAAAGAAGTTAAAAACACTCACATTTGGCAAAAGAAAAACCAGCCTTAAGCCTGCTGCACCGGCCGGACGCAAGCAGGCAGACCCGTCCGTGTGGAGATCAAGCAGTGGAGGGTGATGATGTCAGCACGCCGCTTGTTCCGCCCTACACGTTTCGTCTTGGGGCACGGGCGGCGTACTGCGTCACCCCCTTAAGTAAACAAACAATTATATCCAAGCCTCTCTCTGAAAGTGTGCACATGCGCACTCTCTTCCAGAGCGCTCAAGCATGATATTTACCTGTAAAAGCCTCCCTTGTGTAGATATCGAAAATTAAAGACTGCTGCTGGGAGCCACCATCTTTGATGTCAGCACCCCTAGCAGGCTCTGTCATTCAAGTGACACTTTCACTTCCTTTCACTTCTCCCCAAGTTACTGCATAGAAGGTAGAAAAGCTAGGGGGAGGGGTGAAGGAGCTGGGCCTGCATAGACAACGATTAGACACTCCCAGAAGAGGAGAGGGTTTTAACATGCAAGGGGAGGATGCTTAGCTAGGGAATTGGCTCTTCCTGAAGTACTCAAATTTGCTAGCAAGTTCAAAGGCACATTGCAAACCAAAAAGACATTGCTTATAGAAACGAAAAACACTGCAAGAATTTTTTTTTGTTTGTTATGTGCTTTTACCTGCAGTTTTTAAAGATGGTGACAGGGTCTCTTTAAGTAATCTCTCTATTGTGTGATCTATTTAAATAATACAAACACTCACCCTTTACAATAAGTCTTCCAGTTCTTCTCTTGATAGGTCTCTCCAGAGATGGGTGATTCACCCTACAGATGTATTCTGCCCCCTGGTGGACGCTCAGTGTGGGGATGATGGTCAGACTGGCTGTACAGCTGTATGTGTTACCATCTCCTTTCCTGGGGGTTATTGTATTGCTAACCATATTATCAGTTTCCTCACATAACTCCTGATTCTGGCTTTTTCTCAGCCAGGTCACAGTGATGGCGTTGGGGAAATACTTGGAGATATGACACTGCAGAGTGACTGGGGTGTCATGCAATATGTTGGGTGTCTGTATCTCTTCCATCACTGGGGTCCATGGGTATTCTACAAAACAAAAAAAGTGTATCATCATTAGAGTTCAGATTTCATCTCCCACATCTCCAAGAAGCAATATATATAAACCTTGACAGCTCAGGAAGTTGACTAGAAGCAATTATCCCATTTTGGTCGACCTCCTAATTGTGACCTACACAAAGTCTTTACAAGCGGCCTGCTTCTGAAATCTTCTTTCAGCTTTTGTTTGTATAAAGGAACATATATACCTGTAGATGTACAGTAAGTGCCTATAAATCCAACTATGATTCAAATGTTCAGATGTAAAAGAGGATGTAAACCCAATCAGGATGACATTTGGTTTGCTTAAGCACTGCAAGGGGGAGAAAGGGGAAGCGCCACCTCAGTGTAGAGATTAAAACATGCTTTATTAGCGCAGGGATAAAGAACACTTACAGAATAAAAAATATTTCAGGCTCATCAAGACCAAGGGTGATGAGGGTGTCAAGCCTTGGCGTCCTTACGGGTTCCCTATCATTTCCAAGGCTATGTGTAGATGGATGGAGGGCCCTCTGTGCACCCTGTGGCCACCAGGAAGCAGGAACCAGAACCAGCATGGAACAGGGGCCGGGATGAGGCTAATAATGACGTCACCAGCCACACTGCAACTCCCTTTGTCGGGGGGTGGGCTGGCGCTGCCTAACTTTAGAAAATATTACTGGGCAGCCGTCTTGGTGTCGGTGAGGTGGTGGTTTACACAAGACCAATCCAACCCTGCGGTCAACCTGGAAGCCGCAATACTGGGTTTGTACTCTGAGCTCAGCAACTTAGTATATTGGGGGCCCAGATCCAGCCCCCACATTACCACTCCCATTAAGACCACGGCTGCGGTGTGGAAAAGGGCCTCCATGACCATGACGGGGCCTGGAGAGTTTTCTCCTTATACCCCATTGTGGGGTAACCCGTTTCTACCTCATCTGCAGACTGTCTCTGATTCACAGTTGTAGGCTAGATATGGGGTCAGAACGCTGCGTGACATTATGCCTAACAGTCAACTTCTCACTATTGCTGAGATGAGGACTCGATTCTTGCTTCCCCCCTGGATGTACTTCAGGTACTACCAGCTTCGGCATTCTGTCATTTCCTGACCCTATTGTTCTTGAGCCCCATTCAGTGGAACGACTCCTCACTGCCCGCATTATAGATAGAACACTCTCCTCCATCTATTTCCGGCTCACTTGTGGGGGGGATGGAGGGGCAGGTAGGGCCCTTCGAGCCTGGCAACGTGACATACCAACCCTAACTGACGAAGACCCCTGGAGGGGCGTTGCTGTTTCCTGTGGATGCCATCCAGCTACGGTAGATCTGGAAGCGTGCATCTGTTGCCTGGCTATCATTGGGAGGAGCCATTGGACGTCACCCCAGACGATCGTTTGAGGAAGTCGTGACACCGATACTCTTGCCTTTGCTGTTTAGACTCACCACTCATTGGTGTGTGTGTCCACACCTCTTCCGTAAGAGTACCGACCCCTTCCTCAGGTGGCGGTATCACAGCCCTCGGTGTGGTGTTATCTCATTTCGAATGCCAGGATTAATGTTTACATACTCATCACTGTGAACACATCAGTGTTTTCATTACATCGCACTGTGGAAATATTTTTATCATATTATTTGGGACTTATCACTTTATAGTCACACGGTCGGACTTCCATCGGACTTTTCCGTGGATTTTTGTCTGAAGGCAGTTGGCCGGGCACACCCATAGCATACACACCACAGGACTTTTCTGCAAACTTTCCTAAAACTTTTCCAACATCACGTGGTTTTTCTGCTCTTTTCTGCTCTTTACCGCCACCCTTTGGTCAACTTCTGCTATTGTTGGTTGATTTTAACATTGGTTCCGGGCATGCTTATTTGTCCATCTGACAAAAGTCAGATGGATTTCTGTACACACGCTCCATCAGACTTTTGTTGGCGAAAAGTTTGTCCGTTTGCAGACCGAACATTTGTCCGATGAAAACCAAAAAAGTTTGTCCGATGGAGCATACACACGGTCTGATTTTTTGTCAAACTTGCTCAAAATTAAGTTTGCTGGCAAAAAGTCAGACCGTGTGTACGAGGCTTTACGCTGATTTTTTGTCTACAGATTGTATCACTCACTAGATACTGCTGCAGAGATGGGACTTTGCATATAGACCATTAATCTTAATTTTACATGTGTGATTATGACATTATCACTTATCTGTTATTATTTCAGTGGTTTTATATGCATCAGTGTGTGATATCACATATCACCTGTTCAATTGTTAATCATTGGTTTTTATATCATTGTTTGATTTACACTTTGTCCATATATTTAGTGCTGCACTTTTTATTCACATTGTACAAAATGACATATATGGGCCGTAGTTGCCCAAAAAAGTTCCATAAAATTTGGTCAGCCTGGGTGGAGGCTAGGAACCTTACGCTCTAATCCTCCTCACGACCTCTTACCCCGGCCTCCCCCTTTTCTTTTCTCCCCCCCCTCCCCTTCTCCCTCTCTCTCCACCGGGGACCTGTGCCCCCCCCTCTCCATGTCCCAATGGGGACAGCTACTCCCCCCCCCCCCCGTCCCTTCCCCACAACAACCCTACAGATATGGCACTGCACTGCTTAATGTAATAATGTTCTAACTGTTTATAGATTGTTACAACTATGTTTATTCTAAACATGTCTCTTTCACCTCTATGTTTATCTTCAATAAACATTCCTTCTGTTAAAAAAAAAAGAAATGACGTCACCGGATCGGGAGAGGGCCGGGCTAGGCAAGCAGAGAATAGGCTACATGCTCGGAGCTCCAGCTCCTTCTACAGGCGTCTAGAAGGCCCCATCACCCTTGGTCTTGATGAGCCTGAAACATTTTTTATCCTGTCAAGCCCCATACACACTATCAGTTTTCTTGCAGGTTTTTCTCTTCAGGTTTACCAAAACCATGTAGTGCAAGGGCCTGCCTGATTGCATACGAATTGAAACTCTTAAGGTTTGACCTCATATTAGATGGTTTTGGTAAACCTGAAGAGAAAAACCTGCAAGAAAACTGATAGTGTGTATGGGGCTTAAGTGTTCTTTATCCCTGCGCTAATAAAGCACGTTTTAATATCTACACTGAGGTGGCGCTTCCCCTTTCTCCCCCTTGTCTTAACACAAAGCTGGCTATACTCTGATGCCTCGTACACACAAACGGTTTTTCCAGCAGGAAAACTGCCATGACAGCTTTTGGCCGGGAAAACCGGCCATGTGTATGCTCCATCCCGGCGGTCTTTTTCCCGTCGTGAAAACCGTCGTCTGTATGCTTTCCCGAGTGGAAAAAAACTGTGCATGCTTGTAAACAATTCGACGCATGCGCGGAAGCATAGAACGTCATTTAGTCGGCTCGTTGTAGTCTTTGACGTCACCGCGTTCTTGGCATTCAAAAGTTCAGCGGTCTTTTGTGTGACAGTGTGTATGTAAGGCAGGCTTGAGAGGAATCCTGTCGGGAAAATCTTCGTTTTTTTTCCTGCCGGGAAAACCGGTCATGTGTACGGGGCATGAGGATAACTGCCGCCTACCATCTTCTTGTTAGACACATATATATGTGCATGCATCTCCCCTCTTACCCACAGATCTTTTTATGGGCTATAAAGTCTATGGACTTACTTTGATGTTTTTAACCCCCAATCTACCTTCTGATCCAGCTCTCTTTTTACGCTAGTACTTATTGCAACGCTGTATCCTGGCCTAGGCCAACAAGGCCCAGGCCTAGGGCAGCACTTTGCAGGGGGGCAGCACCAAAAGAGTCCCCATTGTCTTGCGATACACTGTTAGTGTAGCGCCAGTCTTATGGGGCGGACTGGGCTTAGAGGCAAATTAGTCAAGCGGCCGCACTGCTTCCGGTATGCGGACGGCCGGTATTCCAAAACTGTGAGTGGGGGGGGGGGGGGGGGGCGCTGCTTCTAATTTTGACTGTCCTATCATCCTGGACTACAAACCTTCCTCACTGCGCTATATGTTTTCTGCTGCACCATTGGCATGGTTATATCTTTTTAGTTCTCTCCATAAAATTATCAGAAATTTGTGCTTAAAGTAGAACTATAGGCCACACTTTTTATTTCATTTTGAATAGAGTAAGGGAGGGTTATAGCCCCTGTCAGTTTATTTTCTACCATTCCTGTCCCATTGCAAAGATTTCCCTACACTTCCTGCCCCATAGTCAAACAGAAAGTGAGAGGAAATCTATGCAAATTAAGGGAATCCATTGCCCCCCTACCCCCCCCAGGCCCTCAGAACTAGTGTCCCCACTCAAAAATTTCAGGACGGGTCTTAAACAGAAATGGGTGTGGCCTTCACAGAAAGGGGTGGATCATATTTAAATTAGGGGGTGCACGAGTTTAGTCAGGCCTAGGGCAGCACAAAACCTAAATACACTACTGACCTATTGTATATTGCTTAACCTCTTCCCGCCCCGTCAATAGCAGATTGACGTCCGGGAAGTGGTTGTGTTATCCACACTGGACGTCATATGACGTCCTGCGGGATAACAGCCGCCGCGCGCCCGGGGGGCGCGCATCGCGGCGATCGGTGGAGCGGTGGGTCAGTCTGACCCACCGCTACACTGATCTCGGTAAAAAGCCTCCGGCTTTTACCACGTGATCAGCCGTGTCTGACAGACGCGAGTAGAGGAGAGCCGATCGGCGGCTCTCCTGACAGGGGGGGTTCGCGCTGATTGTTTATCAGCGCAGGCCGCCCTCGGATACCCACACTGGACCACCAGGGAAGCCCCCCAGGACCACAGGGAAGCCCCAAGCATGTGGATGGCCCCCATGGCCATCCACATGTAATAAAATAAAAAATAAAAAAATGCCAATCAGTGCCCACAAATGGGCACTGACTGGCACTATGATGGCACCACCACAATGTGTGGTGGCTGGCATTGCTGGGCATCAGTGTCCATCAGTGCCACCTACTAGTGTCCATCAGCACCACATATCAGTGCCCATCCGTGCCCATCTGTGCCCATAAGTGCCCACCTATCAGTGCCCATCCGTGCCACCTATCAGTGCCGCCTATAAGTGCCCATCAGTGCCGCCTATAAGTGCCAATCAGTGCCGCCTATGAGTGCCAATCAGTGCCGCCTATGAGTGCCAATCAGTGCCGCATACCAGTGCCACATATCAGTGCCCATCAGTTCCGCCTATCAGTGCCCATCATCAGTGCCCATCAGTGCCACCTCATCAGTGCCACCTCATTGGTGCCACCTCATCGGTGCCCATCAGTGTCGCCTTATCATTGCCTGTCAGTGCCGCCTTATCAGTGCCCGTCATTGAAGTAGAAAAGGTACTTATTTACAAAAAAAATTAACAGAAACAAAGAAAAACGTTGTTTTTTTCAAAGTTTTCGCTATTTTTTTATTTGTTGTGCAAAAAATAAAAATCGCAGAGGCGATCAAATACCACCGAAAGAAAGCTCTATTTGTGGGAACAAAATGATAAAAAAATTGTTTGGGTACAGTGTAGCATGACCGCGCAATTGTCATTCAAATTGCGACAGCGCTGAAAGCTCAAAATTGGCTTGGGCAGGAAGCTGTATAAGTGCATGGTATTGAAGTGGTTAAGCACGGTGCATTGTTTTCATAAATATTTTTACTTTTTTCATTCTCCACTGCCCACACTGTTTTATTCTTTATTTTGTGGGGGGTCCCCCTTAAAATTCATACCATGTCTGAAGGACCTGCTATGAATTATAGGAGAACCCCCAAGTCATTATTTTTTCTTTTAACTTTATCCATGGCTCCTTTGCTTAAATGGCCGGGGATTCCTGGTAATGTAAGTGAATGGGAACCGGTGGTATCATTAACTGATAAGCACTCGGCAGTGCCTGCATCTTCCGGCATCCCTAACCATCACTGGCAGCAAGAAGCTGTCATGTATACTAGTGGAAGTAATAATGCTATTATATTCACTTGTGGCCAAATCACATACACGTACGTTACGGACTGCAAGTGATTAAACTGGGGTTATGGCTATAGCTGTCAGCCAAACTCCTGTATCAAAATATTCAGCCAGCGATGCTTTGTAAAGTAAAAGCAATCCTAGTGGCTAATTAGCTGCTGGATTGCTTTTACAGGCGGCGGGAGCTGTCCCCCCCGCCCTCTGGTGCCTTTCCGGCTCACCCATCCCTGGGGGAAGCCTGGCATCCGAGACCCGGGAGCATCTGCTTACAATAAAGGTGACTGAAGACCGGATTGTCTCTGATCACCTCCATTGTCCTGGACAGTGGTCTTCAAACTGTGGCCCATGGGTTGGATGTGGTCCTTTGTCTTTATATGGCTCTTGTGGCACTATTCCACCAACTGACACTAGTGATGTGGCATAATTTCCCCTACTCTTCCCATTGATACCAACAATGGGGCACTATTCCTTTCATTAAAACTAATGATGTGGCACTGATGCCAGGGCATTTTCTACTTCCATTGGGCACAGTCTAGCCCCCTAAAGCCTGAAGGACAGTAAACTGGCCATTTGCCTTGAAAGTTTGGAGACCCGAGGTGTAGGAGACCAGAAGCGACGAGCATTTTCATCACTTGCAATCACATGAGATCAAGGGATTTTTTTCATCTTATGCTTTCAAGGCTTTTCCCATCACACATGTGAGGTATCGCTGCGAACATTATAGCGAGAGCAATAATTCTAGTGCTAGACCTCCTTTGCAACTCTAAACTGGTAACCTGTAAAAATGTTTAAATTGTTGCCTATGGAGATTTTTAAATATCGTGGGGTCCCTGCGTATAGTAGTTCCACACGTCACCCTGCTTGGCCGGGCATTCACTCTAGACACACATTGCCAGTCAATGAACAGTCCTTTAGTTTGTTTTTGTTGTTTTTAATTAGGGGATTTAACTTGGATTGGGAAAAAAGGGACATGGGATGCCGAGATAATTGATCTTGTTGAATTGAACAAACAATTGTAAATCTATATAGGCAGTCTCTAAAGCTCTTCACACTCCTTCAGCACATCACTTGAGTAAACTCCACTTTCTCTACTGCGCAATCATAGTTTCCTGATACAGCTAGCATGTGTTTAGGCTAGGGTGACCACATTTTTAAACTATCATTCAGGGACACCCCCCTACCCAAAAATCAGCTTGTGCTGTAATGAATCACAGCACAGTGATTGGACACAAGAGGTGGGATTTATGATTTCTCCAATCACAAGCAGGGGGCGGGATTGTGCTCCTCCAGGCATTCTCGGCCAGGACAAGTACTGTCAGTGAGTAAAGCGGTGATGTTAAGGCCTTTTTTTGGGGGCATCAGATTGGCCTGGGGGAGGGGGCTGTGTCAGTTTCATTCTGGGACACTGTATTGTTGTATTGTCCTGGAATGAAGGTGCTCGGGACAGATCTGCAAAATGCGGGACTGTCCCGGGCAATCCGGGACACGTGGTCACCCTAGTTTAGGCCCTATTCTGAATAAGTCCTAACAGTTCAATAACAGCCATTTGCTGGCAGGAGTCTGCAAACCCCATTGATTTAGCAACCGATAGCAATGAAAAGAATACTTATTGTGCTAGCTGCAAGTCTTGGTGGACTACTGGTCCCAGACAGTCCTGTGCCAGTCCCGCCAACTCTCCTGGCTGCAGCATCTTGACTCAAACACCGGTGACACCACAGCCTCTCCCTTTGGCTTCACATCCAGTCCTGGCATGTCTCTCCCAGACTTCTCCACTGTGCCTGTCACTCACTGACCCCGGAATGGATCCCTCCTAGTAACTTAATGACCGCGTATGGAGAGGTACCTTGCCAGCTCCCGAGCTCCAGACCTGAGTTCACCCCCCCACAGAAAGGGGGCTCCCTCAAGGGCCACGACAGCCTAACAGTCACCCCATCACTAGTTCATCCACCCGGCAACTCCTCCCACAGCAGGCTGACAACGAGTATATATATTGGAGGCCTGCCCCCTGCCATTCCTAGGTGGGGATTGGCCAGGGCTCCCAGATACACTCCATGCCACTCCCATCCTCTGCCCTGCCTCTTTTCCAAAACCCTCTAGAAACAGAGGAGGCGCCAGAGAGATGAAGTACATGTCAGTCACCTGCTGCTATTCTCAAAACCACTCCCAGCACCCAAATCAAAAGTGTTTTTTTTTTTGCATTAAAATTCATTAAAGTCTATTTTGTCCAAAAAAGTAGCTTTTGCGAAATTGCAATGGCCACCATTTTATTCTTTAGGGGCCTCTACTTAAAAAAATATACAGTACATATAATGTTTGGGGTTTCTAAATAAATTTCCAGCAAAAAATTGGGATTTTTTCATGTAAACAAAAAGTGTCAGAAAAGGCCTGGTCTAGAAGTGGATATACGACGTTCAGCTGATGCAGAACGGGTAAATATTTGAATGCCCGAACAGCCAAGGTTCGGACCAAACCTTAAGCTCATCTCTCTGTACCAATGACTTTCCTTTTCCATAGGCTGCACATAGGCTGATGGTTGCACAATATGACTTCAAAGTCTAGTTTACAGTTTCAGCGGCAGGCATACTGTAGGTGCCTAATGGTGACTATATCCTGCCTGAGCATCCAGAATTGTGTATGTAGGCACTTTAATCTTTCCTGTCACATCCACCACAGAAGAATTAGATGCTATTATTAGGGATGTCTGAGCCAGTAGTTGGGCTCAGATGGTTGATAATTACATTTAAATTCGCCTCTGTCTCAGTTATGGTTTGCCTGGTAGTGATTTCCCTTTATGCCTGTAGGTGGCGTTACCACCTCAGGCACCTGTTGGAACACGGGCAGATCATGGTACATTGAGTGGCCCTTCTCGGCAGTGGTATAGTGGGAGTGGTGAACCCGCTATGCCTGCTGGGAAGGGATACTTAAGGGGCAGATGCCATTGATTGTGGTTCATTCGCGCCCGCCCCGCAGCCCTCTGGGCGTGAGGTGTGTGTATGGTCCTGGTCTCGGGGCCACATTGGCCGGAGGCTGCACCGCTACTTAGTAGGCCCAGGTAATCTGTCTGGGGCCTATATCCGGAGAGGGGATCCCAAGCTTTCCATTCAAATGGGGAGGAAAAATCTTAGTGAGGAAGTCCAGGGGAGGATCTGCCCCAGAGGAGACCGGCACAATACTGCTGTCTCGGGAGAGGCCTGGCAACTTCAGTAAGGAGGGATCCATGATGCTACAAGCCCTACAGTTCGCCGGATCGGCTTAAAGGTTCTTAAAACTGTACGGCTGGAAGTTTGGGACTTTGAAATCCTGTTGCAGAGGGTTCCTGGACTATCCAATTGATTACTTTAACACAGGTCTGTGGCAGAGACTTTGTACACTTAAAACAGGTCTGTGGCAGAGACCCAACTCATCTTGGGCAGTCTGTGGCAGAGACTGCCCTGTTGCTGATTTGTGTGTCATCCCGGCTGCTAGGCCACGTGAGAGGGGACTATCCGGGTGACCAATATCCACTCTAACATTGAGAGTGGTGAGTGACTTTGAACTTCTACCTTTGTTAACTTTTAGTGGCGAGTGCCTGAACCTTCCCCTGCTCTTTTATACCTTCTACTTCTCAACGCATATGAAAAATAAAGCCTAACTGTTTGAGGTTTTACATCTGTGTGGACATTGCATTACTACAGACTTTCCTGCCCGGACAACGAAGCTGAAGAGGTAACGTGCAAAGCCCAAAACTAACCAGCGGCCCTCTAGGGGGTATTGCTACAGATATATTTATCACAGGGCTGTAGATTGCTTGTTATTCAATATTACTGTCTATTGATTATACAGAAAGCTCCCTATCTTAGAGCACTTGTGATTTTCAAATGGATTCTAGCTGATGGGTCTAAATGTTTGATGGCAGCAACCTCATGTAGCTCACCTGAGTCTCGGATAGATAGATCCTTATACCTCGGTGTGTCCAGAGATTCATGTTCCCAGCTCTCCCGTACTCTGAAATCTGGATCCTTCAGGAGCTCCTCAGGAACTCTCACCTCACTGCAGAGACTATAGGTCCCATCAGAATTATTGGCGAATGTCCCTGTGGATGATAAGGTTTGTTGGGGCTCCCCGACTCCACGTGTCCATCTAAGTGTGATATTTCTGGGATAAAATTTCTCTAGAGTGACCAAATACTTCAACTCCCCAGAGACAATTAGACTTTGTGATGCCGGCTGTAAGATCTGAGGCTTGGCTGAAAAGTAATAAATACAAACATATAACGTATGAGTAATTATTAGTAACATGAAGAATGCAAGATACCTATTACTTTGATTTTGTGCTATAAAAGTAAATCACACAACAAAAGGCAGTAATTTCATAACTGAATGCAGTCTAATGTTGAGTAGAGAATGTTTTCTGTAGTCATTCGAGAACTGAAAAAGTGTCTTACAGTAGCTACAAAATGCCTTTAGCATTACAGAACACATCTAGTTGAATGGGACCACCTACTACTAGATATACTATACTGTAGTATATCTACCTGGCGCCGGACACCCTGACTAGTTATGAGCTAAACTACCCTGGGTGTGGTTCGAGTTGGGTTCAGTGAACTTCAGAGAGGTTCGGATGCCAAACCTGAACCCTACTGAAATGAATGGGGGCTGTCTTTCAAATGAAACAATTCTATTTTCTCTGCTAATGGCAAGGGGGTGTCAAAAATAGCATAGAACCTGCCCTGGGGACTTATACCAATTCAAAAAAAAGGTTCCCCCAGGAAATCCATACTGGACCCTTAAAGGGACACTAAAGGTACACGTTTTTTCACCTTAATGCATCCTATGCATTAAGGTGAAAAAACATCCGACAATACCGGCCCCCCAGCCCCCCCGTTTTACTTACCTGAGCCTGTTCACCTCTTGCGCTCGCCCCCCAACGTCCTCTTCACCGCTCAGCCTGGTCGTTGATTGGCTAGAGTGGATGGATTGAAAGCAGCGCAGCCATTGGCTTGCGCTGCTGACAATCACATCCAATGACGCGGCGCGCCGGGGGGCGGGGCCGAGTGATACAGTGAGCGGCTATGGCCGCCGGCTGTATCACGGGAGCGCGCCCGCAAGAACTCACCACTTTGCAAGCTCGCTCGCATGAAGGTGTTCAGTTCTTGCGGGCAGGAGCCAAGACAGCCGCCGAGGGACCCCAGAAGACCAGGTTCGGGCCACTCTGTGCAAAACGAGCTGCACAGCGGAGGTAAGTATAACATGTTTGTTATTTTAAAAAAATAAAAAATTCTCTTTACAACCCCTTTAATCATGCAGATTGATTGGCTAGGAAAGGGGGTGGACAAATGTGCAGCACCCTTAATGAACCATACCAGGCCACATGCCCCCAACACTGCGGTGTGCCTTGTCAGGGGGAAGTTCTTCCCCACCAAAGCACCTTGTCCCCAAGTTGATGAGGACAAAGGCCTCCTTCCCACAACACTTGCCCAGTGGTTATGGGAGTCTGCAGGCAGGGGCTTATCAAAATCTGCAAGCCCACTTTAATAATAAGGGGCCCCCAGATACCGCCCTTTCACGTGAATGAGTACGGGGTACCTAGTACCCCATGATAAAGGAAGTTCCAGCAACCTACCTCCCAGTAGCTGCTTACTCACGAGAGTTGGAGAGCCTCAATCTGAACATTGCCTGCAGCCAAATCTATCTACACCATCAAGAGCTATGGTGAAGACAGGGTAGCGCCTTAGACTCTGCACTTTGGTCTTTCTTATGGCTTTCACTTCTGCTGTCATGCAGGCACACTGGGTTCTTTCGACTTGTAATTTTGTCTCTTTTACACTTGCGGTGCTCTTCAGAGATAATTTGACAGGTGGTGAGGAGGCGTCATATCGCCTCCTTACAGCCTAATTTACCACTATAATGTTTTGCTACAATGCCGCAATTGCGTGCCATGCACACAGTTTTGGCGCAGCCCCATTGAACTCAATGGGCAAGTATGACAAGCAGTGACACTTTTCACACTCTGCAGCCCAAGTTAAAAATGCAGGAGCCACAAAGCAAAGTATTGTGGCTGCAGCACAAAAACAGCCCTCTCTGGCTATTATTTTACAGTTGGGGTGGACGGCCAGGTGAGGGTAAAACCATTGTTGATCCGCCCATTTTTAAAGCCGCCCATCTGAAAGAGATCTTCAAGTATCCAGCCCATCCCTGACTCATTGCCACCTGTGTCTGCTCCATGGTCATGGGTACCCCATGTGATGGCAATTTTTACCGTCACGGAGATGCACAAGCGTTCTGTGTCATCTGGGATGCTTCACAGACACAGTCACTGCTCCTAATATGACATTGTGCTGAGAGCCATCCCTACTCAAAGAACATAGTGATCACTGCTAGCGGCTATAGCCACTTGCAAAAATCGCATTCTAAAAATCCAACATGCTGGCTGTACCCAGGTCAAATAATGGATCGACTTGGGTACAATCAGCCTACCCATAGATGGATTGAATCTCAGTCGTCCCTGCTGAGCTGGCTGTGATTTGAACCATCTAGGGCCCGCTTAAATCTCTCCTTCAGTGTACTAAATATGCACAGCTCCCAACTGTCCCTGATTTGGAGGGAATGTCCCTGATTTGGAACAATGTCCCTCATTCCTTCTCATTTGTCCCTCTATATAGTTGTATATAAAATGCACTTTTTATCTATCAAAAAGTGTTTCCCAGGGCTAAACCTTTCATCTGATTTCTAAATGGCCTCATTTGTAAATTCCAAAAGCCAATATAAAGGAATAGTAGTGGTAAAAAAAGCACTTGTGGGTTTAACCAATTTCGTTTTTTTGTACAATTCTCCTTTAAGGGGGTGTGACAAGGGGTGTGTCCTATGCCTGCATACTTTTGCTGATAGGTGTCCCTCGTTCCCATCCCAAAAAGTTGGGAGGTATGTAAATGTATTTCCTGACTCTACTCCATTAAAAAGGACAGGGCATTGGTGATTGGATGGTAATTTTCTTGTTTAAAAACTATTACACCATTAATGTCCAGCAGTGTACAAAAGCCATGGATGTATTGATAGGCACGCCTCACCATAAATAGCTCTGCAGTGAAATGTTTTCTCTTTCTTCTCTTTGCCACAGCTATATCTACATATGAAGGTCACGTCTTTGTGATTGGTCACATTGGGTCTGAACTTCAGTGAAGATGTGTAGTTTGTTCCCACTCTGCCAGATATGACCCCATACTGTGTGTCCATCAGTCTCTCCTCTTCCTCCTTATCTCCTCCATGGGACTCGGGGATCTCACAGACTTGTCCTCCTCTCTTCTCCAGCCAAGTCACACTCGTGTTCTCGGGGCAATTGGCACCTCTACAGTATAGAAATGTTTCTTCTCCAGCTATCAGCTTGGTAGGACCTTCAATGTCCAATAATGTGAAAGTTCCCATATCTGAAAATTCATTGATTACAATGGCTCTCAGTTAATAGCTCCAATAGGTGAACACATCAGCTCTTATCATGCTTTCAAGCTTTACAATTGTGCCCAAAATTACACATCATAACATGCAAGGCTGTAAGCACATGTAAGATGACGTACACATCAGGGACCAATTATTATTGTTAGTAAAGTTGTCCATCACCTAGTCATGTCTGCCCCACATCTTCCCCGATCTCCACCGTCCATTCAGCATGAGATGTTCTAATGTTGCAAATGTCATTCCTATTATGCACTGTTCTTCAACAATTCTCAAACAAACTGCAATGAAATATATGTAGCATCGTCCTAGATAGGAGCAAGGTTGGTTAAATTTAGTTCTTGGCTCCCCGTAGTCAATTGAGCTGTGTGTGATTATTCTGGTCTTTTCTGGGTTTCACTGGCTGCAGGGTTAACTGCTTTCCCTTGTCTGGAGGGAAACATTCTGGAGGACAGAGGGCTGGGAGAGTCAAATCAGCAGCTGAATATTTATGCAGCCCTGGCCAATCTTTAGGGAGATGTGCTCAGATGGTGGCTGGGAGTGTGTATAAATAAACTTGGACCTGAAGCTGAAAAGTATTTTCCTACGAGGAGGAGATTAAGTTTAGGGTCTACCCCTACTCATTTACCAACAAAATAGCAAAAAACTGGCCTTTGTTTTTTATTTACTTTGGCTATTTTTTGTGGATGAATAGGGGTACTTTGTACCCTATACTCATTCACGTGGGGGGGGGCAGGATCTGGGGACCAGGGTTGTGGGGAGCACACCTCGTGTTGAAGGTATGTGGCCTGGTATGGTTCATAGGGGGGGGGGGGCTGCATTATTGTCCACCCTCTTTCCTGGCCAGCCAGGCTGCATGCTCAGAATAACGGTCTGGTATGGATTTCCTGGAGGACCTCACACTTTTTTTGTTTTTTTGAGCGAAGTACCGCATTAAAATCCATACGATACACAAAGGTTCTGGTATGCGTTTTGGAGGGGGAGGATTGTACACATTTTCCTACATTCTCTCTGTAGGATGTGCTACAGCAATAGTGACATTTGTAAAGAAAAAAATGATACAGTTTATATTGCTGGCAAATTACATTCATGGCCAGCTTAAAAAAAAAGTCACCCCCCCCCCCCATAATCCCACAACCACCAGCCCAGGGTCATGGGGAAGAGGCCCTTGTCCTCATCAACATAGGGACAAGGCGCTTTGCTAGGGGTCCCTCCAGCAAAGTATTTCCCCATCACTCGTCCTCCCTTTTTCTGGCCTGACAGGCTGCGTGCTCAGATAAGGGTGTGGTATGGATTTTGGGGGGAACCCTGAAGGGCCTAGTTTGGGTGGGGGGACCCCAATGCTGTTTTATTTTTTGTTTTTGAGCGAATTGCAAAAAAATCTTTTGAAAAGGTTATGCGCTATTTTACTGCAAAATTTAAAGAGGTAGATAATGTTTCATGAATTGAGCCAGTTTTGAGTAAGGACCTGGTTGTGGATTTTTGGGTGTGCATGTGCTGTAAGGGAACAAAGTGCCAGAGGTTGTTATATGGACTGCTGCTGTGGGGTCCCTGATATACTGGTCATTTCCTATTATCTCCAGAAAGCTGCTGTTGGAAGATTAAAAAAGGGATTTGCTCCTGATCATTTTGGAGGATTCTGTGACCCTAAACCCCTCTCCTGTTAAAGTTGTTCAGCAATAAATTCTAAAAAGATATCCCCTAGAGTAGACCATGCATCACTAAATGGCAGACCGTGATCCGGATCCGGACCGAGTCACTGTCCCATCTGGACCTGTGGTTGTGCCGATTAGGGGCTAGTTCTGTCCCTCAGTCTCTGCCGCTGTCATTATCACAGCAGAGCAGAGAGCAGAAGGCAGGACATACGGAGACCGAGAGGAAGAGTAGCAGTGGAGGGCGGGAGCTGCCCGAGATGACTTTCCAGATTAACTAGCAGGTGATTGGAGGCTGGGAGCTGCCCGAGATGACTTTCCAGATTAACTAGCAGGTGATTGGAGGCTGGGAGATGCCCGAGATGACTTTCCAGATGAACTAGCAGGTGATTGGTTGTTAGGACACAGAACGGTCCTAGAAACCAATCACCAGCTTGTTAATATGCAAGGTTATCTTCAGCAGCTCCTGCCCTCCATCCAGTGCTACTGTGCCTCTCAGTCTCGGTATGTTCTGCCTCCCGCTCTCTGCTCTGTGTACTTGTGTAAGATAGCAGAGTGAGGGGGGCAGAGGACCCGGCTCTGAAAGATGGAGGTAAAATGGGCGGTGAAGGGGGCATAAAAGACTAAAAAACTACTGGGGGGGACGGGGGGGTGATGTAAATTTGGCAGAGTACTCTACTGGGGGGTTGAGGTAAAGGGGTAGAAAGCACTACTGGGGGGGGGGGAATGTGAGAGGGGCAAACAATGCTATTGTGGGGGGAGGGGGGCAAAATGGGGGTGATGTGAAGGGGGCATAAAAGACTAAAAAACTACTGGGGGGGGTGATGTATATTTGGCAGAGTGCTCTACTGGGGGAGGGGGGTTGAGGTAAAGGGGCAGAAAGCACTACTGGGGGGGGAGGAAATGTGAGAGGGGCAAACAATGCTATTGTGGGGGGAAAAATGGGGGTGATGTGAAGGGGGCAGAAAAGACTAAAAAACTACTGGGGGGGTGATGTAAATTGGCAGAGCGCTCTACTGGGGAAGGGGGTTGAAGTTAAGGGGCAGAAAGCACTACTGGGGGGGGGGCAATGTGAGAGGGGCAGAGGACACTGCTGTGGGGGGCTTGATGTGCAGGGGGCAGAGGACACTGCTTTTGGGGGGAAGTTTGATGTAAAGGGGGGTTCAGAACACTACTGTGAAGGGGGCACAGGACACTGATGTAAGAGCGGGAATGTGATATAAGGGGAATGGAGCTGTGATGTGAAAGACCTGAGTCATTGGACAAACATGTGATTTGGACCTCTGCTGGAAGATAATTTTATTGATTAGACCTTTGTGAATATTAAATTCAATACCCCTGCCCTGTGTTGTTGGTGTGAATTGGACTAGGCTTGTGTGACTGGCTGCCGCTGTACTATACTGGGATACCTGGGTACATTCTCAGTGGCCCCTACAGGGGTAAGTGCTACAAATGTAATATATTGCAGCTTACCAATTATTGGTGGCTGCATTCGTTTTTTTTCCTCTGTTTTCGTTTTTCACCTGGTCATCTGGCCAGTAACACACCTCCTGTATTAGAGCGCCCCCCAATCTGGATGAAGGAGCACTTGGGGGCACCTTTGGATGGCAATATTGTCAGTCTGAGGGGAGGGAAGAGTTAGATGCACTAGCAGATTTAGATATACTAACAAACTGAAGCCAAACTCCACTTTATATGCAATTTATGTAAGCAGTTTTATTCCTTTCGGCATAAAGGATTTATATAAATAAATAAATGGTTTGTCTCAACCCTGTAAGAGAGCTTGTTCTTTTGAAAAACAACAGACATACTGGCCAGATCACCAGATGAAAATAAAAGAAAGAAAGCCTAAAAAAGAAAAAGAATGCAGGAATCACATCTAAGAACTGGTAAGCTGCAATATAATAAATGTTTGCTTTTGGGTTTAATATTGGTTTATTTCCTAAGTGGTTCAAGTTGTAGATTAATTTACAGGCAAAGAACCAGTGGCGGCCCGTCCATAGGGGGCGCCCGGGCGCCGCCCCCCCCCCCCCCCCCCCTCCTGTGGTCACCAAAAAAAAAAACGGGACCTTTAAGAGTTTTTTTTTTTAATGTCTTTTTTTTACACATGGCGGCGCGACCATAGTGGGCGCAGAAGCGCCGCTACCGCTCGCTTCTGCGCCCGGCCGTCACTCACCACAACAATACATAGGTTCATGCATTGCATGAACCTATGTATTGCTGCCGCCCACTATTCAGATGGCCGGCCCCTTGAGCGCCGGCCATCTGAGTCACAGCGTCTGATTGGCCTTTAGAAGTGCCTATCAGAGCCAGCAGGCTCTGATAGGCTTCCCGACTACAGCCTGAGGGCTGTAATCGGCTTCTAAATACCTAATGAGAGGACGCACAGGGGTGCGTTCCCTGGCCAATCAGGTTCACCGGGTCTGGTTACCGGTAACCTGATTGGCTGAAGTGACATTGAGGGCGGGAGAAGATATCGAGGACGGAAGAAGGACAGCGCTGACTCGAGGAAGGTAAGTGCAGGGCTGGACAAACTGGCTGCATATGGGGGAGAAACTGGCTGGATTATGGGGGAGAAACTGGCTGCATATGGGGTAGAAACTGGCTGCATATAGGGGAGAAACTGGCTGCATTATGGGGGAGAAACTGGCTGCATTATGGGGGAGAAACTGGCTGCATTATGGGGGAGAAACTGGCTGTATATTGGGGGAGAAACTGGCTGCATATAGGGGAGAAACTGGCTGCATTATGGGGGAGAAACTGGCTGCATTATGGGGGAGAAACTGGCTGCATTATGGGGGAGAAACTGGCTGTATTATGGGGGAGAAACTGGCTGTATTATGGGGGAGAAACTGGCTGCATATAGGGGAGAAACTGGCTGCATATAGGGGAGAAACTGGCTGCATTTGGGGGAGAAACTGGCTGTATTATGGGGGAGAAACTGGCTGTATTATGGGGGAGAAACTGGCTGTATTATGGGGGAGAAACTGGCTGCATATAGGGGAGAAACTGGCTGCATATAGGGGAGAAACTGGCTGCATTTGGGGGAGAAACTGGCTGCATTTGGGGGAGGAACTGGCTGCATTTGGGGGAGGAACTGGCTGTATTATGGGGGACAAACTGGCTGCATTATGGGGGAGAAACTGGCTGCATTATAGGGGAAAACTGGCTGCATTATGGGGGAGAAACTGGCTGCATTATGGGGGAGAAACTAGCTGCATTATGGGGGAGAAACTGGCTGTATTATGGGGGAGAAACTGGCTGTATTATGGGGGATAAACTGGCTGCATATAGGGGAGAAACTGGCTGCATTTGGGGGAGAAACTGGCTGTATTATGAGGACAAACTGGCTGCATTATGGGGGAGAAACTGGCTGCATTATGGGGGAGAAACTGGCTGCATTATGGGGGAGAAACTAGCTGCATTATGGGGGAGAAACTGGCTGCATTATGGGGGATTAACTGGCTGCATTATGGGGGAGAAACTAGCTGCATTATGGGGGAGAAACTGGCTGCATTATGGGGGAGAAACTGGCTGCATATGGGGGAGAAACTGGCTGCATATGGGGGGGAAACTGGCTGCATTTGGGGACAAACTAGTGACGTTTGGGCACAGTGGCACAGTGGCTGCGTTTAATGGGCACAGTGGCGGCAATTGATGATTTTTTTTTTTCAGTTTGTTTGCGCCCCCCCCAAAAATTTGAGCACCAGCCGCCACTGCAAAGAACAATTTGCGGAAAAAAAAGGTGTATAGGTGATGCAACCTTCCCACGTAAAAGCTCCGCCCGGTGCTCAGACCTTGAGGCTGCTGACACCTCCAACGTACCAGAGTAAGGAAAGAGATGGTCGGCACTCAGGATGACATCCAAAATAGTATTCCTTTATTAAATACATGTACAGAGCTGTAAAACACCCTACGCGTTTCAGACGTTAGTCATAGCACTAATGACTAAGCCATGACTAAGGACTAACGCCTGAAACGCGTAGGGCGTTTTACAGCTCTGTACATGTACATGTCATCCTGAGTGCTGACCATCTCTTTCGTTATTAAAGAACAATTTGCCTTTGGCAGCAATAAACATTGAACAAGGACACGGCATATATTGATATATTTTTCATACCTGAAAGTTCAGCAATTTACAGACTTTTTAACAAGTATTACCTTTTCTTCTGTATTTTCGCATCCACAAACAAATTCCAATCCCAACTATGATTACCAAAGCCAGAATAATGCAGACCACGATGACCACAGTGACTACAATGGATGATGTTTCTATATCTGTAAAATAAGATATTGAATAAAGGAAAGAACGCGTCTTCTTAACACATCGTCCATATAGGGGATTACATGACTCGGGTAGGGCAAGAGCACCAGAGAACAATCCCCCCCACTGGTAAACTACCCAATATCCCACCTAAACACTAATACAACAGGGTTACCTTTGGAATATTTTAATCCCAGCTTTAATTAAAGAAGAAGTATGGCCAAAGCTTTTTTTGTGGGTCACAGGAATGCACTAATTTCTGCACTCCTGTGATCCAGATTCATCAGCTAAAGCCGCCACAGAGTTGATTCAATATTACCTGGCCAGTCCTCTAGCTCAGCCTCTCAATGCACCTCCCCCCCCCCCCCCCTTTATAGCCAGGCATTCCAGGGAGCACTGGAGGGGCAGAGCAGCCAGTCAGTGCCTGACAGTTACCACTCTCTGTTTACTGAAGACTGAGAACTGAGCGATCAGCAGTCATGTGATCGCTCAGTCCTCAGTGAAAGACCCAGCGGGGGACAGCTGAAGGATCAGTCCACATAGGTCAGTATAACAAAAAAACACATCTAAAAATATATATATATATATATATATATATATATATATATATATATATATATATATATATATATATATATATATATATATTTTTTTTTTTTTTTTTACTTTCTACTATAAAACATATCCAATGAAACAATTGAGAAAATCTAATTTCTTCATCAATTTAGGCCAAAATGTATTCTGCTACATATTTTTGGTAAAAAAAATCCCAATCAGCGTATATTGATTGGTATGCACAAGAGTTATAGTGTCTACAAACTAGGGGATATTTTTAATAATTTTTTTACTAGTAGTGGCGGCAGTCAGAGACTTATTGCAGGACTGGGATATTGCAGCGGACAGTCGGACACGAGCTGACACTTTTTCTGCAGATTTTTATCTTCACATTTACCAAAACCATGTAGTACAAGCAGGGCCACCATCAGGGGGGTACAAGCAGTACACCTGTAAGGGGCCCGGAGGTCCCCAGGGGCCCGGATGGCCCCCCACCCTTTTTCTTTTTTTTTTTTTTTTCTTTTTTAAAGGGCCCGGTGGTCCCCAGGGCCCCGGATGGCAACCCCCCCCTTTTTTATATATATTTATTTTTTATTATTTTTATTACATTTTTATTTATTTTTTCCCCAGGGCCCCGGATGGCAACCCCCCTATTTTTTTTGTTCTTTTGTCCGTCAGCACCCAAAGCCCCCCCCCGCTTCTCAATTTGCGGCGGCAGCACCCCCCCCCCCCCCCCCGTTTTTTCGCCTCTGCTCCAGGGGGCCCATGTCTCAAGCTGTGTAAGGGGCCCCAAAATTCCTGATGGTGGCCCTGAGTACAAGGGCCTGCCTGGTTGCATACAAATTAAAACTCTTAAGGTTTGACCTCATACTATATGGTTTTGGTAAATCTGAAGACAAAAATCTGCAGAAAATCTAATAGTGTGTATGGTATGGCAGGGATAGGCAATTAGTGGACCTCCAGCTGTTGCAGAACTACAAGTCACATGAGGCATAGCAAGACTGACAACCACAAGCATGACACCCAGAGGCAGAGGCATGATGGGACTTGTAGTTTTACAACAGCTGGAGGTAAGCTAATTGCATATCCCTGGTGTATGGGGTCTAATACAGTGATCAGTGCAAAAAATGTGCACTGTCACTGTACTAATGACACTGGCTAGGAAGGGGTTATACATCAGGGGCAATCAAAGTGTTAATTGTGTGCCTGAGCAGTGTTTTAGTGTACTGTGTGGGAGGTGCTTTTACTAGGGAAAGGCATGGATCCATGTCCCTGCTTTGCAGGATCACAGGATCAATGCGTTCCCTACTGACAGAACAGTGATCTGCCTTGTTTACATAAGCAGACCGCCGTTTTGCCTCTGTGCTGGATGATCGGCGAGTGTCGGTGGTAATTGAATCTGCGTACCAGCAGATCAGATCCCACCGTGTATAATCACAGCAGGAGCGGGCAGGTGGCATCGTGCATGCGTGCACCAGACCCGGAAGTGTTGAATCACATGCTAGGTACGTGATCCGGCACAGCAGAGCCATCTTGCCGCCGTATATGTAAGTTATACGGGTGGCAAGTGGTTAGAAAAAACATTACAGAAATCACAATTAATCAAACAAAGCAGGTCCTTAACAGCGCCACTTCAGCTACTTAAAGAGTAACTCCACTTTTGTTGAGAACAATCATTCCCCACTGGGTGATCTATGTACATTGCAGGGATTTAAAAAAAAAAAAATGGTTTTTTGCAGATTCCTACCCTTTGTTATTCTAAAGAAATAGCTGTTTGTTTCTCTATGTCCACTGAATCTAATGAGAGTGATTTTATAATTAGTAATCAGCTGCTGCACCTGCAGGGCTCTAATGAGGAAAGTGGTAGGGTCTGCACCCCTTTAGATGTGATTTCCCTTTAGGAGCATCTGGCTAAAAATGCAATTTTTTGTTGCAGAGGATGCCCAAAATCTGACTTAGTCTTAGTGCAGACTTCTGGAAAAATCAGTAAGCCAATTACACAAGCAGGAAATGTAATTTTCAGGGGGCGTTTTGTACATCATCTGTGTACAGAACACCTCCAGGTGTCTATATTGCGTTTTACAGAAAATTACAGAGCAGCAGATTGAAAAGGAAAGGTCATTTTTATAACATTCAATTATAATATGACTTTTGTCTTTGCTAAAAAAAAAATCCACGAAAGTGGAGTTACCATTTAAGCCAGCCATAGATGGTGCGATTTTCTCTCCTGCAACCACAGCTTGCAGGAAATAAAATCTCTCAATTCCCACAGCAACACAGTCAGCGTTGGTGGGGGAATCCCTTCCACGGAGCTATTGTGTTCTCCTGGCGGGGGGGAGCGGGGTCTTGATGATCCATGCAAGTGAATTTACAATACCTGGCGATCCAGCCAATGTCCTACGTCCTGTTCTTCTCTATAAACTATGCATGAGGTAAAGAGGAAGTAAACCCTGATGGGTTTTACTTCCTCTTTAGCCCGCTGCAAAGCCTGCAAATGTAAAGCATAATGGGCTAGTATGCATCACATACTAGCCCATTATGTGCCACTTACCTGCAAAAGAATCCAGAGATGTCCCCAGAGTAGGCAGCATCCATCTTCTGGTCCCTCTTCCTTTCGGGACACGGACTCCAGCTTTGTGATTCGCCGGAGCCGCGTGACGTCACTCCCACGCATGCGCACGGGAGCCGCGATTCACGGCACAGGTTGGGGAAGAAACAGCACTTGGTTTAGTTTCTTCCCCGCGAATGCGCCGTTGGTATTTACGGTGGACTACAAGTGAAATACCTCCCAAACGGCGCACATTTAGGAGATACCCACTACCTATAGGTAAGGCTTATTCTAGGCTTACCTATAGGTAGAAGTCCAACAAGTGAGTTTACAACCACTTTAATGCCACGTACACACGACCGTTTTTCCTGTCATGCAAAAAAACAAAGTTTTTCTCGATGTGATTCGTCGTGATTCTTCTCAAGCCTGCCTTGCATACACACGTTCAGGAAAAAAAACGCTTGAGTAAAGCGCGGTGACGTACAACAAGTACGACGGCACTATAAAGGGGAAGTTCCATTCGGATGGCGCCACCCTTTGGGCTGCTTTTGCTGATCCTCGTGTTAGTAAAGTTTGGTGAGAGACGATTCGCACTTTTCAGCCTCGTGCTCTTCAGTCCGTTACAGCGTGACGAATGTGCTATCTCCATTACGAACGCTAGTTTTACCAGAATGAGCGCACCCGTCTCATCACTTGATTCTGAGCATGTGCGTTTTTTTCCCCCTTGGAAAAGCATACACACGAGAGGTTTTCACGACGAAAAAAAGAACGAAGGGAAAAACGACGAGAAAAAATAGAGCAGGTTCTAATTTTTTTGCGGGCAGTTTGCTCCTCGAAAAAACTGCCATGGAGCATACACACCACCGGTCTTCACGGGCAATCTAAAAAATGGCAGTTTTCTCGTCATGAAAAACAGTCGTGTGTACGCAGCATAAGACTCATTGTGGTATAGACAGACATGCACAGTCCATCTTTGATAGGGAACAGCAGGACACTGTGCAGGAGCAAGTGAGCCTGCAGTCCTGTAGTGGGCCTGCGACATCACCGACTGACACACCCACTCTCCAGCCCATCCTATTATTGATTGACAGTGGTTTTTCTGTATGGAGATTGGCTGTCTAGTGATACACTTCATGCACCCAGCATATTAGGAAGCGGAACAGACTGGTCTTGATCTTCCAGTTCATCCTGCTCATGTGCCCATTCACTTAATTGCTACAGAGTTTTGGGCAAACTTAAACTAGTACTAAACCCAAAAATTTAATATTTTGAAGCTTACTAATCAGATGTGGTGGCTGCATTCGTTTTCTCTTTTTAAGCTTTTTCCCTTCTGTTTTCACCTGGTGATCTGGCCAGTAACACACCTCCTGTATAAAGCCTCGTACACACGGTTGGACTTCAAACAAACTTTTCCGTGGATTTTTGTCCGAAGGGAGTTGGCCGGGAACACCCATAGCATACACACGGCAGGACTTTTCTGCAAACTTTCCCAAAACTTTCCCATCATCACATGGTTTTTCTGCTCTTTTCTGCTCTTTACCGCCACCCTTTGGTCAACTGCTATTGTTGATTGATTTTAACATTGGTTCTGGGCATGTGTATTTGTACTTTGGACAAAAGTCCGATGGATTTCTGTACACACGGTCGGACTTTGCACCATTGGACTTTTGTTGCCGAAAAGTTTGTCCGTTTGCAAAGCGAACTTTTGTCCGATGAAAACCGTAAAAGTTTGTCCGATGGAGCGTACACACGGTAGGATTTTTTTTAAAACCTGCTCATTTTGAAGTTTGTTATCAAAAAGTCCTACCGTGTGTATGGGGCTTTAAGCCTCGTACACACGGTCGGACTTCCATCTGACTTTTCCCTGGATTTTTGTCCGAACGGAGTTGGTCGGGAACACCCACAGCATACACACCACAGGACTTTTCTGCAAACTTTCCCAAAACTTTTTGCAACATCACGTGGTTTTTCTGCTCTTTACCGCCACCCTTTGGTCAACTTCTGCTATTGTTGGTTGATTTTAACATTAGTTGTTTTGTCCATCGGACAAAAGTCCTATGGTTTTCTGTACACACGGTCGGACTTTGCTCCATCGGACTTTTGTCCGATGAAAAAAAAAAAAAAAGTTTGTCCGATGGAGCGTACACACGGTCGGATTGTTGGTCCAACTTGCTCAAAATGAAGTTTGTTGGCCAAAAGTCCGACCGTGTGTATGGGGCTTTATAGTGCCCCCACTCTGGATGAAGGAGCACAGGAGGACACAGCAGACAACGACATTGTCAGTCCTGGGGGGAACACATTTAAATACACTAACAACTTGAAGCCAAACTCCAGTTTTTTTAAGATAAAGGTTTTCCTTAATTAAAGCTGATCATTGTAAGTGATGCATTTTCAGGGCAACTTAGAAAGAAATTCTAAAAAATAATTGGCAAGCTGCAGTGCAATATAATAAAAGTTTGCTTTTGGGTTAAATACTGGTATCATTTTTTAAAATATTTGAAACAAGGAGTGGATGATTATTCATACCTTCATAGAGGAGCTGGAAGTCCTTCTGCAGAGGTTCTTGTAGAGAGTCATGTTGGACTCTACAGGAGAAGATCTGGTTCTGGTCATCATTGGTCGGTGTGATTGTCATGGTGCTGTTCACTTGGTACGTTCCATCGTTATACATTTGTGGTTTTCCCATTAACTGATTTCCAAGGACCTTGCCATTTCTGTACCAAGTTATCCAGATATCGGGAGGGAAGAATCCAGTGGCCTTACAGGTCAAGGTATTCTCTGCATTTCTGTAGACCTTCGTACTAAGTATGGATAATAGAGGTGTGGCTGCAGGGAACACAGATACAGTTTATGAAGTGGTATATATACATTATATATATATATGTAGCCCTCTGTTGGGAGGTTATGAGAAATGGCCCTTCCCTAACAGGATATTGCACTAGACCTGTAGGTAAATAAGAGAACCAGAATCTTGACTAAGTGGAAGAGTGGGTTTGATAATAACTTTGGCAGTGCCCCCACCCAGGACAGGGCCTCTGTGAATAGAGGGGGTTCCCTTCCTGGGAAATTAATCAGTAATCCAATCAAAGAATTCCTGAAACCAGTATATAACATTAATCATAAGCATATAGATGCATATAAGCATAGAAATAATACAAGCTTTATATATGAAGAGATTAATAGTAGTACATGCATCCAATGTACGAACACGTTTTATCATCAAGGGGCTCGATAGGAGTCCTGGTGGAAATGTATCTATACAGTAGTTATCAATAGAGATACCTCCAGATGAATGTTGAAGTCCATTTAGAGGGGCCCCTGAGGATGATGTGGCGTCTATCTTTGTGTTGGGGAACTGAAGACAAGATCAGCGATCACAGGGGTAGCCTCATACTTTTGTCCGACCAGCCTGGAATGGTCCTTTTCACCGGCAAGAACTGTGGTATGGCACTGGAACTGTGGCACTGGAACTCAAGGTTAGCCTATCTATTCTGTGCTTTAGTCCCTCCCTAGTAGTTTATAATAGTCTCTTCTGGCTTGGGGATTAGTAGCATGGAAAAGACGCGGCTGAGACTGTCTCTCTATCTCCACTTTCTCTTAGCAAGGTTTCAAATTCTTTGTGTTAATTGTACAGCAGTTTTTTTTGTTCCCCAAAAGTTAAATGTGAAAGCATTGTTTAACTCAACATTTATCATTGTTATTTAGTAGGTGCGCTTACCTAAAACTTCAAATGCAATCTCCTTCTCCTTGCTTTCAGGGCTGTAGATAATGGAACACTTATAGATGCCCTTATCAGAGATGGCCACGTTGGATATGTGTAGTGATGCATCTCCATCCCCCAGAGATTCCACATTGAGGGACATCCTGGGATCTTGGGTGGAGAAGCCTTTGTTTTCATATCTCAGGATGACTTTTCCCTGGAAACTCCACAATATGGCCAAAAAGTTTAAATCCAGTCGTCTATCCACTGAGAAGATGCAGTTGAGGACGCTGTCGTTGGTGACAAGGGCCCTTTGTTGGGAAGGAGTGACGATATCCAAAGCTGCATCTATTGAGATACATCAAAGTAAAAAGTAATACTCAAGAAATGCATTTGAGCTCAAGGAAAATGAGTATGTGCTTCTTGGAAGGGGGAAAGAAAATAAAAAGTATATAAATGATAGTGTATGTAAAGTCAGAACCTTTTGTTCAGTTTTGGATAGCATGTGGAAGGGTCAGGGCCCCTGTCAGATTTTTGTCACTGTCTCTGTCCATGTTGGGAAGATTTGCCTCACCACAGGTCCTGGTGACGTTTTTCTCTAGTAGAGAAAATGGGAAACCCAAACTTTTTAAGTTGTCACTGGAGCAAGAGGTGAGAAGATATCTTCCAATCAGGACACTTGGAGACATCCATTTAAATTGGAAAGACCTCCTCTTACTTCCTGTTGTGTCAGTAGGACAGGAAGTGAAGAAAAACCTCCCTGACAAGACTCAGCAAAACAACAAAAAATTAATAAATAACCTTACAGGCTTACGAGTTCTTCAACTTCAACTTCCAGAGACACTGTGGGGAGGAGGAGGAGTTATCCTTTTCCCAGGCTGAGGACAGTGAAAGAGGGACAAAGTGTTAGCCATTGCAAAGCATCTGAAGATGCCCTGAATGCTGATTGAGCCTGCTACCTGACTGAGGAGTTGGATGCTGAGGACACTGACCGAGGTACACTTTGCCAGTGAGCAGAAGAAGATCCCCCTGTTGACACAGCGGTGAGAGGCTGCTGGCCAACCCTGCATTACACCCTGATAAAAGAGGGATATAGTTGTTTGTAAGGAATACAGTGACAATGCTTGCATTAGTTCCTAAAGGGACTTTTACCTTGAGTGCTCCACCATATTGGTTGGGCCTCAATGAGCTGGCCAGCAGAAGAAATAGGGAAGCATGCTACTGACTGCTGATGCTGACCTGTTATTTTGAGATCTATCTATCTTTACAGGGTTCATCAGGGGAAATGTTTTATAACAATTATTGTTGCTGCAGCATATTATTCCTATTGCCTAATTGTTGTAGTATATTTATCTTACTGTTTAATCATTGAAGTGTAATTCCCTTACCGTTTACAGTATATTTCTTTGTTTACCCTGTTGCATGACATCGCTGACTCGTATTTGTAGCCTAGATCTGGCCTTCCTACTGTTTTCCTGGGAGAAGCTCGTAGGGATGACTCAAACTGCCCTGGGTATGGTTCAAGCAGAGTTTGGCGAACTTCAGGGATGTTTGGATGCTGAACCCAAACCCCAACCGAAATCAAGGGAGGTCAAATCTGACAAACCAAAATGCCAATTTTTGGGCTAATAGGCAAGAGGTTGTCAAAAATTTGCACGAGAAGGGTTTGGGTACTTCTCTGGGGAACATGTACCAATGCTAAAAAAAAATCCTTTAGGCTGCTTTTACACTAAGGCGCTATACAGTCGCTATAGCGCCTGCATAGCGCCTCTCCTCTCACTCCAATGTGAACGCCCGAGGGCTTTCACACTGGAGCAGTGCGCTGGCAGTCCTGCAAGCCGCATCTTTGCAGCGCTGTAGGAGCGGTGTATACACTGCTCCTAAAGCGCCCCTATCCATTGAAATCAACGGGCAGAGCCGCCGAACTGCCGCTGCAGTGGAGCTTTGCGGGCGATTTTAAAGCTTTTTCAGCCACTAGCGTTGGTTAAAAGTGCCCCACTAGCAGCCGTTAACTCACCGCTAAAAATAGAGGGGCCAATAAAGAGTCCCAAAACACATTGATTGTGTGCATTAACCTGTTCTTATGATCAATAAACATGATTAATGTTCCTAAAGAATCCACTTGTAAGCATCTTTTTATTTACTGAGTGCCACTGCTGACCACAAAATAGTTCCATTTCGGAACCATATTTATCTTGCCATTGTTCTCCTGGCCAGACTACAGCTTGGAGTAGTGCAAGAATCTCCAGAAAACCCTTCTAAGAATCAAGAGTGACCATCACCACTCTGCATGGAGACAGCCATATTCTCCACATATGTTAATATACTGTAGATTGCGTGACCACAGGACAGGTATCCAGCAACCTTATGATTGTGAGGTGACACTTGTGACACTTTTTGCTATACTTTCTTTCTATGTACAACTGAACACCATTCTTGGAAGGATCTGTCTCGTGGCTTATTTTCCCATTTTTTCTCCTTGTCTCTGCTTAACTAAAGCACCGCTGACTCATCAGGAAGTAGTAAGTGCTTGCCCATCAAGTTTTGTGTAGTGTTCACGCCCTTGAGGGCCTGCTGTTTAGGTCCTTAGGCTCTTTCCCAGTAGATGCACCCGCAGCCAGGTACACAGTCACAGTCACTCTTTGGCTCAGTAATCAGTCTAAGGCAGGGGTCTCAAACTGGTGGCCCTCCAGCTGTTGCAGAACTACAATTCCCATGAGGCATTGCAAGGCTAAACAGTTACAAGCATGACTCCCATAGGCAGAGGCATGATGGGACTTGTAGTTCCGCAACAGCTGGAGGGCTGCAGGTTTGAGACCCCTGATCTAAGGGTATGCTTTTCTGATGCTTTATTGCAGAACTTGAACTTAGATGGGTATAGGGCAACTGTGTACTCCAGTAACTGAAAGTATAACTAAAGGCAAAACTCTTTTTGTACGTTTTTTTGATAGCGTGGAGAGATTTAGAATGCTTGTCAGTTTTTATTGCTGTCAGTCCCTCCGTTTAGGAGATTCACCCTCTCAATTTGTCCTGTTTACCTTTATCATTGAAAGTGAAAATAAAATAAAATCCCAAATTTTGGGCTGTCCCCAGAAAAGTAATAGAGGGGAAATCTTCCAATTGGGACATGAGTTCTAGTGACCTGGCGGTCCCTAAGGAATTCCCTTTATTTGCAGGGATGTCCTATCACCTCCTGTTTGGCTATGGGACAAGAAGTGAAGGGAAATCTCCGAAATGGGACACCGATGGCGAAAAAAATCTGTCAGGGGTTATAACCCTTTCTTGCTCCATCCAAAAATGAAAAAAAAAAGTTTTGCCTATAGTTCTACTTTAATGAAGCAACTTGAGGTCACTAGCTTCCTCCTAAGAGTCTGAGCACAGTCCTTGAAGCAGAAAATATTGGGCTGAGCTATATTAGAGTTTTATATATAAGAGTTTCCCCCTTTCAGCAACACTGACTCTAGTACAAGAGGGATAGTAGCAGCACACGGTCAATGGGATTCTCACACTGATCTGTACTCACTAATGTCCTTGGATAATTGGATGCCTCATTCCAATATCTTCCAGATCAGATCCAGAAAAGCACATCCCTCAGTCAGCTCCAGTGAATTTCAACAGAATTGGCCCCCCAGCTAGCCCAGGTGAGACCTGGATGAGCAGCAGACACAGGGCAGGTCTGCCTAGAAGGGCAGCAGCCCCCCAGACTGGGAACTCCTCCTCTAGGACAAGGACCATTCTGTTCCAAGTCTCAGGCTATTTATGCTCCCTCCCAGCCACCATCTGGGCATCTCTCCCAGGGATTGGCCAGGGCTGCATAAACATTCAGCTGCTGATTTGGCTTGCCCTGCCCACTATAATTCAGAACTCTCTAGAGAGACAGAGGAAAGCAGTCAACCCTGCAGCCAAAAGAACATAGAACAGACCAAAATAATCACATTGCAACTGATTAACTGATTACAGTGAGCTAGTAACTAAATTGACCTAACTTAGCACCTATCTAAGAGATTGCTACATTTGCTTGCAGCAAAGTTAAAGCGGAGTTCCGGTGAAATTTTTTTTTTTAAAGTCAGCCGCTACAAATACTGCAGCTGCTGACTTTTAATATTAGTACACTTACCTGCCCAGGGCGCCCGTGATGTCAGCACCCGAAGCCGATCTGTCCCTCGGCTCTCAGGAGCTATGATTAAGCACTGAATCGCAGTGCGAAACATCAGCTCATACTTGCTGTTTTTTTTTTTGCTGTGGCATGTTATTTGTGCTTTTGTTTTAAATAAAAGAACCTTTTTTGGAGTACGGCTGTCTAAGCGTTTTCCTCAGATTTTTTGCATTCTCGGGTGCTGTCGCCACCATCTTCGGTAAGGGAATCAGGAAGTAAAGCCTTGCGGCTTCGCTTCCTGGTTCCCTACTGCGCATGCGCGAGTCCCTGCTGTCTTCTGGGACCTGTGTGTCTCCCAGAAGACAGGTATCTGCTCCCCCCTCCCCCCTGAAAGGTGCCAAATGTGACACCAGGGGGGGGGGATTCCGAAAAGCGGAAGTTCCATTTTTGTTTGGAACTCCGCTTTAACACTAGCAGGGAACTGGTAGAAACAAGGTATCCCATTTCTTGAAGTTAAAAACAGGGTGGACAAAAGTATGGCCAATGAAAGGCTTGTTACTATCCTAGATGATAAGCACAAGATCTAAGAACCTTGGGTAACAAGTCTACACCACTCATAAAATGCTAGTCTTAGATACCTTTGTTGCACTAGGGGGGGACACTATGATCCTGGTTCCCAATCTTCTTAGGGCTAGTCACATTCGCTCCCTGTACACCCGTATGTGAGGGTAATGATGCCACCACTGCTTGTGCCAGTCCCGGATCTATTGACTTCTTTCCTACTCTTTTTCTACCCCCCTGCCTCTTCTCTCTAACATTGTACTAAAGTGGTTTTCCTCCCACTGTAAACATGGTATACAGTTATCACTCTCTTGTCAAGGCTGCTTTGTACATCCATCTTTATTTATTTTAGCTCTGTTACGCATTAAAATTAAACAGTATGGATACAATCATCATATAATTCTGAGTTGCACATATGAAGTAGAGTATCCTTGAAATTGCTATATCTTGGATGTTGGTTAATGATTAAGCAGTAAATGACCATCTACTATTTGGACAACTCTACATCGGGCTTGTTCTGCTTGCATGTTGTATCTGACATTAATTAAGGACGGTTTCTTTCTTGAAAATGTAACAAAAATATTGAAACTGAAAATTTTAAAACTTACAACAAGTCAGGTGTAGCGAGAGGAAAAGCAATATTCCCAGAATAGTCATATCCATTGGTTTTAGTCTTTGTTGAATGGGTGCAATTCACCCCGTTGTGCCAACACTCTGAACGAACAGTCACATTAATTTCACTGTAGAAGACAGTAGGACCTCACATGCTCAGGATCTCTTTGTGGTCTCTGCCTTTAAAAATAACATTTTAATATTCACTATTATAATAAAGAGGTCATTATACTTACACGTCTGCCATAGAAGAATGGGGAACAAGGCCTTGATGCCGGACATTTTTGGGAACATGGGCCTAGTGTGGCGATCCAGCAATTTGTGTTATTATCACTTTCACTTTCCAGACATTAGATTCCCAGAAATAGTCAGATGGGGCGCGGAGTGAGGACACCTGCTCTTCATATCACGACCTGTCATTCAGTCTAAGGGGGGAGAACTTCTGCAGTCAAATGTAACAGGCAAGGAGACATCTACAGTATGCTGAATAAAGAATCTTGTATTTATCTTCAAGGAGAATGCATACAAATACAGATACAGATATCAGAGATTTTTTTTGTTTATTTTTTCCCCTAAAAAATTGAGGGGAGTGAGGATGCGAGAGACTAGGATTAGATATAGGGGTTTTGACAGCTAAAGCCCTGTACACACGATCGGATATCCTATGGATTCTAATCCGATGGTTTTGTCCATCGGAAATCCGATGAAGCCGACTTCCATCAGTCTTGCCTACACACCATCAGTCAAAAAACCGACCACACCAAACACCGTGACGTAAAACACTCCGATGAGCCGAGAAATGTTAAGTTCGATGCTTCTGAGCATGCGTCGACTTGATTCTGAGCATGCGTGGGTTTTTTATCCGATGGAGTTCCCCACAGACGATCAGAATTTGCTATCGTTTTTTTTCCATCGGAAAAGTTTAAAACATATTCTATTTTTTAAAACCGATGGAAAAAAGACTGATGGGTCCCATACACGATCGGTTTGTCCGATGAAAAAAGTCCATCGGACTGTTTTTATCGGTAAAACCGATCGTGTGTACAGGGCTTAATAGACCCATCTTTGGGAAGATCCATCAGATTGTTTATTATTTATATGTGGGGAGATTCCACCTCTCTTGTTGTCTTTTTCCTCCTCTTTGGAGAATAAATATGTTTGCTATGATATGCGGACAGGGTCTAAAGCCCCGTACACACGGTCGGACTTTTGCCCAACAATAGTTTTAGTTTTAAGCAAGTTGGACCAACAATCTGACCGTGTGTACGCTCAATCGGACAAACTTTTTTGAGTTTGGTTTTGTTTTCATCGGACAAAAGTTGGGTCTGCGAACGGACAAACTTTTGCCCAACAAAAGTCCTATGGAGCAAAGTCCTACCGTGTGTACAGAAAACCATAGGACTTTTGTCCAGTGAACGAAACAACTAATGTTAAAATCAACCAACAATAGCAGAAGTTGACCAAAGAGTGGCGGTAAAGAGCAGAAAAGAGCAGAAAAACCACGTGATGTTGCAAAAAGTTTTGGGAAAGTTTGTAGAAAAGTCCTGTGGTGTGTATGCTATTAGTGTTCCCAACCAACTCCGTTCGGACAAAAATCCAAGGAAAAGTCTGATGGAAGTCTGACCGTGTGTACGGGGCTTTAGGATATATACATTTTTTATATGTTTGTTATGTTTTTTTTTCTTCTTTTATAAGTGTTGTCTTGTTTTCTAGTGTGCTGTACCAATGTGTATATATTTTTTAAATGAATATAAAAAATTTAAACCCTAAAAAAATGAACCACTCCATTCATTACCACTATATATATTTCTAAAATTTGAGAATTTAAAATTGAACAGGTATTAGTAAAATGAAAAGCTAGAGTACAAGCCCTCCAACTTCTTTGATGTAAAAAACTGTATTTTTAATTTGAACATTCTATAGTAAAAATACACCCCTAAAGCCACGTGTGACATCAAACTAAGCACTAAAAACACACAAACTTCGCAACTTAACATGCTACCATTTTGTATAAAGAAAATCATTGTGTGATGGAAAAATAACAATTCTAAGCCATATTATGTTTTTGACATGCTGGCTTTTACTTGGGCAAGGCTCAAATGTAATGATGGAATAATGTGAGCTGTTTTGATTTATCAAGAGTTTGGTTCATTTTGTTCGAAATTTAGAGAGCCCAAACTTAGAGAAAAATCCTACTAAAGTCTACAGAGAGATTGAAAATAAGAAAATCCTTTAAATGTGCTTTTAGAGATACCTTAAAGCTGTATGTGATGTTACAGAACAGTATGATTTTCACAGACAGTCTCAGTGACAGCGTACACTGGCAGTGCGAATTTGGCTGTTGAATTTTTATTTTCCAATTACAGAAGCTTAGCTTGCCTACAGCAACAGCACCCCAATCTATTTTGATTGCGTTTTGAAAAAAAGGTATTTTTTCAGGTAGACATAGCAGTGACCCATACTTTTCATCAAATGGTAATAGATCCACTTTAACCAGCAGATAGAAATAAGCCAGTAGTTTACTGAGGCTGTCCTTGTTCTCACTAATGTGAAATTGTCCTGCCTGTTGGCCAAGTTCAGAATTTATATAATTAATGCCACGTACACACAACCGTTTTTAATGTCATTGAAAAAAATTGCTTTATTCTCAAGGTGATTCTTCTCAAACCTGCCTTGCCTACACACTATCGTGGAAAAAAAATGTTCGAGTAAAGCCCGGTGACGTACAACACACACGACGGCACTATAAAGGGGAAGTTCCATTCGGATGGCGCCACCCTATGGGCTGCTTTTGCCGATCCTCGTGTTAGTAAAGTTTGGTGAAAGCCAATTCGCGCTTTTAAGCCTCGTACTTTTCAGTCCGTTACAGCGTGACGAATGTGCTATCTCCATTACGAACGCTAGTTTTACCAGAACGAGCGATCCCGTATCATAACTTGCTTCTGAGCATGCGCATTTTTTTCACGTCGTTAAAGCGTACACACGGCCATTTTTCATGACAAGAAAAACGACGAGGTGAAAAACGACGAGAAAAATGAGAGCATGTTTCAAATTTTTAATGATCATTTTTCACGTCGTGAAAAATGCTCTGGAGCCCACACACGATCGTTTTTAATGACCAAATAAAAAAATTAAATTCTTCTCGTCATGAAAAACGCCCGTGTGTACGCGGCATAAGAATTAAAAAGCCTTGCAGAAAGAAAAAAAAAATCCGCTATGGGTGGGACAGCAGCTAAAATTGACCACTGATTTCCAATCGACCACAAAATAAAAATGAGGAATAAAAAACATTAGATAATAGGAATCAAAAGGCTTTATTTTCCAAAGCTATCAATCATAATTAAAATATAAACTAACTGAACCTAATCTCTTCCTATGTCGTTTTTCAGGTTTCCTTACAACAGTTTCCAGTTCACTGACTCTATGGCTGCTCTGTGCCACCCTCCTTTTATAGTGAAGGTTCCAGCTTCTCCGAAAACCCTCCCATTGGTCACCCTAAGCCTGCTGGCTATAGTTCAAGGGCATTATGGTTCAAATATAATTCTCCCTGCACTCTCCTGCACAAAAATTTGCCAGGACCATGAATACTTAACTCATAGGATTTTCCTTAAACCGGTCCCGAGCCTCATCCCTGCTCAAGGATATAAAGGAGGATATGGATACAAAGAACAATGGTTTGGCAAGAATAATGTTAAATAGCAAACTTGAAATAAAAACCTGTGTTAGCTCAACCAACCCTATGGCAGCACATATCTATAGAACTTCATTCACGATTAGAAAAAAAGATTTATTGATATCAAAGATAAGAAAAAGACATTTAAAAACATCATACATACATTAGCATCTAAGCTATAAAAACAAAAGGACCATCTCTGGACAGGTGGTGCAAATCCATCTAAGTTACATAGTTACATAGTAGGCGAGGTTGAAAAAACACACAAGTCCATCACGTCCAGCCTATGTGTGTGATTATACAGTGCTTTGCAAAAGAATTCACCCCCTCTTTTTTTTTTCGTATTTTGTTGCCTCACTGCTTGGAATTAACATGGATTGTTTGAGGATTGGCATCATTTAATTTACAGATCTTTCCCACAACTCAACAAATAGGACAAAATAACAGAAAAAGTCATTGTGCATAACTATTCACCCCTCTAAAGTCAATACTTTGTAGAGCCACCTTTTGCGGCTATCACAGCTCCAAGTCGCTTTGGATAAGTCTCTATGAGCTTGCCACGTCTTACCACTGGGATCTTTGGCCATTCCTCCTTGCAAAGCTGCTCCAGCTCCTTCAAGTTGAATTGTTTGCGCTAGTGTACAGAAATCTTTAAGTCTGACCTCATATTTTCTATTGTATTGAGGTCTGGGCTTTGACTAGGCCATTCCAACACATTTACATGTTTCCCCTTAATCCACTCAAGTCTTGCTTAAGCAGTGTGTTTGGGGTCATTGTCCTGCTGGAAGGTGAACCTCCGTCCTAGCCTCAAATCACACAGAGTGGTACAGGTTTTGCTCAAGAATATCCCTGTATTTAACACCATCCATCTTTCTGTCAACTCTGACCAGTTTCCCAGTCCCGACTGCTGGGATGGTGTTCTTTGGGTGATGTGATGTGGTGAGTCAAGCTGTCCTGAAGACAGAAGCAGATTGGTTACTATGCAGGTATGGTTACTATAAGAAAAGATTAATAATAGTACATATATGCAATGTACAAACAGGTATTATCAGTAAAGGGCTCAATAGGAGTCCTGGTGGAATTGTGCACACATACCCAGGTATATATCGTTTTTCATAAAGCTACCTCCAGGTGAACATTGTAGTAAAGTTCTGAGGCCCCTGAGGTCAATCGAGATACTGTGTCAATCTTGGTGTCGGAGACCTGAAGACAAGATTGCCAATGGTGGGGAGATCCTTCAACTGTTCCAACCAGTCTGGAATGCAGATTTTCACCAGCAGAAGCTATTATGTGGCACTGGAACTCAGAGTAAGCCTATCTACTGTGCATATTAGCCCCTAGTAGTTTCTAATCTGTCACGCAGTGGACCTCTAAATACCAAGTGGTCGTCAGATGCTTTATCTGGCTCTTGCCCATGCTTGTTATTGAGCCCTGAGCTAAAAAATACTTACAAAATCCGAGACCTGAACTTTATATTGCAATAAACAGATTCACTTACTAATATACTGGTACGTGACCACTACACACATACAGTAGCACAGACCTAGCTATCTGGCACTGTGCATGTAAGATTAAAACAATAAGACAGAGATACGCCTGTCACAAGGAATCAGATATACACTAAAGAAGCTATGGGCAGCTGCATATAAACTATTAAAACATCTACTTGTTTAAAAAAAAAAATATTAGTACATAGGAATAGTCTCTGCTTCTGGTCTGGGTCAAATACAGCAGCTAATTTTGTTTGTCGCTTTAAACATTTTTTTTTATAACTTTTATTGCTATCGCAAGGAATGTACACATCCCTTTTGATAACAATACAGCATGACAGGTCCTCTTTATGGAGAGATCTGGGGTCTAAAAGTCCCCTCCTGCCACTTCTAAAAGTGACCCTGCAGCAAATCTGCCACTCGAGCCACTTTTGAGAAAGACCGGCGCCTGAGGGGAAAAAATTATATCAGGGTTATGGCATCTAGCTGCAGCCATAACACTGGTATTTAATGTCAAAGTAACGCCATATTTTCCCAGTTAAGTGGTCAGCACATGGTTAAGGGAATAAGGGGGCTTCCAGATTCTGATAAGCACTCACATGAGGTCCCTCTGGCAATGTTGCTCCCATGTTGAAGGTATGTGGCCTGGTATGATTCAGAAGGGGGTGGGGGGGCGGAAGGCAAATGCTTGTCCCCTTTGAGTTCTGGAATTTGGAGATTTCAAAGAGTTTTGGGAGGGAAGAAATCTCCAACCGAGTGACCAGGTCTTGCAGAAGACCTAGCTCTTTAAATAAAGGACTTGGGCATAGTCCAGAGCTTCTATTAGGAGACAGTTGTGCTCTATGCAAGAGAGCACTCAATTCTGGAGGAGAGATTACTTGTCCATAAGGCTGTAAGGGTCGAGGTAGCTAAGTGAGTCTGGGAGACTGAGAGAGTAAGGCTGACTAGGTGATTCCGGTGGACTGGGTGAATCTGAAAGTTTCAGAGGAGTGAGGAAGCCTGGGGTGTCAGGGGAACCCCTACCAAGAGGCCGGGGTGTGGGCCCTTGCAGCAGTAGGCTGTGGAGTGATTCACAAAGGATGCATGCAAGAAAAGCATGGACTGCGTTTGGGCATAGTAGGTTCTGTGAAGCTGTCTGAACGACCAATCTGTAGGTCAGAAGTTGAGACCTGAGGAGCAGTGCTGCAAGAGAGAGCCAAGAGATTGAATATCATTTTAATTTCATGTCTATGGTGGAATCCCCTGCATGGGCAACAATTGTGTGTTGAACTTATCCTTGCTTTAAATAAAAGTGGGCTGCCAAGCTCTAGAACAGACTTCTTTACTTGTGTGAAAAATAAGTGTGCTTCAGCATTAACTATAAGTGCAACTGCATAGTTGGCAACATTGTAAAAATTTTTATAGGGACACTTTTTTGGCTGTAGGCGGAGTCTTATTATAATTAGGGGGCAGGGCATGCGTTTGTAGGCGTGACACAGGGGACAAATAAAAAGGCGGCGAAAAAGGGTGTGGTTTATGTGGGATGGTGGGTGTGGCTTGTATGGGCGTGGCTCAAATGGGGTGTGGTTAAAGTCTGAGATGAATGAGGGATGGAGAGCGGGAGAGAGATGGAGGGAAGGAGAGACAAGGAATTAAAGAGGGATGGAGGTGTTATGGTGATGGCTGGGTATGGCTGAGTAGGGCTGGGTACAGCTGGGTATCGCCGAGTATGGCTGGGTATTGCAGAGTATGTCTGGGTATGGCTGGGTATCACCGAGTATGGCTGGGTTTTGCCGGGTATTGCAGAGTATTGCAGAGTATGGCTGGGTATTGCAGAGTATGGCTGGGTATTGCAGAGTATAGCTGGGTATTGCAGAGCATGGCTGGGTATTGCAGAGTATGGCTGGGTATCGCAGAGTATGGCTGGGTATCGCAGAGTATGGCTGGGTATCGCAGAGTATGACTGGGTATCGCAGAGTATGACTGGGTATCGCAGAGTATGACTGGGTATCGCAGAGTATGGCTGGGAATTGCAGAGTATGGCTGGGAATTGCAGAGTATGGCTGGGAATTGCAGAGTATGGCTGGGTATTGCAGAGTATGGCTGGGTATTGCAGAGTATGGCTGGGTATTGCAGAGTATGGCAGGGTATGCCTGGGTATGGCAGAGTATAGCTGGGTATGGCTGGGTATCGCAGAGTATGGCTGGGTATCGCAGAGTATGGCTGGGTATCGCAGAGTATGGCTGGGTATCGCAGAGTATGGCTGGGTAGTGCAGAGTATTGCCGAGTATGGATGGGTACTGCAGAGTATGGCTGGGAATTGCAGAGTATGGCCAGGTAATGCAGAGTATGGCCGGGTATCACAGAGTATGGCCGGGTATCACAGAGTATGGCCGGGTATCACAGAGTATGGCCGGGTATCGCAGAGTATGGCCGGGTATCGCAGAGTATGGCCGGGTATCGCAGAGTATGGCCGGGTATCGCAGAGTATGGCCAGGTATCGCAGAGTATGGCCGGCTATCACAGAGTATGGCCGGGTATCGCAGAGTATGGCTGGGAATTGCAGAGTATGGCAGGGTATGGTTTGGTATTGCAGAGTATGGGCAGGTATTGCAGAGTATGGGCGGGTATTGCAGAGTATGGCCAGGTATTGCAGAGTAGGGCCGGGTATTGCAGAGTATGGCTGGGTATTGCAGAGTGTGGCAGGGTATTGCAGAGTGTGGCAGGGTATTGCAGAGTATGGCAGGGTATTGCAGAGTATGGCAGGGTATTGCAGAGTATGGCCGGGTATTGCAGAGTATGGCCAGGTATTGCAAAGTATGGCCAGGTATTGCAAAGTATGACTGGGTATCATCGAGTATGGCTGGGTATTGCAGAGTATGGCTGGGTATCACAGAGTATTGCAGAGTATGGCTGGGTATTGCAGAGTATGGCTGTGAATTGCAGAGTATGGCTGGTGTGACAGCAGGAAGGTAAAGTCACCTGGTTGCATCCAGGGGGGTAGATATATTTCTCCCAGATTCAGGCTTTATGCCGACTTATACAACTAGGGAGAGAGTTGATGAAGCCCAGCTGAGGCTAGTGGGCTCATGGATGATTCATACCTCTAGGGAGAGGGCTGGGCGTCGTGCAGGCAGGGAGTTGGTGAGACCAGCTGAAGCTTGTCAGCTCGTTTAAGGCCTCTATAAAAACTCCCAGATTCATTAGGTGTTTGCTCATGCCTGGACCCAGACCTGTGTGGACTGTCTAGGGAGAGTGAACCCCTGTGCGGTGAGACAAAGCCTGTGTGGCTATTTGTTTGGACTTTTACTAAACCAGGGACTTAGGGACTAGGACAGCACCAGGCTGATCCCAGTTGTTAGTTAGGAAACCTGCATGTTTAGTCAGAGGTCAAGCTGACCAGGGTTTATTTTGTTTATGTTTCTTTTTGCTTTGCTGTGTTTTTGTCACTGTAAATAGAGAAATAAACCGCACCTTTTTTGATCTTGAAAACCACAACCTCCGTCTGCTGGGCCTGTTTTTGTGTGGGGAGCCCATCCAGGGGGTCACACACACCCGCTACCGAGTTAACCCCCTCACACTGGGTATCGCAGAGTATGATTCTGTATCACAGAGTATGGCTGAGTATCGCAGAGTATGGCTGAGTATCGCAGAGTATGGCTGAGTATCGCAGAGTATGGCAGGGTATGGCCGGGTATTGCAGAGTATGGCCGGGTATTGCAGAGTATGGCTGAGTATTGCAGAGTATGGATGGGTATCACAGAGTTTGGCTGGGTATTGCAGAGTATGGCAGTGTATGGCTGGGTATTATTATTATTATTATACAGGATTTATATAGCGCCAACAGTTTGCGCAGCGCTTTACAACATCAGGGAAGACAGTACAATCACAATACAATTCAATACAGAGGGATCAGAGGGCCCTGCTTGTTAGAGCTTACAGTCTAGAAGGGAGGGTCACCTGAAACAAAGGGTAGTAGCAGTGGGGGATGTGATCAGGTGGACAAAATTAAAATACATTTGTTAGGTGTGGGTAGGATAGGCTTCTCTGAAGAGGAGGGTTTTTAGGGATCCTCTAAAAGCTAATAGAGAAGGAGATAGACGGACAGATTGGGGTAAGGAGTTCCATAGGCTAGGAGAGGCTCTGGAAAAGTCCTGGAGACGAGCATGGGAGGAGGTGATGAGAGAGCTAGAGAGCAGGAGGTCTTGAGAAGAACGAAGAGAACGATTAGGTTGGTATTTAGAGACTAGGTCAGTGATGTAGCTGGGGGCAGAGTTGTGGATGGCTTTGTAGGTAGTCGTTAGTATTTTGAATTTAATTTGTTGGGTGAGCGGAAGCCAGAGGAGGGATTGGCAGAGAGGAGTAGCAGACACAGAGCCGCTGGTAAGGTTGATGAGTCTGGCAGCGGCATTCATGATGGACTGAAGGGGGGTTAAAATTTGCAGAGGTAAGCCAATGAGGAGGGAGTTGCAGTAATCCAAGCGAGAAATGACCAGGGAGTGAATTAGGAGCTTTGTTGTGTCATTGGTTAGAAAGGGGCGTATTTTGGAGATGTTGCGGAGGTTGAGGCGGCAAGATTTGGACAGTGATTGGATGTGAGGCTTAAAGGAGAGTTCAGAGTCCAGAACTACTCCTAGGACCTTGGCGTGTGGGGATGGGCTGATAGTTGTGCCATCAATTTTGACCGAGAGATCGGGGGAGGAGGCACGAGGGGGAGGAAAAATTATCAGTTCAGTTTTGGATAGATTAAGTTTGAGGAAGTGGTGTGACATCCAAACTGATATATTCGATAGTAAATTAGAGATACGTGAGGAGAATGAAGGAGTGAGTTGAGGGGTAGAGAAATAGATTTGAGTGTCGTCAGCGTAGAGATGGTATTGGAAGCCGTGGGAGGCTATCAGCTGACCCAGGGAGGAGGTGTAGATTGAAAATAGGAGAGGTCCAAGAAGAGAACCTTGGGGGACCCCAACTGAGAAAGGAAGAGGAGAGGAGGAAGTAAAGTTGTAAGTAACGCTAAAGGTGCGGTTGGATAAGTAGGTAGAGAACCAGCGAAGAGTACAGTCGCGGAGACCATAGGCATGGAGTTTTTTAAGGAGAAGGGGGTGGTCAACCATATCGAAGGCAGTAGAGAGGTCAAGGAGTAGGAGTACAGAATAGTGTCCCTTAGTTTTGTCCCTTAGTAGATCATTTGTTAGTTTTAGGAGAGCAGTTTCTGTGGAAAGTTGAGGACGAAATCCAGACTTAAGGGGATCAAGAAGGTTATTATCAGCAAGGTGAACGCTCAGTCGGTTGTAGACTAGATGTTCAAGGAGTTTGGATAAAAAGGGGAGCAAGGAGATGGGGCGCAGGTTGTCAAGATTGGATGGGTCCAGAGAGGGCTTTTTAAGTATGGGGATGACTAGTGCATGTTTCAAAGAGTTAGGGAAGATGTCAGAAGAGAGGGAGGGATTGAAGATGTGGGTTATAGAGTGTAGAATAGAGCTAGAGGGTGAATGTAGCATTTGCGAGGGAACAGGATCCAGAGCGCAGGTGGTAAGATGGACATTAGCAAGTAATTTAGCAACCTCATCTATAGTGGTGGGGTTGAAAGAGGGAAGTAAAGATTGTACCTGTGGGCATGAGGTGTATAGCATAGAGGGTATCTGAACAGTAGAGATCTCCTTGCAAATTGTATCAATCTTCTGTTTGAAGTGATTGGCAATCTCCTGGGCAATGAATGAGTTAGTGGGTGGAGGCAGTGGAGGACGATGGACAGAGTTGAAAGTAGAGAAGAGTTGACGGGGACGGGATGATACGTTTTTAAAGAGGGTGATGAAATAGGTGTGTTTGGCATTGAGAAGGCTGGAATTGTATTTTTGGAGAGCAGATTTATTCTGGCTGAAAGCTTTCTGGGACATCGTCTTACACCATTGGCGCTCGAGAGCACGGCTGTGTTTTTTCAGACTTCTAGTATCATCTGTTTGCCAGGGTTGAAGGGGGTGGGGCCTTATTCTGCGTGTAGTGAGGGGGGGCAATGTGTCCAGTGATGCTAGAAGTGTAGTGTTGTAGACAGAAGTGGCTAGGTGCATGCAGGACAGGGGTGCGATTTTGTCATAGAGGTGGTCAGTCGCAGAGCATAGAAGAGAAGGGTTGATAAAATGCAAAGGTTTCTACGGGTAACCATTAGGCGTTTGGAGGGAGAGGAGGCGGAGGAGAGGGAGAGAGTAAAATTAATAAGGTGGTGATCAGAAAGAGGGTAGGAATAGTTGGAGAGGTTGCATGGAGTGCATAGGTGGGAAAAGACAAGGTCAAGGGTATTGCCTTCAGAGTGAGTAGGAGTATGTATCCATTGCTTCAGGTCAAAGGAGGAGGTTAGACTGAGAAGTTTGGAAGTTGCAGGAGAGTTATTATTAATAGGGATGTTGAAGTCACCAAGAATGATTGTGGGGATTTCAGAAGAGAGAAAGTAGGGTAATCAGGCGGAGAAGTCATCAAGAAAGGAAGATACTGAAACGGGGGGCCGGTAGATCACAGCTATTCTTAGAGAAACTGGGGAGAAGAGACGAATGCAGTGTGCCTCAAATGAGGAGAGTGACAGATAGGGAGGTGGGTGAAGTACCTGGAAGGTACTATGTGGGGCTAAAAGGATTCCAACACCCCCACCTTTGCGTCCACTGGATCTGGGGGAGTGAGTCGAAAGAAGACCACCGTGGGATAGAGCAGCAGAAGCTGCAGTGTCGGATTCGTGAAGCCAGGTTTCGGTAACAGCGAGTAGATTAAATGAGTTAGCAATAAAGAGATCGTGGAGGGAGGTGAGTTTGTTACAGACAGAGCGAGCGTTCCAAAGGGCGCAAGAGAAAGGGAGTCTGGTCTTGGGATGAAGAGAAATGGGAACTAGATTGTGTGCATTGCGGATGCAGCCAGAGGGTGTGGGGTAATGGGTGCGTTGAGCACAGTTAGATGAAGGAGGCCTTGGGTTTGGGGATACATCACCAGAGGATAGGAGAAGCAGAAGGGTGAGGGAGGTAATATGGGAATGTGATTTATATGGGGGGACATGCCCCAGTGGTTTGGAGTATTGGGCGTGTGAATATAGAATTAGCCAGAGTTGGTGGGTGCAGTAATAGGGAGAGGACAGAAGTGAGGGTGATATATATATAAGGTGTGGGGTGGAGAAGAGGGGTGAAGGAGAGACAGTTTAAGGATAGAAGACACAGCTGTCAGAACGAGTGGTAGACAGTGCATATTAGAAGGGGAAGGAAGAGCTGAAAGTGTGAAAAAGTATACCCGTTTTCCAAATTGTAAGGCGTTTTGTGTTTCTTCGCTGAAGTGCAGAGTTAGAAGTGCATCCACTTATAGAAATCGCCCCACTTGCAGAAAGAGCCCCCTGCTATTGCTTCCCCAAAAAGGATGCTTATATTTATACTGATAGGGATAGGGGGAGGGTGCATTCAATTATCAAATCAGGAGGTAATAAAGTTTGCTGGTCAGCAGGGCATAATTCTTACTTCAGAAACATATCGCAGAGTATGGCCAGGTATCGCAGAGTATTGCAGAGTATGGCCGGGTATGGCAGAGTATGGATGGGAATTGCAGAGTATGGCTGGGAATTGCAGAGTATGGCTGGGAATTGCAGAGTATGGCTGGGAATTGCCAGGTATTGCAGAGTATGGCTGGGTATCACAGAGTAATGCAGAGTATTACAGAGTATGGCTGCGTATTGCAGAGTATGGCTGCGTATTGCAGAGTATGGCTGCGTATTGCAGAGTATGGCTGCGTATTGCAGAGTATGGCTGTGTATTGCAGAGTATGGCTGTGTATTGCAGAGTATGGCTGTGTATTGCAGAGTATGGCTGCGTATTGCAGAGTATGGCTGAGCATGGAGGGATGGCTGAGCATGGATGGATGGCTGGGATGAGTGCTGCAGTTGTCACAGAGCAGCGCTGTGGGCACTACAGATCCAGCCCACAGCGCTGCTGCCACAGATCCCTCCCCCTCTCCTCTCACAATGTACCGATCGGTACACAGAGGGGAGAGAGGCCCGGCGGTCAAGGACACTCCCGTGTGCACGCCCCAGGGGACGCGCGGGAGCGATTCTGGGAGGACGTCAATGTACGCCCTCCCAGAATTAACTAACCGCACTGTAGCCGTCATTCGGCTATGGGCGGGTCGTCAAGTGGTTAATTAATGGAAATAATGCTGATACTATTAAAAATATTTAACCACTTCATTACCATGCACTTATACAGCTTCCTGCCCAAGCCAATTTTGAGCTTTCAGCGCTGTCGTAATTTGAATGACAATTGCGCGGTCATGCTACACTGTACCCAAACAAATTTTTTATCATTTTGTTCCCACAAATAGAGATTTCTTTCGGTGGTATTTGATCGCCTCTGCGATTTTTATTTTTTACATAACAAATAAAAAAGAGTGAAAATTTTGAAAAAAACTAAGTTTTTCTTTGTTTCTGTTAATTTTTTTTTGTAAATAAGTACCTTTTCTACTTCAATGAGGGGCACTGATAAGGCGGCACTAACGGGCACTGATAAGGCGACACTGATGGGCACCGATGAGGTGGCACCAATGAGGTGGCACCGATGAGGTGGCACTGATGATGGGCACTGATAGGCGGCACTGATAGGCGGCACTGATGGGCACTGATATGTGGCACTGGTATGCGGCACTGGTGGGCACTCATAGGCGGCACTGATGGGCACTCATAGGCGGCACTGATGGGCACTCATAGGCAGCACTGATGGATACTTATGGGTGGCACTGATAGGTGGCGCGGACGGGCACTGATAGGCGGGCACTTATGGGCACAGATGGGCACTGATAGGTGGCACTAATGGACACTGGTAGGTGGCACTGATGACTGGTGGCTGGCATTGCTGGGCATCATGCATTTTTTGTTGTGCCATGATGGTGCTAATCAGTGCCCATTTGTGGGCACTGATTGGCATATATTTTTTATCTATTTGTGCATGTGGATGGCCATGGGGGACTTACCTGGCCATCCACATTCTTGGGGTTCCCTGGTGGTCCTGGGGGGCTTCCCTGGTGGTCCAGTGTGGGTATCCGAGGGGGGGCTGCGCTGATAAACAATCAGCGCGAACCCCCCCTGTCAGGAGAGCCGCCGATCGGCTCTCCTCTACTCGCGTCTGTCAGACGCGAGTGAGGAAGAGCCGATCAACGGCTCTTCCTGTTTACATTGTGATCAGCCGTGATTGGACACGGCTGATCACGTGGTAAAAAGCCTCCGCCGGAGGCTCTTTACCTAGATCAGTGTAGCGGTGTGTCAGACTGACACACCGCTCCACCGATCGCCGCGATGCGCGCCCCTCCGGGTGCGCGGCGGCTGTTATCCCGCAGGACGTCATATGACGTCCAGTGTGGATAACACAACCACTTCCCGGACGTCAATATGCTATTGACTGGGCGGGAAGTGGTTAAGCATCATTTAATGATAGCATGCTTCAAAATAATCTTATGGTATTATATTGTATGATATTAAATTAATGCGTTATATTCTACATTTTAATCGATACTAAGAAGCTATGACAACCTATGAAAGAAGATTAAAGATGAAAGACTGTGTACAGTCCACTGTTTATGCAGAGCACCATCTTCTTCCGAGTTCAGGATCTTCAGCCATTTTGATTGGCCAGACTGGAAGTGGGCCCCCTAGACCTAAATAAGCATTTAGTCCTTGCAGAGAGGGGGCAGCAAAAAATCACTTCTAGTTACCAGATCTTCTTCTGCCCCAGCTGCTGCTACTCTCCTCTACTTCCTTAACTCAGGCAGAGGTCAGTCATGGAGGATTTTTATCTTCCCTGGAGTTCAGATATAAGGCTGGGAGAAGATCGGTGGGCAAGCGTAAGTGCTATATTGACCACTAAGTATCACATCATGAAATAAACTTTCTGAATTGACAGTACTGCCTCTGTTGCTGAACCTCTCCCACTATGAGCTGCAGTGTCTGGGAGGAAGAGCGTGTGAGACACAAATGAAGGAGGATTCGGCTCAGTTGAGTTTCTTTTATACTTTATGAGGCTTGAGCATTACATAGTAACTGTACTTGGTACTTGTTTACACTGTCAAAAATAAGTATTATGTTGTGCTTGAACAGTCCCATTCATAGAATGTTTACTTAATTTTATAGGACCCATGGTCTTCTCTATGGGCTTCTCCAGGCCGGGATGTTCCACTCTACAGATGAATTCTGCCCCCTGGTCTCTGCGAAATGATGGAATAAATGTCAAAGATGATTGCCAGATCTTATCTCCTTTCTGCTCGGTACAGATTTGGAAGTCCTCATTAGGCAGTGGTGCTATGATGGGATGTAAGTCTGTCCCAGTCAACTTCCTATACCAGCTCACAGTCGTATGATCTTGGAAATATCTGGAGATATCACAGGTCAGAGAGGCCTTTTTACCTTCTTCCAGTTTGGGAATTTTGATATTTTCAATTTGTAGACGGGGCAGATCTGAAAGTGAAAATTATTTATAAGACACGTGTAAGCAGGGCCGTTTGAAGGAATTTGGGGGCCCCAAGCGCAATGGACAACAAATGTTAAAGTTGAGAAGCGGGGGGGGGGCTAACGTGGGACATTGGCATTTTTTTTCAGGACACCAAGTTGTTGAGCGGGGTGGGGGGTGACTGTCGCGGGACATTGACGCTGTTCGCACGATATTACAGTGGATATTCGCGGGGGGGGGATGTCTTACCTTACCAGCCGCTTCGTTTGCCTTTCCTGTTCCGACGCCCCTGCGTGTAAGTCACAATGTATTTTTCAGTATATGTCCTTTTTAGACAACACAATTCTACAAAGTATACAATAATTAGAGCTGTGGTGTCTGATTGAGATATTTATATATTGGACCAAACACATGTACTATCAAATATTGTAAATCACTGTGCCAAAGACTACCAATTCCTGTGTATGAAAAACGATACCCTTGCTGCTACTCCAAAGCTTGTGTAATATGTATGTATGCTTCCCTGTCAGTCACATTTACACAGTAATCAACGCATTTTTATAGCACTGATCGCTTTAAAAATGACAATGGTCCCAAAATAGCGTCCGATGTGTCCGCCATAAAAATCGCTGATCGCCGCCATTACTAGTAAAAAAAAAAAAAAATTATTAATAAAAATGCCATAAAACTATCCCCTATTTTGTCGACGGTATAACTTTTGTGCAAACCAATCAATCAAACGCTTATTGTGATTTTTTTTTTACCAAAAATATGTAGAAGAATACGTATCGGCCTAAACTGAGGACATTTTTTTTTTAATAGATTTTTTAGGGATATTTATTATAGCAAAAAGTAAAAAATATTGTTTTTTTTCAAAATTGACGCTCTATTTTTGTTTATAGCGCAAAAAAAAAGAAAAAACGCAGAGGTGATCAAATACCAACAAAAGGAAGCTCTATTTGTGGGAAAAAAAAGGACGTAAATTTTGTTTGGGAGCCACGTCGCACGACGGCACAATTGTGAAGCCTCGTACACACGGCCGGGTTTCCCGACGGGAAAACTGCGAGGAGAGCTTTTGGCCGGGAATCCCGGCCGTATGTATGCTCCTCGCAGTTTTTCCGACGGGAAAACTGCCCAAAAACCACCGGCCAAAAAAATAAATAAAGAGAACCTGCTTGCCTCGTACACACAAGTTTTTTTTTTCTAACGGGAAAACTGCTATGAGAGCTTTTCGGCGGGAATCCCGGCCGTGTGTATGCTCCATCGCAGTTTTTACGACGAGAAAACTGCCAGACAAAAAAAGAGCAGGTTCTCTTTTTTCCCATCAGGAAAAAATCCTGGCGAGAAAACCGTTCGTCTGCATGCTTTTCCGACGGACAGAAAACCGTGCATGCTCAGAATCAAGTATGAGACGGGAGTGCTCGTTCTGGTAAAACTAGCGTTCATCATGGAGATATCACAATCGTCACGCTGTAACGGACTGAAAAGCACGAGGCTGAAAAGCGCAAATCTTTACTAACACGAGGATCAGCAAAAGCAGCCCAAAGGGTAGCGCCATCCGAATGGAACTTCCCCTTTATAGTGCCGTCATACATGTTGTATGTTACCGCACTTAAGACGGGCGGACTTTTGTCTGAGCGTGTGTATGCAAGGCAGGCTGAGAAAAATTCTGTCGGGAAAACCGTTGGTTTATTATCCGACGGAAAAAAAACGCTTGTGTGTACGAGGCAGCTCTCTTTTTTCCTGCCAGGACTCCCGGCTGACTTTTTCCCGGACTTTTTCCCGGCAGTTTTCCTATGGGAAAAACTGCGGTGGAGCATACACACAGTCGGGATTCCCGACCAAAGCTCTCATCTGAGTTTTCCCAATGGGAAAACCTCTCGTGTGTACGGGGGTAAAGTTACTGAGCAGGTTCTCGGTTTTCCCCCCGGGACTGATCTTTTCCCGTTGGGAATCCCGGTCGTGTGTACTAGGCATCAGTTAAAGCGACGCAGTGCCAAATCACAAAAAGTGGCCTGGTCATTTGGCAGCCACATCCTCCGGGGCTGAAGTGGTTAAAGTGCACTGCACAATAACACACATAAAGGTGTGGGCACAACTTCAATGTAAAAAGTCACTAAACCAGTGTTTCTCAACTCCAGTCCTCAAGGCACTACAACAGGTCATGTTTTCAGGCTTTCCATTATTTTGCACAGGTGATTTGATCAGTTTCACTGTCTTAGTAATTGCTACAGCTGTTTCATCTGAGGGAAATCCTGAAAACATGACCTGTTTGGGCGCTTTGAGGACTGCAGTGGAGAAACACTGTACTAAACAGTTATGTGTTGACAGTCTTATTATGAAAATGTGTACCTATTCTTATGGGACCCGTTCTTCTCTCTATGGGCTTCTCCAGGCCGGGATGTTCCACTCTACAGATGAACTCTGACCTCTGGTCTCTGAGGAATGATGGAATGAAAGTCAGAGATGATTGCCAGATCTTATCTTTCTTCTGCTTGGTACAAATCTGGAAGTCCTCATTAGGCAGTGGTGCTATGATGGGATGTAAGTCTGTCTCAGGCAACTCCCTATACCAGCTCACAGTCGTATGATCTTGAAAATATTCAGAGATTTCACAGGTCAGAGAGGTCTCTTTACCTTCTTCCAGTTTGGGGATTTTGATCTCTCTCACTTGTGGACGAGGCAGATCTGAAAACAAAAGTAATTTAAAAGACACGTGTAAGTCACAATTTATTTTAGAGTATATGTCCGTTTTAGACAATGCAATGCAACAAAGTATACAAAGTACATTAAGGCCCCTTTCACACTGGGGCGGGCAGGTGCGGTGGCGGTATAGCGGCGCGATTTTTAGCGCCGCTATACCGTTGTATTTACCTCGATATTCGGCCGCTAGTGGTGCAGATTTAACCCCCACTAGTGGCTGAAAAAGGGTTGATAACCGCCCGCAAACCGCGGCTACAGCCGTGGTTTGCTGGCGGTATTACCGTGTTGTCCCATTGATTTCAATGGGAAGGAGCGGTAAAGGAGCGGTATACACACCGCTCCTTCACCGCTTCAAAGATGTTGCTTGTAGGAGATTTTTTTTCCTCCCGCCAGCGCATCGCCTCAGTGTGAAAGCCCTCGGTATTTCACATTGAGAATACTGGGGCAGGATTATTTCAGGCGTTATTTATGCGCTATTTTTAGCACTAAAACGCCTGAAATACGCCTCAGTGTGAAAGGGGCCTTATTGTAGCCGTGGTGTGTGATTTAGATATTTCTGTGAGAATGTTAGTGGACCAAACACATCTACTGGAAGATCAAATATTATAAATCACTGCGCCAAAGACCACCAATTCCTGTGTATGAAAAAACTATACAGTCACTGCTACTCCAAAGCTTGTGTAATATGTATGTATAAGTGAAAAGCGCTAGGTACCTCAATGATTAAAATATATATATGAAAACACTAAACAAACAGAAAATATAAGTGTGAATGAGTCCTTCCAATCTTTGTAAATTATACATACAATAGTCCACTTTCAGGGTTCAGCTTTATCCAAACATAGTGAACAAATGTGCTCTTCACTCTGCTTGCAATAATACAATGCTGCACACTGTGCTCCTTCAGTGACCACAAAGCCTCCCCAGCGCACACCGGACAATCTGACCCAAAGGATAAGCGGGTCTAATAGCACACAATCATACTCCAGGACCTTCCGTTCCACTTGTTTTTCCAAATTATTTCTGCTTTCAACACATCAACTTCATGGACAACATGTTCACCCGTTGACTAATATATCTCACTCACTTTCAGATGCCAGATAATCAATGTTATTCACGTTGCCTGTCAGT